>CM017188.1:40040622-40404963 GCA_004837865.1 Musa balbisiana | reverse complement strand
AATAATCAACAAAGGACTCGAACAAGTTAAGTTGATAATCAATATATCCATATTTTAATATTTTTAATATGTACGAAGAGGATCATCAACTATATTCCTAAACAAGCTGAACAAGATATTATTCAAATATAAAATTTTAATAGTGAGAATTTTCAATCAATATTTAGATTTTAACATATTACAAGAATACTAAATTGACAGCAAAAATAATTAAGTTGGGACTTTTTTCAAATAAGAATTCTATGCGTGGAGAGTTTTACACCACGCTTTATATATTTAATCTCAAGAAGAGCATAACATATTTAACTACTATGGTATTAATTATTAATTCATAAAGTAAACTTTAATTCCTCTCTTAGTTACTTTTATGCACTTGAAAGATATGAAATATTTTTTTAAAATTTAAATCTTAATAGTGTTATATAAACTGTAAGTATCATGTCAAAAGATGATAATATTCTTATAAAATATTTACTTTATGGATATAACAAGCATAGTTTATAAATTGTATGATGTCACGATTCTTTATTCAACTTTTATACATTTCACTTCTACCATTTTATACATTATTAGATACTAAGGAATTGCTATATACAATGAAGATTTTAGTTTGCATGGAGCATTTTAAAATAATATAGCCCTATGCATAAAATTCAATTGACCCTGATCTTTATATTACCTCATTCTTGTGATGAATAATTCATCTATCTAGATATTACTTCAATAATGTAAAATTTATTTTTCTACAAATAATCAAATGTCTGTCCATCACATTTTGAAGTCAACTTCTAATTGGCCTAATGATCTTCCTTCTCTTAATGACAATGTAATTTTTTACACTAGCATATAAAGAGATTGCTCCAATATCATCTTGAGAATTAGAATAGTTGGCTAAAATCTTATATTAGTAATAATATAGTTTCACTTGCTTATGATATTTAGAATAATGTCCGATTAAGCATGATGCTTGTTTTGATGTTAAAACTTATAATTAATAACACTAAGTTTACCTCAATTTGGACCATATAGATAAGTAATTTGTGAAAATTTGTTTAGTTTTTTTAATGCCATCAAGATAGTTTTTTTTTATACTAATTTTGCTATATTATTCAACATTTTAGATAGTATCGTATGATTATTAAAATTTATATCTTCTTTCAAAATATTTTACTAACATGAATTACTTTTATTTTTTAACCATTGATATCAAAGAGGTGATAGTTGGAGATGAGATCTGATCTATTGATATTAAACCTTTCATCATACCTCCCCTTTATAACCTCATACACCTTACATCTCTTTGAGCTAATTTTTTTAATATCATAAAAATAAATTATAATGCATTATGCATTGTTATTATCTTACTATGTGATGAATAAAAAATGATAAAATAAAAGTCTTTAATACTATCGATAAAATAGATATGGTTAGATATCAACTTGAGGAAAAAATGACCCAAATGAAATTATAAATATCAACTTTGAACGGTTATAAATTGTCTATAATCATGATAAGTATTATTATATCAAAGAATACTTTTATTCTATTTCTAGAAATGGAAATATCCAAGTTTGTAAGAAAAGAAGTTTTGACATCACTATTATCACATGAAATCAAGTTATACAATTATGTTTCTAAAATTTTCCAACCAGATGGATATTTTTTTGATATTATTCAATTATATAGTTTATTATTATAAATGTGTAATTCTTTTAATAGGGGTAGATTTTTAATTTCCTCTACAAATGCAAACTAATGTACATAACACTAACTTTATTAAAGTACAATTACATTATTAGCTACTAGGTTTTGATAATGAATAACTTAGTTGCTAGTGAAATGAATAAATTCTCAGTTCAAGTCAATAGAATGTACCAAGTCGAAACATTTCTACAAAAAGAAACTCTCAATACAATATAAGTTACCTATAATAAAATAATCTTAGAGCATTTGTTTTTGGTAAGTAATCTTAGAGCATTTTGAATATGCTCATCATGAAATTCAAGTGATTGTATTGTTAAAGTAGGCAAAATAAGTATTTAAGATATTTAATAAAATATCAATTTTATCTTCTTTGATTTTGATTATGTTTTACTTTTTAGTTCACTCTGTTATATTATTGATTTTTAGAATACATCTTTGTTATTTAGTATGTGAAAAACAAATTAACACAAAACAAAATATATTTTTTTACAAATATTTCTAACTTTGCCATGCTTATATACAATCATTATAATATTATATCATGACATACTTGATATTTATTGAAATATTTTGTGCTTTTGATATAAAATATGAACAAATATCTCGAATAAGTCAAATTGACAATAATTTCATCCATATTTTGAAATTTTTAATTTGTTCAAAGAGGATCAATAACTAGGTTCAAGGAAAATGTGAACTAGATATTATTCAAATCATAAATTCTAAGAGTTAGAATTTTTGCACCATGTTTAGATTTTCAGGAATTACAAGAAAGTTGATCATTAAAAAATTAAGTTGGTTCTATTTTCAAATAAGATTTCTATGTGTGGAGTTTAGAACCATACGTCATGTACTTGATCCCAAAAAGAGCATAATGTATTAGATGACTAAACGATTAATAGCCAATTCACAAAAAAGATGCATATTCCCTCTCTCAATTATATTTATGCACTTGAAGGATATGGAATAAATTTTTTCCAACTTACCATACAACAATCTTAAAGTTACATAAATTACAAGCATTATTTTAAAAGATGATATTATTTGTATAAAATATTTAATTAATAAATATAAAAAGTATAGTGTTATGGTCACAATTCTTTATTTCATTTATATACATTTCACTTCTACCATAAGATATGTTATTGCATACAAAGAAAGTTACAATATACAATAAAAATTTTAGTTTCTAGATGACCATGATCAGTTCCAAAAACTAAAACTTTATGCATAATGTTTAACTGATCCTAATCTGTAAATCAACTCACTCTTGTGATGAACAATTCATACATTAAGATATATTACTTCAATATTATATATTTATTTACAAATAATCAAGTGTAGCCCATTATGTTTCTAAGACAACTTCTCATTAGCCTAATTGTCTTCCTCCTCTAATGACAATGCAATTTTTCTCGGTAGCGTTTGATGAGCTTGCTCCAACATCATCGTCAGCATTAGAAGAGTTGGTAAAATCTAAGGTCAGTAATAATAATTAATTAATATTTATAGTATTTGGAATAGTATACGATCCAGCGTTATGGTAGTTTTGATATTAAAACGAATGATAAATTACACCAGTTCTACTAAATGTGGACCATATAGAAAATATGTAATATGAAAAGTATCTTCAATTCTTTTCATGCAAATCTAAAGGCTTGCTTCTTTTACTAATTTGCTAAATTCGATAAAAGCTTTTATTTCTTCGTATACTTGTTAAAATTTGGATCTTGTTTCAAAATATTTTACAAAATTGAATTAATTTTGTTCTTTAGCCATTGCTATCAAAGAGGCTATAGTTGGAGATGACATCAAATCAATCGATATAAAACCTTTTATCATTCCTCCTCTACATAATCCTGTACACCCTATACACCTATAGGTTCATTGTCTTAATATCATAAATAATAAACTGTATGCATTATGCGTTGTCATTATTTTACTTCGAGATGAACTAAAAATTAGTAAAATACATGTTCTCTAATTTTCACTATAAAAGCATACCAACACACAGAATCCTAACTCCATTATATTATAACAATATTTTTAGCTCTTATATTTTAATGATGAATAACTACATGATAGTGAAATGAAAAAAAATTAATTTCAAGTCATTGGTTGGTAATGAGTTGAAACATTCTTATCAAAAGAAAGTTTAAATATAACTTGTAGAAAAGATAACCTAAATGAAAAAATTTTTTTTAAATTTAAACTTGTAGAAAAGATAACCTAAATGAATTCAAAATATTAACTTTCATCAATGACAAGCATTATTATAACAATCGGTTCTATGTTTTCTAGAAAAGAAAGTTGGATATAACTATTACCCCATGAAAATAGTTACATCATTATATTGCATAATTGTTTCAATATGATGTATTGTTTCTTAATATTATTTAATTATATAGTCTACTATCATAAATTAACAATTCGTGAGAGCGAGTTAGAGTTACAATTTTCACTATAAAAGCATACCAACACACAGAATCCTAACTCCATTATATTATAACAATATTTTTAGCTCTTATATTTTAATGATGAATAACCTACATGATAGTGAAATGAAAAAAATTAATTTCAAGTCATTGGTGGTAATGAGTTGAAACATTCTTATCAAAAGAAAGTTTAAATATATTATTAATTACCCATGATAAACTAGCATTGGACCATTAAAATACACTATCTTGAACTTTAGTGGTTATAATTTTTGAGTAGGCAAAACTAAAGTTTTGTAAATTTTTTATATAATTGTGACATTTTAGATTTTTAATATGTCTGACTTTTTAGTTCACTCCTTTTAACAATCCATTATTAAAATTTATCTTTTTTGGATATGAGTAAAAGAATTAACATAAAAGTAAAGATAAATAATTGCAAATATTTTAGGGTTGCTATCCATAATATAAAAATGATAACATCATATTTTGATTTATATTATAATGAGATAATATATGTTTATTGTAAAATATTATTCTTCTGATATAAAAATAATCAACAAAGGATTCGAACAAGTCAAGTTGACAAATAATACATCTATATTTTAATATTTTTTAAGTTGTATGAAGAGGATCACAACTATATTCTTAGATAAGGTAGATAAGATATTATCCAAAAAAAAATGTAAAAGTGAGAATTTTCACTCTACATTATATTTCACATATTACAAGAAACTAAATAACTACATAAAAAATTAGTTCATTCTTATTTCGAATAAAATTCTATGTATGGAGAGTTTTACACCATGCTTAATATACTTATCTCAAAAGAGCATAACATATTAAACGATTAAGGTATTACTTGGTAATTCATAAAGTAAACTCTAATTCTTCTCTTGTTACTTTATGCACTTGAAAGATATGAAATAATTTTTTTTAAATTTAAATCTTAATAGTGTTATATAAAAGTATAAGTATCACGCAATATAGTTACATCATTATATTGCATAATTGTTTCAATATGATGTATTGTTTCTTAATATTATTTAATTATATAGTCTACTATCATAAATTAACAATTCGTGAGAGCGAGTTAGGGTTCCAATTTTCACTACAAAAGCATACCAACACACAAAATCCAAACTCTATTATATTGTAACAATATTTTTAGCTCTTATATTTTAATGATGAATAACTTATATACTACTTAAATGAAAAAAATTTTAATTTCAAGTCATTGGTTGCTAATGAGTTGAAACATTCTTATAAAATGAAAATATAAATACCTTATTAGTTGCCCATGTAAACGAGCATTGGACTATTAAAATACACTCATCCTGAACTTTGAGTGGTATAATCTTAAGTAGGCAAAACTAAAGTTTTGTAAAAATTTTATATATTGTGACATTTTAGATTTTAATATGTTTTACTTTTTATTCACTCCTTTTAACAATCCATTATTAAATTTAATCATATTTTTGTATATGAGTAAAAGAATTAACATAAAGCAAAGATAGAATGTAAATATTTTCAGGTTTGCTATCTATAAATACAATAATTATAACATTATATTTTGATTTCAATTGTCATGAGATAATAGATGTTTATTGTAAATATTTTCAGGTTTGCTATCTATAAATACAATAATTATAACATTATATTTTGATTTCAATTGTCATGAGATAATAGATGTTTATTGTAAATATTTTCAGGTTTGCTATCTATAAATACAATAATTATAACATTATATTTTGATTTCAATTGTCATGAGATAATAGATGTTTATTGTAAATATTTTCAGGTTTGCTATCTATAAATACAATAATTATAACATTATATTTTGATTTCAATTGTCATGAGATAATAGATGTTTATTGTAAATATTTTCAGGTTTGCTATCTATAAATACAATAATTATAACATTATATTTTGATTTCAATTGTCATGAGATAATAGATGTTTATTGTAAATATTTTCAGGTTTGCTATCTATAAATACAATAATTATAACATTATATTTTGATTTCAATTGTCATGAGATAATAGATGTTTATTGTAAATATTTTCAGGTTTGCTATCTATAAATACAATAATTATAACATTATATTTTGATTTCAATTGTCATGAGATAATAGATGTTTATTGTAAATATTTTCAGGTTTGCTATCTATAAATACAATAATTATAACATTATATTTTGATTTCAATTGTCATGAGATAATAGATGTTTATTGTAAATATTTTCAGGTTTGCTATCTATAAATACAATAATTATAACATTATATTTTGATTTCAATTGTCATGAGATAATAGATGTTTATTGTAAATATTTTCAGGTTTGCTATCTATAAATACAATAATTATAACATTATATTTTGATTTCAATTGTCATGAGATAATAGATGTTTATTGTAAATATTTTCAGGTTTGCTATCTATAAATACAATAATTATAACATTATATTTTGATTTCAATTGTCATGAGATAATAGATGTTTATTGTAAATATTTTCAGGTTTGCTATCTATAAATACAATAATTATAACATTATATTTTGATTTCAATTGTCATGAGATAATAGATGTTTATTGTAAATATTTTCAGGTTTGCTATCTATAAATACAATAATTATAACATTATATTTTGATTTCAATTGTCATGAGATAATAGATGTTTATTGTAAATATTATTCTTCTGATATAAAATAATCAACAAAGGACTCGAAAAAGTCAAGTTGACAATCAATATATCCATATTTTAATATTTTTAAGTTGTATGAAGAGGAACATCAACTATATTCCTGGACAAGGTGAACAAGATATTATTTTAAAAATATATATAATAATAAGAATTTTCACTCCATAATTAGATTTTTACATATTATAAGAAAACTAAATTAACCACATATAAAACTAAGTTCGTTCTCATTTCAAGTAATAATTATTTGCATGGAGAATTTTACACCATGCTAAAACCTTATGCATAATGTTTAATTAATCTTAATCTTTAAATCAACTCACTCTTGTGATGAAAATTCATCCATCAAGATATATTACTTCAATATCATAAATTTATTTTCCAAATAATCAAGTGTTAGACCATCATGTTTCTAAGACAACTTCTTAGTAGCTTGATAGTCTACCTCCTCTTAACGACAATGTAATTTTTTTCGGTAACGTCTGATGAGCTTGCTTCAACATTATCTTCAGCATTAGAAGAGTTGGCAAAAATCTTAGGTTAGTAATAATTATTATTTATTTTTTAACAGTATTTGGAATAGCATACGATCCAGAGTTATGGTAGTTTTAATATTAAAACTAAAAATAATAACAGCAAGTTACCTTATTAGTTGCTCATGATAAATTAGCATTGGACCTTTAAAATATACTTATCCTGAACTTTGAGTGGTTATAATCTTAGAATAGGCAACACTAAAGTTTTGTAAATTTTTATATAATTGTGACATTTTAGATTTTTAATATATTTACTTTTTAGTTCAATACTTTTAACAATCCATTATTAAAATTTATCTTTTTTGTATATGAGTAAAAGAATTAAAATAAAGCAAAAATAAATTATTGTAAATATTTTCAGGTTTGCTATCTATAAATACAATAATGATAATATTATATTTTGATTTCAAATGTCATAAGATTATAGATGTTTATTATAAATATTATTCTTCTGATATAAAATAATCAACAAAGGACTCGAAAAAGTCAAGTTGACAATCAATATATCCATATTTTAATATTTTTAAGTTGTATGAAGAGGAACATCAACTATATTCCTGGACAAGGTGAACAAGATATTATTTTAAAAATATATACAATAATAAGAATTTTCACTCCACAATTAGATTTTTACGTATTACAAGAAAACTAAATTATCCACATATAAAACTAAGTACGTTCTCATTTCAATTAATAATTATTTGCATGGAGAGTTTTACACCATGCTAAAACCTTATGCATAATGTTTAATTGATCTTAATCTTTAAATCAACTCACTCTTGTGATGAAAATTCATCCATCAAGATATATTACTTCAATATTATAAATTTATTTTCCAAATAATCAAGTGTTAGACCATCATGTGTCTAAGATAACTTCTTAGTAGCCTGATGGTCTATCTCCTCTTAATGACAATGTAATTTTTTTCGGTAACGTTTGATGAGCTTGCTTCAACATAATCTTCATCATTAGAAGAGTTGGCAAAAATCTTAGGTTAGTAATAATTATTATTTATTTTTTAACGGTATTTGGAATAGCATACGATCCAACGTTATGGTAGTTTTAATATTAAAACTAAAAATAAATAACAGCAAGTTCTACTAAATGTGGACCATTTTGGAAATATGTAATGTGAAAAGTTATCTTTAATTCTTTAAATGCAAATCTAATGGTTTGCTTCTTTTACTAATTTTGCTAAATTAGAAAATAATTTTTATTGCTTCGTATGCTTGTTCAAATTTAGATCTTATTTCAAAATATTTTACTAACTTGCAATAATTTTGTTCTTTAGCCATTGCTATCAAAGAGGCTTATTCGATATAAAACATTTTATCATTTCTCCTATACATAATCCTGTACACCCTATACACCTATAGGTTCATTGTCTTAATATCATAAATAATAAACTGTAATGCATTATGCGTTATCATTATTTTACTTCAAGATTAACTAAAATTATTAAAATACATGTCTCTCTAATATTACCGATAAAATTAAAATATAAATGTGAACTTGTAGAAAATATAACTTAAATAAAATTTCAAATATTAACTTTCATCCGTGACAAGCATTATTATAACAATCGGTTCTATGTTTTCTGGAAAAGAAAGTTGGATATAACTATTACCACATGAAATATAGTTACATCATTATATTGCATAATTGTTCCAATATGATGTATTGTTTCTTAATATTATTTAATTATATAGTCTACTATCATAAATTAACAAATCTTGAGAGCGGGTTAGAGTTTCAATTTTCACTACAAGAGCATACCAACACACAGAATCCTAACTCTATTATATTGTAATAATATTTTTAGCTCTTATATTTTAATGATAAATAACTTACATACTACTTAAATGAAAAAATTTTAATTTCAAGTCATTGGTTGCTAATGAGTTGAAACATTTCTATAAAATGAAAGTATAAATACTTTATTGATTGCCCATGATAAACAAGCATTGGATCATTAAAGTACGCTCATCCTGAACTTTGAGTGGTTATAATCTTAGAGTAGGCAAAACTAAAGTTTGGTAAAATTTTTATATAATTGTGAAATTTTAGATTTTTAATATGTTTTACTTTTTAGTTCACTCCTTTTAACAATTAATTATTAAAATTTATCTTTTTTTATATGATTAAAAGAATTAACATAAAGCAAAGATAAATAATTGTAAATATTTTTAAGTTTCCTATATATAAATACAATAATTATAACATTACATTTTGATTTAAATTGTCATGAGATAATAGATGTTTATTGTAAAATATTATTCTTCTGATATAAAATAATCAACAAAGGACTCGAAAAAGTCAAGTTGACAATCAATACATCTATATTTTAATATTTTTAAGTTGTATAAAGAGGAACATCAACTATATTCCTTGACAAGATAAACAAGATATTATTTTAAAAAATATATAATAATAAGAATTTTCAATCCATATTTAGATTTTCAAATATTACAAGAAAACTAAATTAATGACATATAAAACTAAGTTCGTTCTCATTTTAAATAATAATTATTTGCGTGGAGAGTTTTACATCATGCTAAAACCTTATGCATAATGTTTAATTGATCTTAATCTTTAAATCAACTCACTTTTGTGATGAAAATTCATCCATCAAGATATATTACTTTAATATTATAAATTTATTTTCTAAATAATCAAGTGTTAGCCCATCATGTTTCTAAGACAACTTCTTAGGAACCTGATGGTCTACCTCCACTTAACGACAATGCAATTTTTCTCGGTAACGTCTGATGAGCTTGCTTCAACATCATCTTCAGCATTAGAAGAGTTGACAAAAATCTTAGGTCGGTAATTATTATCATTTATTTTTTGCATTATTTGGAATAGCATATGATCCAGCGTTATGGTAGTTTTAATATGAAAACTAATAATAAATAACACCAAGTTCTACTAAATGTGGACCATCTTGGAAATATGCAACGTGAAATGTTATCTTTAATTCTTTTCATTCAAATCTAATGGCTTACTTTTTTTACTAATTTTGCTAAATTAGATAATAGTTTTTATTACTTCGTATGCTTGTTCAAATTTAGATTTTGTTTAAAAATATTTTACTAACTTGAATTAATTTTGTTCATTAGCCATTGCTATTAATGAGGCTATAGCTGGAGATGATATCAAATCATTCGATATAAAACCTTTTATCATTCCTCCTCTACATAATCCTGTACACCCTATATACCTATAGGTTCATTGTCTTAATATCATAAATAATAAACTGTCATATATTATGCGTTGTTATTATTTTACTTCAAGATTAACTAAAAATTATTAAAATACATGTCTCTCTAGTATTACCAATAAAATTGAAATCTTTAAATGTGAACTTGTAGAAAAGATAACCTAAATAAAATTTCAAATATTAACTTTCATCCGTGACAAGCATTATTATAACAATCGGTTCTATGTTTTCTGGAAAAGAAAATTGGATATAACTATTACCACATGAAATATAGTTACATCATTATATTAAATAATTATTCCAATATAATGTATTATTTCTTAATATTATTTAATTATATAGTCTACTATCATAAATTAACAATTCGTGAGAGCGGGTTAGAGTTCCAATTTTCACTACATAAGCATACCAACACATTGAATCCTAACTCCATTATATTGTAACAATATTTTTTGCTTTTATATTTTAATGATGAATAACTTACATAATAATTAAATAAAAAAAATTTAATTTCAAGTATTAGTTGGTAATAAGTTGTAACATTCCTATAAAATGAAAGTATAAATACCTTATTAGTTGCACATAATAAACTAGCATTGAACCATAAAATACACTTATCCTGAACTTTGAGTGGTTATAATCTTAGAGTAGGCAAAACTAAAGTTTTGTAAAATTTTTATATAATTGTGACATTTTAGATTTTTAATATGTTTTACTTTTTAGTTCAGTGCTTTTAACCATCCATTATTAAAATTTATCTTTTTTTGTATATCAGTAAAAGAATTAACATAAAGCAAAGATATATAATTGTAACTATTTTCAGGTTTCCTATCTATAAATACAATAAGGATAACATTATATTTTGATTTAAATTGTCATGAGATAATAGATGTTTATTGTAAAATATTATTCTTCTGATATAAAAAATCAACAAAAAACTCGAAAAAATCAAGTTAACAATCAATAGATCCATATTTTAATATTTTTAAGTTGTATGAAGAGGAACATCAACTATATTCCTGGACAAGGTGAATAAGATATTATTAAAATATATATATATTAGTGAGAATTTTCACTTCACATTTAGAGTTTCACATATTACAAGATAACTAAATTAACCACATAAAAAATTAAGTTCGTGCTCATTTCAAATAAGAATTCTATGCGTGGAGAGTTTTACACCATGCTAAAACATTATACATAATGTTTAATTGATCTTAATCTTTAAATCAACTCACTCTTATGATGAAAATTAATCCATCAAGATATATCACTTCAATATTATAAATTTATTTTTGCAAATAAGCAAGTGTTAGCCCATCATGTTTCTAAGACAACTTCTTATTAGCCTGATGGTCTACTCCTCTTAACAATAATGTAATTTTCTCGATAAAATCTAATTAGCTTGCCCCAACATCAGATGTTACCGAGAAAAATTGCTTGCTCCAACATCATCTTCAGCATTGGAAGAGTTGGCAAAAATCATAGGTAAGTTATAATTATTATTTATTTTTTATAGTATTTGGAATAGCATACGATCTAGCGTTATGGTAGTTTTAATATTAAAATTAATAATAAATAACACCAAGTTCTACTAAATGTGGACCATTTTGGAAATATGTAACGTGAAATGTTATCTTCAATTCTTTTCATGCAAATCTAATGGCTTGCTGCTTTTACTAATTTTTTAAATTAGATAATAGTTTTTATTGCTTCGTATGCTTGTTCAAATTTAGATCTTGTTTCAAAATATTTTACTAACTTGCATTAATTTTGTTCTTTAGCCATTGCTATCAAAGAGGTTATAACTGGAGATGATATCAAATCATTCGATATAAAACCTTTTATCATTCCTCCTCTACATAATCATGTATAGCCTATACACCTATAGGTTCATTCGCTTAATATCATAAACAATAAACTTTAATGCATTATGCGTTGTCATTATTTTACTTCAAGATTAACTAAAATTATTAAAATATTTATCTCTCTAATATTATCGATAAAACTGAAATCTTTAAATGTGAACTTGTAGAAAAGATAACCTAAATAAAAGTTCGAATATTAACTTTCATCCGTGACAAGCATTATTATAACAATCGGTTCTATGTTTTCTGGAAAAGAATGTTGGATATAACTATATCCACATGAAATATAGTGACATCATTATATTGCATAATTATTCCAATATAATGTATTGTTTCTTAATATTATTTAATTATATAGTCTACTATCATAAATTAACAATTCGTGAGAACGGATTAGAGTTCCAATTTTCACTACAAAACATACTAATACAAAGAGTCCTAACTCCATTATATTGTAACAATATTTTTAGCTCTTATATTTTAATGATGAATAACTTAAATGATACTTAAATGAAAAAATTTTAATTTCAAGTTACTGGTTGGTAATGAGTTGAAACATTCCTATAAAATGAAAGTATAAATATTTTATTAGTTGCCCATGATAAACTACCATTAGACCATTAAAATACGCTCATTCTGATCTTTGAGTGGTTATAATCTTAGAGTACACAAAACTGAAGTTTTGTAAATTTTTTATATAATTATGACATTTTAGATTTTTAATATGATTTACCTTTTAGTTCACTACTTTTAACAATCTATTATTAAAATTTATCTTTTTTGTATATGAGTAAAAGAATTAACATAAAGCAAAGATAAATAATTGTAAACATTTTCAGGTTTGCTATCTAGAAATACAATAATGATAACATCATATTTTGATTTAAATTATCATAAGATAATAGATGTTTATTATAAAATATTATTCTTCTGATATAAAATAATCAACAAAGCACTCGAAAAAGTCAAGTTGACAATCAATACTTCCATATTTTAATATTTTTAGGTTGTACAAATAGGATCATCAGCTATATTTATGGACAATGTGAACAAGATATTATTAAAAAAAAATGTAATAGTGAGAATTTTCACTCCACATTTAGATTTCACATATTACAAGAAAACTAAATTAACCACATAAAAAATTAAGTTCGTTCTCATTTTAAATAAAGAATTCTATGCGTGGAGAGTTTTACACCATGCTAAAACATTATACATAATGTTTAATTGATCTTAATCTTTAAATCAACTCACTCTTATGATGAAAAATTAATCCATCAAGATATATTACTTCAATATTATAAATTTATTTTCAAATAAGCAAGTGTTAGCCCATCATGTTTTTAAGACAACTTCTTATTAGCCTGATGGTCTAACCTCCTCTTAACAACATGTAATTTTCCTCGATAACATCTAATTAGCTTGCTCCAACATCAGATGTTACCAAGAAAAATTGCTTGCTCCAACATCATCTTCAGCATTAGAAGAGTTGGCAAAAATCATAGGTCAGTAATAATTATTATTTATTTTTTATAGTATTTGGAATAGCATACGATCCAGCGTTATGGTAGTTTTAATATTAAAACTAATAATAAATAACCAGTTCTATTAATATTTTAGCTCTTATATTTTAATGATGAATAACTTAAATGATACTTAAATGAAAAAATTTTAATTTCAAGTTACTGGTTGGTAATGAGTTGAAACATTCCTATAAAATGAAAGTATAAATATTTTATTAGTTGCCCATGATAAACTACCATTAGACCATTAAAATACGCTCATTCTGATCTTTGAGTGGTTATAATCTTAGAGTACACAAAACTGAAGTTTTGTAAATTTTTTATATAATTATGACATTTTAGATTTTTAATATGATTTACCTTTTAGTTCACTACTTTTAACAATCTATTATTAAAATTTATCTTTTTTTGTATATGAGTAAAAGAATTAACATAAAGCAAAGATAAATAATTGTAAACATTTTCAGGTTTGCTATCTAGAAATACAATAATGATAACATCATATTTTGATTTAAATTATCATAAGATAATAGATGTTTATTATAAAATATTATTCTTCTGATATAAAATAATCAACAAAGCACTCGAATACTTAATGCATTATGCGTGTTATTATTTTACTTCAAGATTAACTAAAAAATTATTAAAATATTTGTCTCTCTAATATTATCGATAAAATTGAAATCTTTAAATGTGAACTTGTAGAAAAGATAACCTAAATAAAATTTAGAATATTAAATTTCATCTGTGACAAGCATTATTATAACAATCGGTTCTATGTTTTCTGGAAAAGAATATTGGATATAACTATATCCACATGAAATATAGTGATATCATTATATTGCATAATTATTCCAATATAATGTATTGTTTCTTAATATTATTTAATTATATAGTCTACTATTATAAATTAACAATTCGTGAGAGCGGATTAGAATTCCAATTTTCATTACAAAACATACCAATACAAAGAGTCCTAACTCCATTATATTGTAACAATATTTTTAGCTCTTATATTTTAATGATGAATAACTTATAATGATACTTAAATGAAAAAATTTTAATTTCAAGTACTGGTTGGTAATGAGTTGAAACTATTCCTATAAAATGAAAGTATAAATATTTTATTAGTTGCCCATGATAAACTACCATTAGACCATTAAAATACGCTCATTCCTGATCTTTGAGTGGTTATAATCTTAGAGTACACAAAACTGAAGTTTTGTAAAATTTTTATATAATTATGACATTTTAGATTTTTAATATGATTTACCTTTTAGTTCACTACTTTTAACAATCTATTATTAAAATTTATCTTTTTTTGTATATGAGTAAAAGAATTAACATAAAGCAAAGATAAATAATTGTAACATTTTAGGTTTGCTATCCTAGAAATACAATAATGATAACATCATATTTTGATTTAAATTATCATAAGATAATAGATGTTTATTATAAAATATTATTCTTCTGATATAAAATAATCAACAAAGCACTCGAAAAAGTCAATGTTGACAATCAATACTTTCATATTTTAATATTTTTAGGTTGTACGAATAGGATCATCAGCTATATTAATGGACAATGTGAACAAGATATTATTCAAAAAAATATATAATAGTGAGAATTTTCACTCCACATTTAGATTTTCACATATTACAAGAAAACTAAATTAACCACATAAAAAACTAAGTTTGTTCTCATTTCCAATAAGAATTCTATGCGTGGAGAGTTTTACACCATGCTAAAACCTTATACATAATGTTTAATTGATCTTAATCTTTAAATCAACTCACTCTATGATGAAAATTAATCCATCAAGATATATTACTTCAATATTATAAATTTATTTTTCAAATAAGCAAGTGTTAGCCCATCATGTTTTTAAGACAACTTCTTATTAGCCTGATGGTCTACCTCCTCTTAACAACAATGTAATTTTCTCGATAACATCTAATTAGCTTGCTCCAACATCAGATGTTACCAAGAAAAATTGCTTGCTCCAACATCATCTTCAGCATTAGAAGAGTTGGCAAAAATCATAGGTCAGTAATAATTATTATTTATTTTTTATAGTATTTGGAATAGCATACGATCCAGCGTTATGGTAGTTTTAATATTAAAACTAATAATAAATAACACCAAGTTCTATTAAATGTGGACCATTTTGGAAATATGTAACGTGAAATGTTATCTTCAATTCTTTTCATGCAAATCTAATGGCTTGTTGCTTTTACTAATTTTGCTAAATTAGATAATAGTTTTTATTGCTTCGTATGCTTGTTCAAATTTAGATCTTGTTTCAAAATATTTTACTAACTTGCATTAATTTTGTTATTTAGCCATTGCTATCAAAGAGGCTATAGTTGGAGATGATATCAAATCATTCGATATAAAACATTTTATCATTCCTCCTCTACATAATCCTGTATACCCTATACACCTATAGGTTCATTCTCTTAATATCATAAACAATAAACTTTAATGCATTATGCGTTGTTATTATTTTACTTCAAGATTAACTAAAAATTATTAAAATATTTGTCTCTCTAATATTATCGATAAAATTGAAATCTTTAAATGTGAACTTGTAGAAAAGATAACCTAAATAAAATTTAAATATTAAATTTCATCTGTGACAAGCATTATTATAACAATCGGTTCTATGTTTTCTGGAAAAGAATATTGGATATAACTATATCCACATGAAATATAGTGATGTCATTATATTGCATAATTATTCCAATATGATGTATTGTTTCTTAATATTATTTAATTATATAGTCTACTATTATAAATTAACAATTCGTGAGAGCGGATTAGAATTCCAATTTTCATTACAAAACATACCAATACAAAGAATCCTAACTCCATTATATTGTAACAATATTTTTAGCTCTTATATTTTAATGATGAATAACTTATATGATACTTAAATGAAAAAATTTTAATTTCAAGTCACTAGTTGGTAATAAGTTGAAATATTCCTATAAAATGAAAGTATAAATATTTTATTAGTTGCCCATGATAAACTACCATTGGACCATTAAAATATGCTCATCCTGAACTTTGAGTGGTTATAATCTTAGAGTACGCAAAACTAAAGTTTTGTAAAATTTTTATATAATTGTGACATTTTAGATTTTTAATATGATTTACCTTTTAGTTCACTACTTTTAACAATCTATTATTAAAATTTATCTTTTTTTTATATGAGTAAAAGAATTAACATAAAGCAAAGATAAATAATTGTTAACATTTTTAGGTTTGCTATCCAGAAATACAATAATGATAACATCATATTTTGATTTAAATTATAATAAGATAATAGATGTTTATTATAAAATATTATTCTTCTGATATAAAATAATCAACAAAGCACTCAAAAAAGTCATGTTGACAATCAATACTTTTATATTTTAATATTTTTAGGTTGTACGAATAGGATCATCAACTATATTAATGGACAATGTGAACAAGATATTATTCAAAAAAATATATAATAGTGAGAATTTTCACTCCACATTTAGATTTTCACATATTACAAGAAAACTAAATTAACCACATAAAAAACTAAGTTTGTTCTCATTTCCAATAATAATTCAATGCGTGGAGAGTTTTACACCATGCTAAAACCTTATGCATAATGTTTAATTGATCTTAATCTTTAAATCAACTCACTCCTGTGATGAAAATTCATCCATCAAGATATATTACTTCAATGTTATAAATTTATTTTTCAAATAATCAAGTGTTAGCCCATCATGTTTCTAAGACATCTTCTTATTAGTCTGATGGTCTAACTCCTTTTAACGACAATGTAATTTTTCTCGATAACTTCTGATGAGCTTACTCCAACATCATCTTCAGCATCAGAAGAGTTGATAAAAATCTTAGGTCAGTAATAATTATTATTTATTTTTTTATAGTATTTGGAATAGCATACGGTCTAGCGTTATGGTAGTTTTAATATTAAAACTAATTATAAATAACACCAAGTTCTACTAAATGTGGAACATATTGGAAATATGTAACGTGAAAAGTTATCTTCAATTCTTTTCATGCAAATCTAAAGGCTTACTTCTTTCACTAATTTTGCTAAATTTGACAATAGTTTTTATTGCTTCATATGCTTGTTCAAATTTAGATCTTGTTTCAAAATATTTTACTAACTGAAATTAATTTTATTCATTAGCCATTGCTATCAAAGAGGCTATAATTGGAGATGATATCAAATCATTCGATATAAAACCTTTTATCATTCCTACTCTACATAATCATGTACACCCTATACACCTATAGGTTCATTATCTTAACATCATAAATAATAAACTGTAATGCATTATGCATTGTCATTATTTTACTTCATGATTAACTAAAAATTATTAAAATATATGTCTCTCTAATATTACCGATAAAATTGAAATGGTTAAATGCGAACTTATAGAAAAGATAAACTAAATAAAATTTTAAATAATAACTTTCATTCGTGACAAGCATTTTTATAATAATCGGTTCTATGTTTTCTGAAAAAGAAAGTTGGATATAACTATTACCACATGAAATATAGTTATGTCATTATGTTGCATAATTATTCCAATATGATGTATTGTTTCTTAATATTATTTAATTATATAGTCTACTATCATAAATTAACAATTCTTGAGAGCGGGTTAGAGTTCCAATTTTCACTACAAAAGCATATCAACACACAGAATCCTAACTCCATTATATTGTAACAATATTTTTAGCTCTTATATTTTAATGATGAATAACTTACATGATACTTAAATGAAAAAATTTTAATTTCAAGTCACTGGTTGATAGAGTTGAAACATTCCTAGGAAGTATAAATACCTCATTAGTTGCCTATGATAAACTAGCATTGGACAATTAAAATACACTCATCCTGAACTTTAAGTGGTTATAATCTTATAGTAGGCAAAACTAAAGTTTTGTAAAATTTTTATATAATTGTGACATTTTAAATTTTTAATATGTTTTACTTTTTAGTTCACTCCTTTTAACAATCCATTATTAAAATTTATCTTTTTTGTATATAAGTAAAAGAATTAACATAAAGCAAAGATAAATAATTATAAATATTTTCAGGTTTGCTATCCATAAATACAATAATGATAACATCATATTTTGATTTAAATTATCATGAGATAATAGATGTTCATTGTAAAATATTATTCTTCTGATATAAAATAATCAACAAAGGACTCAAACAAGTCAAGTTGGCAATCAGTATATCCATATTTTAATATTTTTAAGTTGTACCAAGAGGATCATCAACTATATTTCTAGACAAAGTGAACAAGATATTATTCCAAAAAAAAAAGTAATAGTAAGAATTTTCACTCCACATTTAGATTTTCACATATTACAAGAAAACTAAATTAATCACATAAAAAACTTTGTTCATTCTCATTTTAAATAAGAATTCTATATATGGAGAGTTTTACATCATGCTTAATATACTTCATCTCAAGAAAAGCATAACATATTAAACGACTAAGGTATTCCATAGTAATTCACAAAGTAAACTCTAACTCCTCTCTTAGTTACTTTTATGCACTTGAAAGATATGAAATATATTTTTTTTAATAGTGTTATATAAAGTATAAGAATCATGCTAACCGATGATAATATTCTTATAAAATATTTACATTATGGATATAACAAGCATAGTTTATAAATTTTATAATGTCACAATTTTTTATTCAACTTTTATACATTTCAATTCTACCATTTTCTACATTATTTGATATTGAGGAAGTTGCTATATACAATGAAAATTTTAGTTTGCATGGAGTGTTTTAAAATAATATAGACATATGCATAAAATTCAATTGACCCTAATCTTTGTATCAACTCACTCTTGTGATTGATAATTCATCCATCTAGACTTTACTACAATAATGAAAATTTTATTTTTTCTACGAATAATCAAATGTTAGTCTATCACGTTTCGAAGTCAACTTCTTATTGGCCTAATGATCTTCCTTCTCTTAATGACAATGTAATTTTTTGCACTATCATATAAAGAGATTGCTCCAACATCATCTTGAAAATTAGAATAGTTGGCTAAAATCTTATATTAGTAATAATATATTTTCACTTGCTTATGATAATTGGAATAATATACGATTAAGCATTATGCTTGTTTTGATGTTAAAACTTATAATTAATAATACCAAGTTCACCTCAATGTGGACCATACATGAATTACTTTTATTTTTTAGCCATTGCTATCAAAGAGACGATAATTGGAGATGAGATTAGATCTATTGATATTAAACCTTTAATCATACCTCCCCTTTATAATTCAGTAAACCTTACATCTCCTTGAGTTAATTTTTCTAATATCATAAAAAATAAATTGTAATGCATTATGCATTGTCATTATCTCACTATGTGATGAATAAAAAATGATAAAATAAAAGTTTCTAATACTATCTATAAAATTGATAAGGTTATATATCAAATAGAGGAAAAAATGACCCAAATGAAATTATAAATATCAACTTTGAGCAGTTATAGATTGTCCATAATCATGACAAGTATTATTATATTAAAGAATGCTCTCTTTCTATTTCTAGAAATAGAAACATCCAAGTTTGTAAGAAAAGAAGTTTTGACATCACTATTACTGCATGAAATCAAGTTATATCATTATGTTGAAGAAATTTTCCAAACATATGAATATTTTTTGATATTATTCAATTATATAGTTTATTATTGTAAATGTGCAATTCTTGTAATAGGGATAGATTTTTAATTTCCTCTACAAATGCAAACCAATGTACATAACACTAACTCTATTAAAGTATAATTATATTATTAGCTACTAGGTTTTGATAATGAATAACTTAGTCGCAAGTTAAATAAACAAATTCTCAGTTCAAGTCAATAGCATGTACCAAGTCGAAACATTTCTAAAAATGAAACTGTCAATATATTATAAGTTACCTATAATAAAATAATCTTAGAGCATTAGAATATATTCATCATGAAATTCAAGTGATTGTAATGTCAAAGTAGGCAAAACAAATATTTAAGATATTTTAATAAAATATCAATTTTGTCTTCTTCGAATTTGATTATGTTTGACTTTTTAATTCACTCCTTTATATAATTGATCATTAAAATTTATTTTTTTAAGTTAGCTAGAGGGAAAAAAATTAACTCAAAACAAAAGATATTTTTTTGTAAATATTTCTAACTTTGCCATGCTCATATACAATCATGATAACATCATATTATGACTCAAATTATCATGACATAATTGATATTTATTAAAATGCTTTGTGCTTTTGATATAAAATAATGAACAAACATCTTGAATATGTCAAATTAATAATAATTTCATCCACATTTTGATATTTTTAACTTATTTGAAAGGGACCAACAACTAGGTTCATGGAGAATGTGAACTAGATATTATTCAAATCATAAATTTGAAGAGTGAGAATTTTTACACCACGTTTAGACTTTCAGAAATTACAAGAAAGTTGGTCATCAAAAAAATTAAGTTGTTTCTATTTTCAAATAAGATTTTTATGTATGGAGTTTAGAACCCTACCTCGTGTACTTGATACCAAAAAGAGCATAAAGTATTAGATGACCAAATGATTACTAGCCAATTCATAAAAGAGATGCTTATTCTTCTCTCAATTATATTTATGCACTTGAAGGATATGGAATAGATTTTTTCTAACTTACCATACAATAATCTTAGAGTGTTACATAAAGTATAAGCATTATGTTAAAAGATGACATTATTTGTATAAAATATTTAATTAATAAATATAACAAGCATAGTCATTAATGTCACAATTCTTTATTTAATTTATATACATTTCACTTCTACTATAAGATATGTTATTGCATATAAAGAAAGTTACAATAGACAATGAAGATTTCAGTTCTTAGACGACCATGGTCTTTCTAAAAAAAACTAAAACCTTATATATAACATTTAATTGATCCTAATCTTTAAATCAACTCACTCTTGTGATGAACAATTCATCCATCAAGATATATTACTTCAATATTATAAATTTATTTTACAAATAATCAAGTGTTAGCACATCATATTTCTATGACAACTTCTCATTAGCCTGATGGTCTTTCTCCTCTTAATAACAATGTAAATTTTCTCGGTAGCGTCTCATGAGCTTGCTCCAACATCAGCTTCAGTATTAGAAGAGTTGGCAAAAATCTTAGGTCAGTAATATTTTTTTTTATAGTATTTGGAATAGCATACGATTCAGCGTTATGGTAGTTTTGATATTAAAACTAATGATAAATAACACCAAGTTCTACTAAATGTGGACCATATAGGAAATATGTAACGTGAAAAGTTATCTTCAATTCTTTTCATGCAAATCTAAAGGCTTGCTTCTTTTACTAATTTTGCTAAATTAGACAATAGTTTTTATTGCTTTGTATGCTTGTTCAAATTTAGATCTTGTTTCAAAATATTTTACTAACTTGAATTAATTTTGTTCTTTAGTCATTACTATCAAAGAGGCTATAGTTGGAGATGACATCATATCATTCGATATAAAACCTTTTATCATTCCACCTCTACATAATCCTATACACCCTATATACCTATAGGTTCATTGTTTTAATATCATAAATAATAAATTATAATGCATTATGCGTTGTCATTATTTTACTTCGAGATAAACTAAAAATTATTAAAATACATATCACTCTAATATTATCGATAAAATTGAAATGATTAAATGTGAACATGTAGAAAGGATAACCTAAATGAAATTTCAAATATTAACTTTTATCCGTGACAAGTATTATTATAACAATCAGTTTTATATTTTCTAGAAAAGAAAGTTGGATATAACTATTATCACATGAAATATAGTTACGTCATTATATTACGTAATTGTTCCAATATGATATATTGTTTCTCAATATTATTTAATTATATAGTCCACTATCATAAATTAACAATTCGTGAGAGCGGGTTAGAGTTCTAATTTTCACTACAAAAGCAGACCAACATATAGAATCCTAACTCCATTATATTATAACAATATTTTTAGCTCTTATATTTTAATGATGAATAACTTATATGATAGTTAAATGAAAGAATTTTAATTTCAAGTCACTAGTTGGTAATGAGTTGAAACATTCCTATAAAATGAAAGTATAAATACCTTATTAGTTGCCCATGATAAACTAGCATTGGACCATTAAAATACACTCATCCTGAACTTTGAGTAGTTATAATCTTAGAGTAGACAAAACTAAAATTTTGTATAAATTTATATAATTATGACATTTTAGATTTTTAATATGTTTGACTTTTTAGTTCACTGCTTTTAACAATCCATTATTAAAATTTATCTTTTTTAGAATATGAGTAAAATAATAACATAAAAGCAAAGATAAATAATTGTAAATATTTTTAGGTTTGCTATCCATAAATACAATAATGATAACATCATATTTTGATTTAAATTATAATGAGATAATAGATGTTTATTATAAAATATTATTCTTCTAATATAAAATAATCAAGAAAGGACTTGAACAAGTTAAGTTGACAATCAATACATCCATATTTTAATATTTTTAAGTTGTACGAAGAGGATCATCAACTATATTCCTGGACAAGGTGAACAAGATATTATTCAAAAAAAAAGTACTAGTGAGAATTTTCACTCCACATTTAGATTTTCAAATATTACAAGAAAATTAAATTAACCACATAAAAAACTAAGTTCGTTCTCATTGCAAATAAGAATTCTATGCGTGGAGAGTTTTACACCATGCTTAATACACTTCATCTCAAGAAGAGCATAACATATTAAACAACTAAGGTATTACTTAGTAATTCACAAAGTAAACTCTAATTCCTCTCTTAGTTACTTTTGTGCACTTGAAAGATATGAAATAATTTTTTTTTTAATTTAAACCTTAATAGTGTTATATAAAGTATAAGTATCATGTTAAACGATGATAATATTCTTATAAAATATTTACTTTATGGATATAACAAGCATAGTTTATAAATTGTATAAGGTCATAATTCTTTATTCAACTTTTATACATTTCAATTCTACCATTTTATACATTATTAGATATTAAGGAAGTTACGATATACAATGAAGATTTCAGTTTGCATGGAGAGTTTTAAAATAATATAGCCCTATGCATAAAATTCAATTGACCATAATTTTTATATTAACTCACTCTTATGATAGATAATTCATCCATCTAGAAATTACTTCAATAATACAAAATTTATTTTTATTACGAATAATCAAATGTTAGTCCATTACGTTTCGAAGTCAACTTCTTATTGGCCTAACGATCTTCCTTCTCTTAATGACAATGTAATTTTTTGCATTAGCATATTAAGATATTGCTCCAACTTCATCTTGAGAATTAGAATAGTTGGCTAAAATATTATATTAGTAATAATATATTTTTACTTGCTTATGATAATTGGAATAATATACGATCAAGCATTATGCTTGTTTTGATGTTAAAACTTATAATTAATAACACCAAGTTCACCTCAATGTGGACCATATAGATAAGTGGTTCATGAAAATTTATCTATTTTTTAATGCCATCAAGATAACTTTTTTTTCACTAATTTTGCTATATTATTCAACATTTTATATTGTATCGTATGATTATTAAAATTTAGATCTTCTTTCAAAATATTTTACTAACATGAATTACTTTTATTTTTTAGTCATTGCTATCAAAGAGGCGATAGTTGTAGATGAGATCAGATCTATTGATATTAAACCTTTAACCATACCTCCCCTTTATAATTCAGTATACCTTATATCTCTTTGAGCTAATTTTTCTAATATTATATCCAATGGATTAGATTTCTCCATATTATTTGGGGACTACGATGTAGTGGCCTAGTATGTCCGTAGTCGATGAGTCAAATGAATTATTATAGAGATAATAATTTACTAAGCCAGAAGGAGTTCTGACATGTATTAATCACGACCAACTTGATATTGAGCCTAGAGGATCACACACATATGGTAGGTGTTATTGTTGAATCTTGGATTTTGATGATAAAATCAATTGATGAATTAATAATCTAATCCATGTATTGAGAAAAGTGATATAGGACTAACTAAGTTTATTTTTATTCTTTGATTTTTGTTTTAGGAACTTTTTAAGCTTTAATGTTAATAGTTCAAAGTCATCATCACTTAAGCTTTCGCTCGAGTGGTCTTCATTTGTTCTAAGTGCAAAATCCTTTCTGTTCTTTGGAAGGTTGTTCTCATGTTCATCAAGTTCATCATATGCCTTATACTTCATTTCATAGGTCATGAATGACCTGATAAGTTCTTCAAGAGCAAGGTTGTTTAGGTCCTTTGATTCTTGTATTGCTGTTACTTTTGGATCCCAACTTTTTGGAATGGATCTTAGTATCTTGTTAATAAGTTCAAAATTTAAAAAACATTTGCCAAGAGCTTTTAAACTATTAACAACATCCATAAAACGGGTGTATATGTTAACAATAATTTCGCTTGGTTTCATACAAAATAATTCAAAATCATGCATCAAAAGATTAACTTTATAATCTTTAACTCTACTAGTGTCTTCTTGTGTGATTTCAAGAGTATGCTAAATATCATAAGTCATTTCGTAAATAGAAATTCGATTGAATTCATTTTTATCTAAGGCGCAAAATAGAGCATTCATAGCTCTAACATTTAAAGAAAATATTTTTTTCTCTAGATCAATCCATTTATTCATTGGTCTAGAGGGTTTTTAAAAGTCATTTTCAACAATACTCTATAAATTAAAATCTAAAACAAGTAAGAAAACTCTCATTCGAGTTTTCCAATATGTGTAGTCCGTCCTATTGAACATAGGAGGACGAATGATAGAATGACCTTATTGAAAGACAAAAAGAGTCATTTCTCTTGGGTGTTAAACCAAATGAGAAAAATGTGACTCTGATACCAACTGTTAGGATCGAGTCGGCACTAAGAGGGGGGGTGAATTAGTACAGCGATAAAAACCACGTCGGTTCAAAAATCTTTTGTTCGATAAAAACTCGTATCGGAAATGTGAGTTTAACTTGAAAGCGTTCGTAAGTGTGTAATGAGAAAGTAAAGTAAGTAAGGTAGTTTACAGTAAAAGTAAATTACACAAATAGAAATACAAACCGAGTTTTATAGTGGTTTGATCGTCGTGACCTACATCCACTCCTGATTCCTCTTCTGTTGAGGCCACTAGTAACCACTAACGATCTTCTTTTAACGAGTGTAGATCAACTACCCTTTTACACCCCTCTTCTCCATTTCATAAGTTCAGGAGAGAACCTTTACACTATCTCTTTGTTAGGACTTTAGCTAGGAGAGTCTTAATTGAGAGGGGCATTCATGTAAAACCTACCTAAGCCGACCCTTATTAAAGAGGTGAAGAGGCTGGCTAGAGTTTGAATATTATTTCTTAGAGAAGAATTAGGAGTTGTAAAGGAATATGAGTCTTGAGTATGAGTCATATTAGGAGTCTTGAGTAGGAGTCCTATTAGGAGTTAGGGTTTAGAAGCTCTATAAATAGTCATATATTCATCCTCTTTTGATAAGCAAAAGATTCACCCCTAAAGAGATCAACCCCAAGCTTAGAATCTATAAGGGTTCTATCACTTGGTATCAGAGCAGCATTCTTGGTGTCTCGCTGCCCTTTTACATCCATCCATCAGCTCTCTATGGCCACCCAAAACAATTCCCACAATTGCTTAAAAGATCATCGCCAAATTTCGCCATTATCTCCACCACCACGGGTCATCCTTTGATCTCCCCGTGAATTGTAACAGGTTCTGGTATCCTACCTTACTGCTATTGCAATTTAGTTATCCTTATTTGAAAATCAAAAAAAAATTATTCCTATATTACTGCATAAACTTTTCGTCACAAAGTTCTCATCTTTACGATGAAAGATACATTGCAGAATTCCAACCGCATAGCATAGTTTGTTTGATCTTGCTACTATGATTTTTCTATCCAAATCACTATAAAATTTTTATAACAGCTTTGGCACTTACTAATAGCATATTTCCCTTTGGTTTTTTCAAAAAATTCTCAATATAAACCATTGATCTTTTATGTCTAAACTGCTATACTTGAAAATCTGCATTGTAAAATTCCAACCGCATAGCACAATTTGTTTGATCTTGCTACTATGTTTTTTCTATCCAAATCTCTACAAAATTTTTATGATAGCTTTGACACTTCTTAAGAATAGATTTACCTTTAGTTTCATTGAAATATTCTTAATATAAACTACTAATCTTTTATGTCCAATCTGCTACACTTGAAAATATATGCTGTAGAAAATTTCAGCCACATATTGTTGCCTTAACCAATCTATTTACAATATTTTTTGAACAAAATTTCTTATACACTTTATAGATCATCTTGGCTTCCATTTAAGATTAATCTATTGAGGAATTCATCTCTAAAAATGATTTTGTGTTGCTGCAAATTTTCATTGCAAACCGTTAAAATTTTTCGATGAGAATTCTGCTATCGCAACTTGCACCAATTTTCTTACTGTTATACTACCAAAATTTTCTTAATTAAATTGGATATCCTTGCTATCATATAAATTGAGTTTTGCTATCAATTCCCTCCTTAAATCTCTCAAGTTTTTGGTGGAAATTTCATCGAGAAATCGCTATTTCTTTGATGATAATTTTGCTCTTACAAGACAACAAATACCTGCAGCAACTTCTACTGATTTATATCAAACCTTTGCTACCATCTACCATAGATCTAAAACTTTCATCTATAGCCCTAAAACTCCACCAAACGACACCCTCAAACTGCACCCAAAATAGCTACAAAACAATCCTAAACCGTAGCCTATATCCACTAATCCACCAACCCTTTCGACCATCACTTCTCTCAACCTATACATGCCTTTAACCCGATAATAAAAGAGAGATCTTAACATCACAGATTTGGAGGTATATACTATGGCATCTGAGGAGGCAATCAATGCTAAATTCGAAGCCTTTGAGGCGCGAATGGAGTATAAGATTCGGACTCTTTTTACCAAACTCAGTTTGGGCCGACCACCAAGCCCGAAGAAATCACATCAAGGGAAGAGCTCTAACCAATCGCACCAAGCCCGAAGAGATGACTTCTAAAAGAGGGGAGGCTCTATAACTAACCCCAACTATCCACGTATGAGGGTGGACTTCCCTAGATGGGAAGAAAGAGACCTAGTTGGTTGGATCTCGCGTGCGGAGCGATATTATTGGTACCACAAAACTGCGAACGCATCTATGGTGGAAATTACGACTATACATCTTAAAGTAGATGCCATACAGTATTTTGACTAGTTTGAATACACTCATGGAGTCATCTCATGGCGATAATTCAAAGAAGGACTACTGATCCGCTTCGAACCAACCGATTACAAGAACATTAACGAAAAACTAGCAAAGATCCAACAAACCTCCACCATTCAGGAGTACTAAACCAGGTTTAAAAGGTTATCTAATCAAACTTATGATTGGTCTAAAAAATAGCTATTGGGAACCTTCATTGAGGGCTTGAAGCTAGAGATCCAAGGAGAAGTTAAAGCGCGACAACCGTATATGCTTATAGCAGCCATCTCTTTCACACGACTTCAAGAAGAGCGATTGAACCATGAAGCTTGGAGGACTAGGGTCACTCCCCAACTAGCAATACTGAAGCCCTTAGCCCCCCCTTCCTGTCAACTAAGTCTCTGCACTAAAAAGGTTGACAAGAGAAGAGCTTCGGGAGCGATCTACGAAG
The DNA here is from genome assembly GCA_004837865.1 of Musa balbisiana. Taxonomy (NCBI): domain Eukaryota; kingdom Viridiplantae; phylum Streptophyta; class Magnoliopsida; order Zingiberales; family Musaceae; genus Musa; species Musa balbisiana. Next base: position 40,376,169 of record CM017188.1, on the reverse strand, counting down.
GGGTTATGTTGGCACTACCATGAGCTGTGGAGCCGTGAGCATTATTGTAGTAAAGAAAGACTTCTTATGATTGAACCAGTAGAAGAAGAGGTCATTGAACATCCAGAAGAGAGTCTTGAACATGAAGAAGAAGATGCGAAAGAAGAGCCACAACCGACCGATGTTACGGTACACACACTAGTTGGCTACTCAAACCCACAAACGATGAAAGTTGGAGGCCTTCTCAAACAACAACCGATCACTGTTTTAATCAACACGGGCAGCACTAATAACTTCCTAAATAGTAAGGTTGCAGCTCAGATGGCACTCGACATCAAATGTTGCAGCAAGTCCAATGTAAAGGTTGCCGACGACAGAACCCTAAAGTGCGACCAAAGATGCCCGCGGGTGAAACTGTTACTACAGGACCAAGAGATAATTGTATATTTCTTCCTCCTCCCTCTTGATGATTATCTTACTATGTGATGAATAAAAAATAATAAAATAAAAGACTCTAATACTATCGATAAAATTGATATGGTTAGATATGATCTAGAGGAAAAAATGACCCAAATGAAATTATAAATATCAACTTTAAGCAGTTATAGATTGTCTATAATCATGACAAATATTATTATATCAAAGAATACTCTCTTTCTATTTCTAAAAACAGAAATATCCAAGTTTGTAAGAAAAGAAGTTTTGACATCACTATTACGGCATGAAATCAAGTTATATCATTATGTTGAAGAAATTTTCCAACCAGATGGATATTTTTTTTGATATTGTTCAATTATATAGTTTATTATTGTAAATGTGCAATTCTTGTAATAGGGGTAGATTTTTAATTTCCTCTACAAATGTAAACCAATGTACATAATACTAACTCTATTAAAATATAATTATATTATTAGCTACTAGGTTTTGATAATGAATAGCCTAGTCACAAGTTAAATGAATAAATTCTCACTTCAAGTCAATAGCATGTACCAAGTCGAAACATTTCTACAAAAAGAAACTGTAAATATATTATAAGTTACCTATAATAAAATAATCTTAGAGCATTAGAATATGCTCATCAAGAAATTCAAGTGATTGTAATGTCAAAATAGGCAAAATAAATATTTAAGATATTTTAATAAAATATTAATTTTCTCTTCTTAGATTTTGATTATGTTTGACTTTTTAGTTCACTCATTTATATAATTGATTATTAAAATTCATCTTTGTTATTTAGCATGAGGGAAACAAATTAACACAAAACAAAAGATATTTTTTTACAAATATTTCTAACTCTGCCATGCTTGTTTACAATCATGATAACATCATATTATGACTCAAATTATTATAATATACTTGATATTTATTGAAATGTTTTATGCTTTTGATATAAAATAATAAACAAATATCTCGAATATGTCAAATTGATAATAATTTCATCCATATTTTGATATTTTTAACTTGTTCGAAAAGGACCATCAACTAGGTTCATGGAGAATGTGAACTAGATATTATTCAAATCATAAATTTGAAGAGTGAGAATTTTTGCACCATGTTTAGATTTTCAGAAATTACAAGAAAGTTGATCGTCAAAAAAATTAAATTGTTTCTATTTTCAAATAAGATTTTTATGTGTAGAGTTTAGAACCATTCCTCATGTACTTGATCCTAAAAAGAGCATAAAATATTAGATGACTAAAGGATTACTAGCCAATTCACAAAAAAGATGCTCATTCCTCTTTCAATTATATTTATGCACTTGAAGGATATGGAATAGATTTTTTCTAACTTACCATACAACAATCTTAGAGTATTACATAAAGTATAAGTATTATGTTAAAAGATGACATTAATTGTATAAAATATTTAATTAATAAATATAACAAGTATAGTGATTAAGGTCACAATTCTTTATTTAATTTATATACATTTCACTTCTACTATAAGATATGTTATTGTATATAAAGAAAGTTACAATAGACAATAAAGATTTCAATTTCTAGACGACCATGGTCAGTTTCAAAAAACTAAAACCTTATGCATAACGTTTAATTGATCCTAATCTTTAAATCAACTCACTCTTGTGATGAACAATTCATCCATCAAGATATATTACTTCAATATTATAAATTTATTTTACAAATAATCAAGTGTTAGCCCATCATGTTTCTAAGACAACTTCTCATTAGCCTAATGGTTTTCCTCCTCTTAAGACAAATAATCAAGTGTTAACGATAATGTAATTTTTTTCAGTAGTGTCTGATGAGCTTGCTCCAACATCATCTTCAGAATTAGAAGAGTTGGCAAAAATCTTAGGTCGGTAATAATTATTATTTATTTTTTTATAGTATTCGGAATAGCATATGATCCGGCGTTATGGTAGTTTTGATATTAAAACGAATGATAAATAACACCAAGTTCTACTAAATGTGGACCATATAGGAAATATGTAACGTGAAAAGTTATCTTCAATTCTTTTCATGCAAATCTAAAAGCTTGCTTCTTTTACTAATTTTGCTAAATTAGACAATAGTTTTTATTGCTTCGTATGCTTGTTCAAATTTAGATGAGATGGAAGAATTAACTTGAATCTCCTTAATATCAAAATTGACCATTCAAGATTTTTTACTCCCATTGATTTCACCATTTTCTAGAAATTTTGCATTACCAGATTTTACTATCCTTGTACTATGATTAGGGTAATAAAACCTATATCCCTTGGATTTTTTTGGATAACCAATAAAATATTCAAAAATAGTTCTTGGATCTAATTTGTCAATACTCTCATTAATTGAATACTCTTATATCTGCAGGACACCCCCAAATATGTAAATGTCTTAAATTGGGCTTCCTACCAGTCCATAACTCAAATAGGGTTGATGAAACTAACTTATTAGGAAACTCGTTCAAGATGTACATAGTTGTCTTAATAGCTTCACCCCACATCGACTCAAGTATAGAGGAATAACTCATTATGCTTCTAACTATATCCATAAGAGTACGATTTCACCTTTTAGCAACACCGTTCTATTATGACATACTTGATAATGCATATTGAGCATAAATACCCCATTATTCTAGGAATCTAGTAAAAGAACTAATATTCTGACTAGATTCATCATATCTGTCATAAAATTCACCACCCCTATCAGATATGATAATTTTAACTTTTCTATCTAATTGTCTCTCGACTTCATTTATGTACACTTCAATAGTATCAATGGCCTAAGACTTTTCGTGTATTAGATAAACATAGTCATATCTAAATAGGTCATCTATAAATGTGATGAAATACTTTTATCCACTAAAACAATGAATATGGAGTGGTCCGTAGATATCAATATGAATAATCTTAAGGAGTTCTTTACTTCTTATGGTGTTTTTCTTTGTATGTCTAGTTTGCTTTCTCTTAATGCAATCTATGCAAACATCAAAATCAATGAAGTTTAAATGTTCCAAAATATTATCCTTCACTAATCTTTCAATTCTTTCCTTCAAGATATACCCAAATTATCTATGTCATAATATAGAAGATCTTTCATTATTAAAACTACGTTTCAATCCAACATTTGATTGCAGGGTCAATAATATCTTTGCAAGCTCAAGATTCAGATTAATTATGTATAAACCATTACATAGAATTTAGAACCAACTTTTATTGAATCATAAAATATATTGAGTTTACCATTACCAAAAGAAAGATAATATCCTAACTCATCAATTCTACAAAGAGAAATTAAATTTCTAGAAATAGTAGAAACATAACATATGTCAGCAAGATCCATCAAAGGACCCATCTCTAAGCGTAGACGATAAGTCCTTACTGATATCACTTTCGCTTTAAAATGATTTCCCATAATGATAAATCTTTCATGTTCTTTTGGTTTCCCGATTAAAAGAAATCCCTACATATTATTGGTAACATGAGTTGAAACACCAGAATCAATCCACCAAGTGTTAGAAGGAACTTCTGTAATTTTTTTATTTGAAACATACAAAGGTCGAGTTAATACCTTTCTTTTCGAACTAAGTCTTGTATTTAATGCAGTCATTCACAAATCCTTTCTTGCCACAAAAGAAGCACTTTATTGTAAAAGATTTCTTTTCATTAGTCTATTTAGCATTTCCAAACTCGGTAAATTTCTTTGATGGATGATTTAATTTTTTTTTCTTATTACCAGCTCCTAGAGTAGCAATCATGATATTATATGAGCTTTCCTACTTTAATCTCAATTCTTCCTGAACACATATACTAGTTAACTCATTCAAATTTCACTTATCCTTATTTATATTATAGTGAATCTTGAATGGGCCAAACTGAGAAGGAAGGGAATTGAGAATGAACTGCACGAGAAAAGACTCATCAACATTCATGTCCAATGCTTTAAGTTTTTGCAGCTTTATTAGCCATATTGAGGATGTGATCCGGAATTCCTCGAGTATCATCATATTGAGTCGTAGTCAGTTCTTTCATTAGTGTGCCAACTAATGACTTATCAGCATATTTAAATTTATCTTCAATAACCTTTAAATATTCTTGTGCGCTAGTTGCAATCGGTAATGAAGTCTTTATGTTATTTGCAATCATCATTCTTATGAACATTAAACTAAGCCTATCAGATCTTTCCTAAGCCTTCATTTTATTAACTTGTTCTATAGTACTTTTATCAATTAAGTCTATAGGTTTTTTAACAAGCAATGCTAAATCAAGATCTAATACACAATGTAAATTGCACATGCTCTAACTATTCTAAAGTACCACCATAAAAATATAAAATATGAATATATGGATGAAAGTACCATCGTAAAAATATAAAATATAAATAACATTAATGTTTTGAGTTTTTTAAAAATTTAATGAACTATTGATATCATCTATATTACACCTTTAAGTAAAATATTGACATATCTAGTGTTCAGTCAAGATCATATATAAAGGATTGATACCGTCCTTGTGGACTAGTGTTGTTACCTTTGGGTATACAACCCTAAACTGCAAGGATATCCAAAACAGTATCATCCTACCCTATCACATAATTATTTGAAGTACATTTTTCTTAGATTATCTAAATCTCCTAATTATATGTGTCATTATGAATATTATTTCCTTAACGTCATTTAGGACTAATTCCTTAATATGATTTTATAGGTTATTGGTCTACGTCACTTTGGTGGCTATAATACCAATACAATAATATAGAATATAATTTAAAATGTCCAATAAATGACAAAATTTTTGTTGTAATTTACATCACAAAAACCTATCATCCCAAGCCACTTTGACAAGTACAAGTCAGATAAAACTTAGAGAGATGAATTATAAATAATATTCATCAAATTTCTTTAATTTAATTTATGCTAAGCAATTCAATAATAGAATAACAATCATAATAATTATTGAATATTAATTAGAAAAAGAAAAAACTCATATGATAATTATGATAACATATAAATCATGTCTTTATGTGAAAGATAAATATTATTTCATAATTTTAAATATATATATATATATATATATATATATATATATATATATATATATATATATATATATATGATTGACCAAATGAATATCCAATAACAATAATTGGATTCTATTTACCACATATAAAAATATAATCAATATTTCATATGAGAAAACTATAAAAGTGAACTGTAATTTATAGTTTTTTAATTAAAATTAAATCTAATCAAATAATCAAAATATAATCATGATTAAATTCAATCATAATTATAATAAATCATATTTATCAATTTTATAATTAAAAATATAAATTAGAAATTCTCAATCTCATAAGGGTACAACTATAAATATTTGATAGGATATAAACTGGAATTATGAGATTTGTAAAGGGTAGAACTATCCAGATAATTAAAAGATATTAATAAAATATAAAAGTGCAAAGCTATAATTTGATCAAAGGGGAACCGTAGGGCAAAACTATAATTTTTTCCAAAACCATAATCGTGTGGTGCTACTGCTGCTTGCGCATGATCGTTGCTGCCGCGGGGCTGCCTTTGCTCGTGCATGGTCGCTGCGACGGTTCCTGCCCACGCATGATCATTGTGGTGGTTCCTACCTATGTGTGGCCGCCGCTTGGGTGCAGCTGCTCGTGCGTGACCATCGCTTACGCCTACGCATGGCTAGCCACGGTTGTTGCTAGCGTGCGACTGCCACCTAATGCAGTTGTCTGCCCTCATGCAGCCACCGCATGGACACGGGTTCTGCCCGCGTGTGATCGTCGCATTAGTGCAATGCTGCTGCCTGCTGCATTGCGGCGCGCACGTTGCCCAGCGCAGTAATCGTTGGCTATACGCAGCAAGGTCAACGGTGACCATTACTGCTTCATGATCATTGGAGAATAGGGATCATTCATGCATCGTAAACAAAAATAATAGATCTAATGTATTTTATCTCAAGAACCTATACTCTGATACCAATTGTTAGCATAAAATCTATAATATATTATATTAAATATGAAAATAATCTTTTATGTGTTGGGCTGACAGTCCATGTTCAGCCCATGGTGGGATTTATCAACCCACAGCCCACACCCCCACTTAACCTAACCCTAATCTCATATTAAGGGGTGTGGGGGCTGCGTTTTAGAGATGAAGGTGGCTGCGTTTTTGGGGAAAAAACTGCAGCAACGTGGATATCCTTGCAGCAGCAAAGAGGAGAAGAAAACGATAGAAAAATAAGAGAAAGAGAGGGAAGAAGAAAAGGACAATGCAGAGAGACTATTCTCAATCATCTAGTAGTGTTCTCATCTCAGGTTAGATCAAATCTACAGTAGACTCTTACTGTAATTACTTAAGGAGGTTTTAGATATTGTGGGTAGTGTCGTGATCCTTGTATCCCAGTTACTCTCTTGTGATTATTGCTAGGGTTTAGGGCAAGAGATTGAGATTTGTATATTCATTATTCTAATAGTGGATTATCTCTAGTTTGCCCCGTGGTTTTTACCCTTCACATTGGAGGGGTTTTCCACGTATATTTTGGTGTTCTATTTAATTGTGATTCCATTTAATTCCACTACGTATTGTGGTCTTCTAGTACTTGTTCATATACAAAGGTTATTCCGCGATATATTCCCATCAACTGGTATCAGAGCGGGGTTTTGGTGATTTAATTTTGTATTTGAACATGGAGGCCAGTAATATTTCTCGCATGATTAGTTTAAATGGAAACAATTGGATGATATGGAAACCAAGAATGGAATATCTCTTATATTACAAAGATTTGTATGGACCTTTGCAGGGTGATAGTGCAAAACCTACAACTATGATAGATGATGAGTGGAAGAGGTTAGATCGAAAAACAATTGGGTTTATTAGACAGTGGCTTGATGATAGTGTCTTTCACCATGTTTCTACTGAAATTTCTGCATATTCTCTTTGGAAAAAGTTGGAAAGTTTCTATGAAAGAAAAACAGCTGGCAACAAAGCTTTTTTTATTAGAAAACTTGTGAACCTAAAATATAGAGAGGGTGCTTCTATTGCTGAGCATTTGAATGAAATGCAGAGTATTACTAGCCAGTTATCCTCTATGAAAATGTCTCTTGATGATGAGTTGCAAGCATTGTTACTTCTTAGTTCATTACTAGAAAGTTGGGAGACATTGGTGGTTTCCCTCAGTAATTCTACGCCAGATGTATTGTCATCATGAGTCAAGTAACAAGCAGTTTGTTGAATGAGGAGTTGAGAAGGAAGAGTTCAGCAATATCTCAGAATGATTCACAGGCACTTATCTCAGAGAACAGAGGAAAGTCAAAGTCTAGAAGCAGTTCACGCATGGGTAGAAGCAAGTCAAGATCAAGAAAAGATATTATTTGCTATAACTATAGTGAGAAAGGACATTACAAGAACCAATATAAACAACCTAAGTAGAGCAAGAAAAAGGGAAAAGAAGTGGAGTCTACAGAGTCAAAGAATAATACTACAACTACATTGCAGGGTGGTGATTATTTGATTTTGTCTCCTTCTGATGATATTTTTTCTTGTGTGTGTCAGGATCTTGAGTGGGTGATTGATACAGGTGCTTCTTATCACGCTACACCACGGAGGGAGTTTTTTGCTACATACAGGTCTGGAAATGTTGGTGTTGTCAAGATGGGTAACTATGGCACAGCAGACATCATTGGCATTGGTGATATCCATTTAAAGACCAACCTTGGCTGCAAGTTGGTGCTTAAGGATGTGAGGCATGTGATTGACTTGAGGCTGAATTTAATTTCAGTTGGAAGGTTAGATGATGAAGACTATGATAGCAGATTTCACAGAGGGCAATGGAAGCTCAGTAAAGGTTCTCTTGTTATGGCTAGTGGAAAGAAATGTCATACCTTATATAGGTTGCAGGCTAAAGCTTATGGTGAGCAATTAAATGCTATAGAAAAAGACTTCAGCATGGAGTTATGGCATAGGAGACTGGGACACATGAGCGAGAAGGGGCTGCAAGCTCTTTCCAAGAGAGAGGTATTGCCAGACCTCAGAGGTATACATCTGAACCCTTGTATTGATTGTTTGGCTGGTAAACAACATATAGTTTCATTTGCTAGCCCTACTTTGTCTAGAAAAATGCATGTCTTAGACCGTGTTTATACAGATGTATGTGGTCCTTTGAGAACAAAAACTCATGGTGGATCTATTAATGTCCTTGGTATCAGTGGTGCACTTTATTTTGTCACTTTTATAGATGATTTTTCCAGGAAAGTTTGGGCCTATGCTTTGAAGACCAAAGATCAAGTGATTAATGTCTTCAAAGAGTTTCATGCTAGGGTTGAAAGAGAGACAAAAAGACAATTAAAATGCATAAGATTAGATAATGGTGGTGATTATTTGATTTTGTCTCCTTCTGATGATATTTTTTCTTGTGTGTGTCAGGATCTTGAGTGGGTGATTGATACAGGTGCTTCTTATCACGCTACACCACGGAGGGAGTTTTTTGCTACATACAGGTCTGGAAATGTTGGTGTTGTCAAGATGGGTAACTATGGCACAGCAGACATCATTGGCATTGGTGATATCCATTTAAAGACCAACCTTGGCTGCAAGTTGGTGCTTAAGGATGTGAGGCATGTGATTGACTTGAGGCTGAATTTAATTTCAGTTGGAAGGTTAGATGATGAAGACTATGATAGCAGATTTCACAGAGGGCAATGGAAGCTCAGTAAAGGTTCTCTTGTTATGGCTAGTGGAAAGAAATGTCATACCTTATATAGGTTGCAGGCTAAAGCTTATGGTGAGCAATTAAATGCTATAGAAAAAGACTTCAGCATGGAGTTATGGCATAGGAGACTGGGACACATGAGCGAGAAGGGGCTGCAAGCTCTTTCCAAGAGAGAGGTATTGCCAGACCTCAGAGGTATACATCTGAACCCTTGTATTGATTGTTTGGCTGGTAAACAACATATAGTTTCATTTGCTAGCCCTACTTTGTCTAGAAAAATGCATGTCTTAGACCGTGTTTATACAGATGTATGTGGTCCTTTGAGAACAAAAACTCATGGTGGATCTATTAATGTCCTTGGTATCAGTGGTGCACTTTATTTTGTCACTTTTATAGATGATTTTTCCAGGAAAGTTTGGGCCTATGCTTTGAAGACCAAAGATCAAGTGATTAATGTCTTCAAAGAGTTTCATGCTAGGGTTGAAAGAGAGACAAAAAGACAATTAAAATGCATAAGATTAGATAATGGTGGTGAGTATACAGGATTATTTAATGATTATTATAGGTTACATGGGATCCAACATGAGATGACAGTTCCTGGTACACCTCAGCATAATGCTATTGCAGAGAGGAGGAACCGCACCATCGTGGAAAAGATCAGATGTATGCTTTCACAGGCCAAGCTACCCAAAAGGTTTTGGGATGAGGCTTTGAGGACTGCAGTTGATGTGATCAACTTATCACCATGTACAGCCCTAGATGGTGATGTTGCAGAGCACGTATGGTCAGGGAAAGATGTTTCCTACAAGCATTTGAGAGTGTTTGATTGTCGTGCATTTGCACATATTCTAGACAATGAGAGGTCCAAGCTGGATGGTAAGATTAAATAATGTATTTTTCTTGGCTACTCACATGATCATTTTGGTTACAGGCTTTGAGATCCAGAAAAGTAAAAGGTGTTCAGAAGCAGAGATGTAGTCTTCTTTGAGAATCAAACCTTCGAAGATTTGAAGAAGATGACACCGGCCAAAACTTTTACAGAAGGATTAGCATATTGTGACCCAGTTATTCCTCTAGTATATCAAGGTGATGGGGGAGATGTGCAGGAAGATAGTATAGAGCCTAATGTTGATCTACCTGCAGGATATGTTGAGCAAGAAGAAGTTAAAGAGCAAGTTCCCGCAGAACCTTAGTTGAGAAGATCTTCTAGACTATGTCAACCTTCCAGAAGATATTCTACAGATGAGTATGTGATGCTTACTGATGCAAGTGAACCAGAGAGTTACCAGGAAGCAGTTGAAGGTGAGCAGAAAGAGAAGTGGTTAGTTGCTATGCAGGAAGAGATGGATGCTCTTCAGAAGAACCACACTTATGATTTGGTGCTACTACCAAATGGAATGAATGCCTTGAAGAACAAGTGGGTTTTCAGGTTAAAGACTCAAGAATATTGTTCTCAACCAAAGTACAAAACTAGATTGGTTGTGAAAGGCTTTGGTCAAAAGAAAGGTATTGACTTTGAAGAGATTTTTTCTCCTGTTGTTAAAATGTCTTCTATTCGTGTTGCTCTTGGTATTGCTGCTAGCCAAGACTTAGAGGTTGAGCAGTTAGATGTGAAGACAACTTTCCTTCATGATGATTTAGAGGAGGAAATTTATATGGAGCAACCAGAAGACTTCAAAGTCAAAGGTAAAGAGAACTTTGTCTATAAGTTGAAGAAGAGTTTGTATGGGTTGAAGCAAGCTCCAAGACAGTGGTACAGAAAGTTTGATTCATTTATGATAGAAAATGGATACAAAAGAACGACTTCAGATCATTGTGTGTATATCAAATGGTTTGGTGAGGATTTTATTATTCTCTTACTTTATGTTGATGACATGCTTATTCTTAGAAAAGATATGTCTAACATTGACAGGTTGAAGAAGGAACTGAGTGAGTCTTTTGCAATGAAGGACATGGGGCCAGCAAAGCAAATACTGGGTATGCAGATTTCTCGTGATAGGAAAAATAAGAAGATTTGGTTGTCACAAGAGAAGTACATTGAAAAGGTATTGGAAAGATTTAGTATGAGCAATGCAAAACCAGTTGGTTCTCCTCTTGCAAGTCACTTCAAGTTGTGCTCAGAATAGAGTCCGTCAAGTGATGAGGAGAAGGAGAAAATGCAAAAGATTCCTTATGCTTAAGCAGTTGGAAGTTTAATGTACGCGATGGTATGTACGAGGCCGGACATCGCATATGCAGTGAGTGTTACTGGCAGATTTCTTGCAAATCCAGGTAAAGAGCACTGGGCAACAGTAAAGTGGATTTTTAGATATCTCAAAGGGAGCTCTAAGGTTTGTTTAAGCTTTGGAGGTGGACCACTTGTGTTGACAGGTTACACAGATGTAGATATGATAAGAGATATAGATATGAGGAAGTCTACTTTAGGTTATGTACTTACTTTTGCAGGGGGAGCTATGTCATGACAATCCATATTGCAAAGGTGTATTGCTCTCTCCACCACAGAAGCAGAATATATTGCTACTACAGAGGTATACAAAGAAATGTTATGGATGAAAGAATTCTTACAAGAATTGGGGCTGAAACAAGAAAATTATGTGGTGCATTGTGACAGCCAGAGTGCCATCCATTTATGTAAGAACCCAATATTTCATTCCAAGTCAAAGCATATAGATGTCAGATACCACTGGATTCGAAATGTATTTGAAGAGAAGCAGTTGCAGCTTCAGAAAATTCACATAGATGATAATGGAGCAGACATGTTGACAAAGACCTTACCAAAAGAAAGACAGGAGATATGCCGACAACTGGTCGGTATGGCTTCACATTGAGGAGTGGGACAGCCTCCCTTATGGGCTGAAGGGGGAGGTTGTTGGGCTGACAGCCCATGTTCAGCCCATAGTGGGCTTTATCAGCCCACAGCCCACACCCCCACTTAACCTAACCCTAATCTCATATTAAGGGGTGTGAGGGCTGCGTTTTAGAGATGAAGGTAGCTGCATTTTTGGGAGAAAAATTACAGCAACGTGGATATCCTTGCAGCAGCAAAGAGGAGAAGAAAACGACAGAAAAACAAGAGAAAGAGAGGGAAGAAGAAAAGGACAACGCAGAGAGACTATTCTCAATCATCTAGCAGTGTTCTCATCTCAAGTTAGATCAAATCTATAGTAGACTCTTGCTGTGATTACTTGGGAAGGTTTTAGATATTGTGGGCAGTGACGTAATCCTTATATTCTAGTTACTCTCTTGTGATTATTGCTAGGGTTTAGGGCAAGAGATTGAGATTTGTATATTCATTATTCTAATAGTGGATTATCTCTAGTTTGCCCCGTGATTTTTACCCTTCACATTGGAGGGGTTTTCCACGTATATCTTGGTGTTCTATTTGATTGTGATTACATTTAATTCCACTGCGTATTGTGGTCTTCTAGTACTTGTTCATATACAAAGATTATTCCGCGATATATTCCTATCATTATGTCAGAATTGAAATCAAATAATTAAATCTAATTTTACGATGCTTATATTTTGATGTTGAGACAAAGCCGAACCACGAAGCAAAAGATGAGCTGCGAGCTCTTGCGATAGCCACATGGCTGTTATGACACCGTGAAGTTATTACACATCCAACGACCACAAAATGACTTAATTTATCTTTAATCACTTTTTTTATCTTTCAAATTATTCAAAGAATATGGATAATTATCCATTACTTTTTCATTGTTTAAATATGATAAATTTCAAACATCGATCTTTTAAGTGGTCACGTTAAACTGACCCGACCAATTCCATGGCAGCCTTAAAACACACACACTCGTCTCTCACAGTCACAGATGCTTTCTTTTATTATTATTATTATTATTATTATTATTATTATTACAAAAAAGAGTAGCTTTGCCCAACAATGCAAATAGTCCACAACAAACACCAAAAGAACCTCCCTCCACCTCGAGTTCCGTGAACACCACCATCACCACCTTCTGAAAATCTAGTGGGTCGGATCTTGTTCGGGTCGAGGATTCTTGACTCGTTTGGTGCAAGCAGGCTTACCACGTGATCTTGTTTCAGCTTATCGGAGGAAGGTGAACCCGACCCACCCACCTCATCACTTAAGAGACCGGTGTTACGGAATCACATCTATTAATTATTTCATGTGCCACAAACATGATAAGACTCCATCAACATCATCGGCTTTACTAGGTGGATGAGGATGGGCCCTCCTCAACTGCCCCCATCCCATGCACCAAAATGTACATATCGCAAAGGCTTACTTACTACTTCATCTATTTTTGCATTGTCAATTGCCACATATTCCTCCTAAACCCTTAAAAATGTATATATATATATATATATATATATATATATATATATATATATATATATATATATTATAATGCTCATTATATTTCTAAGAGAAACAGCGCGGTGGCGTCAATGTAAATAGCAACAAAGGCAGGGGCATGTTCGAACATTAGCTTTAGCTCGTTATATTGCCTCCCTCCCTCCATCCCTCCCTCCCCTCGTCACATCTGTCGCGTCCTGCTTTTCCCCTAAGCGACAACTGGTAAGATGCTATGGAGAGAAAAGAGGAAGGGAGAAGGGAGTGGGGGACGGTGCCGGAGAGATCTGCACCGTTCCCGGCGACGAAGCCGTCCACCTCTACGCGATTCTGTGGTTCGATCAGCAGGAGGTGATCGGCTTCGACTTCGCATTGGTTCTTGCGGGTTTTGCTTCAAAAGTTTGGTTTGACTTCAAATGTGTCTTTTTTTTTTTATTGCTGGGATAAATCGAAGAAAAATGCGATTTTTAATGTGCTTTTAGTAGTTTTTTGGTTTGTGGTCTGTAACGGATGATGAAATGTGAGCAAAGAACGCGCTTTTAATTGCTGTTGTTATCGCCTTACGGCTGTAATGGGGATTAAGTTTGTCTTTAAGTCGTTCAAATGTTTTGCATTTTGCTCCGTCTCAGCCACTTAGGAAGCTCTTTACTGAAAGCCTCTTTTCCAACCCCCTGTTTCTACCTGCGACTACTAATTCTACTGATTCTCTGAATATATCTTTACCTTTTGTTTTAACATGAATGTTCTTTAGTTTGAACAAGAAATAAGGGCTCTTTTCATGAATTCTGGTCTGGCAACCTCGTTTGTGGATCGTGTTAGCAGAACTGTGGGCATTGCTGTGTTTCCCATATTGAAAATTATGATTCTTGTGTAGGATATTCTCGGACGTTGATGGGGATTTAACTGTTCATGTGGATGGACAATCATTCTTGTTGCATAAGGTACACACAGTTTAATCAGCTGTAATTTCATTTCTTTAAATTTAAGTGAAAGTAACCTGTGTTTCCAAAATGCTTTAGTGATATCTTCTTGAGGCTTCTCTTCTGAAAAATTCGATTTGGTGCTTATAATTTTAGTGGACTTGTTTTTCTGAAGAATCTCATCCCTTTAGGGTTTATTTTGTTTTTGGATTTTGTTGGGTGAAGTGGGTTGCACTATTTGGAACTTGAGAGGTCTTAGGACTCGAGTATCAAGAGCTTGCTAAATTGCCAACAGACAATAATTTTTATATTTACGAGTTGTAATCAGTATCCAAACAGGGAAGAGTGTGAATCCACTAGTAAGAGATGTCTCTAAGAGAATTGATTTAACAGGGAGATATGAAACTGCAAAAAGGAAATGGCTAGGACTAATTTCCAACAGAACATAGATTTTGCGATTATTCACAAGATCTTTTAAACGTAAATTTTGCTTTGACCAACTTTTTCATGCAAAAGTTGCAGCAATGAAAAAATATCTAAAAAGAATGTTGTGATGGTGGCAACGATTCGTAAATGCTTTTAATTTGAATAGGGTGCATTTGTGAAGCTTGCATATATATTTCAAAATGAAGCCCAAACAGATCCATTGGTTGATCGGTCATCGGCTTTGCTAACTTGTGGTCATGTGGCAAAAATCATTTTGTTTTTAATTGGTGCTAATAGCAAACTTATGAATTGATACTAGCTTAATCAATATTAACACAGATAGTAAACACTGATATAAAGGAGAGTGCAAGTTCAATACAGATTTACAATGCCCAAAAGATATAGCTAAGTATCTAAATGTTTATGTGGTCCAACGGATTGATAAACATATCTGCAAGTTTCAGATTGCTGTTAGCTTAACTTTTCTAGAATTTGCTAGAGTTGTCATCCTTTTATGACGTTTGCAGATTATTTGTGTTGCTTATTGTGTGCTCTCAATAAATTAATTCTTCTCAGCAACACAAGTGAAAATGGCAGTAGTCTTTTTTTTGTTGCATAGTTTCTTATTACATCCTGCTGAATCTTAATTCAGTTTACATACTTACTACCTTGATGAAAATCATACATGTTTGATATGTGTTTTATAGTTTCCTCTGGTTTTGTGGAGTGGAAAATTTTGGAAAATGGCAAATGAATCCAGGAATCCAGACCTGTCGAGGTTGGAGCTTCATGGAGTTCCTGGGGGAGCTGAAGCATTTGAACTTGCTGCTAAATTCTGTTATGGAACAAATTTCGAGATCACCCCTAATAATGTTGCAAAACTCCATTGCATAGCAGAATATCTGGAAATGACAGAACAATATAAGGAATGCAACCTAATTGCCCGAACAGAGACATACTTAGATGAGATTGTATCTCAAAGTGTTGAGAAGTCACTAGAAGTTTTATGTGCATGTGATGGCTTGCATCCCATGGCGGAGGATGTGGGTCTCCTGGACAGATGTATGGATGCAATTGCAAACAATGTTAGTAAGGAGAAATTGGTTTCTGGTTTAGTTCATTTGGAATGTGATAGCAGATCTGAAAAGACGCATTGCCAGTACTGGTGGGTGGAAGAACTTTCTGTACTAAATATTGAACTTTATAAGCGAGTTATAACTGTCATGAGGAGAAAAGGTGTCAGATCAGATACAATTATTCAATCAATAGTGCATTATGCTCAGAACACTCTAAAGGATAGCCAAAAACAACAGCCATGGGATTTTGGCGTTGTTGTTGGTGACAAGCAGAGAGTAATGGTAGAAGCTCTTGTTGGTCTCTTAGCAACAGAAAAGATCACATCTGTTCCTCTCTACTTTTTGTTTGGAATTTTGAGGATGGCAGTAGAGGTGGATGCAGGTCATAGCTGTAAGCAGGAGCTTGAAAGGAGGATTGGGTTCCAACTGGAACTGGCTTCACTTGATGATCTCCTCATTCCTTCACTACAAACAAGTGATTCAGTGTTTGATGTTGATACTGTCCACCGGATACTGGTAAATTTCTTGAAAAGAATTGACGAGGAAGACTCTGAGGAATCATCACAGTGTTCGTATGAATCACAAGGCCTAAAATCTATTAGTCACAGTTCAGTATTGAAAGTTGGGAGGCTCATTGATGGTTATCTTGCTGAAATTGCACCAGATCCATATCTAAAACTGCCCAAATTCATGGCACTCATTGAACTTTTGCCGGAATATGTTCGTGTTATCGATGATGGAATTTACAGAGCCATTGACATATACCTAAAGGTACCAATTGAATCTATGAACATATATATGCATTTGTGGTTGTGGCTGCATCGATGCATGTTCATGTGTGGATGCACACATGTGTGTGCATTGGCATGTACAGGAGTTACATCGTAATAGTCAATATGCTTTGTCATAGCCATATCCAAATATGGCTAATTTTTCATATAATTCTTTTTCTTCTTGAATAAATACCCTCTCTTTTTTTATGCTAAAGATTATTTAGCATTTATCACTAAAGAATTATGTATTGCTTGATGATTTCTATTCTTTCTGATTGAATACCGCCTCCCATTTGTGCTAAAGCCCATTTAGCATTTATCACTAGAAAATTATGTATCATATGACAATTTCTATCCTTATTGATTGACTACAACCTTTTCTTGGTACAAAGGCCCATGTAGCATTTATCACTAAAGAATTATGTATCACTTTATTATTGATACCGTCACTTTGAAGCTTGATGCAGGAAAAACAACTTTCTTCTGAAATATGAACTCTAACTAAGCTTCATTAGAATTCTGTGGGGGTACAATCTGTTATGCCTGATGTGCAATAGCTGACACACTTCACTTCAAATGTGCTAATTGGTTTACACTGTGACAGTTGATGGTTGATTCTTTGTATTATCCTTCCAATTACCAGTGTTCTTAGTCTCACTTGAGAAATGAAGTTATCTTCTCAACAAGGTTACCATAAAATGGTTCTGACAATCCATAGGTATACCTTTTATCAAACACTAATGGCCATGTTGGACAGCTTCCAGGCACCTTACAGATTCTTTTTGCTCCTAGAGAAGCTAGTAAGACAACTGATGTCCAAAGAACATCTAACAAGCCTTGGAGACATAGTTCCCGGTGATGATATAATATTTATTATAACTGTTTGCTATATCTTAATGAAAATTTTTTGGCCTTTCTATAAATCAGAATACAGTTGCATATCTGGTAAGTTGACCAATTCTGTTTATCCTTTTAGGCCCATCCGTCAATGACTGAGTCTGAATGCAAGAAATTGTGCAAGCTCATAGACTGCCAGAAGCTCTCCCAAGAAGCCTCCAATCATGCAGCCCAAAATGATCGGCTACCACTCCAGATGATTGTTCGTGTCCTTTATTATGAGCAGATTCAACTGAAATCTACCATCTCAGGTAATGATTGTGAGGCATCCTTTTCACAGAGGATGGTCAACAGCAGTAGTGTAGTATATACTGCACTCTCTCCCAGAGATAACTATGCCTCTCTAAGGAGGGAAAACCGAGAACTCAAGTTAGAAATATCAAGAATGAGGGTGAGGCTTAGTGAATTGGAGAAAGAACATGCGTTCATGAAGCTAGGAATGGGGGATAACAGCTCAGCAGAACATAGTAGAGCATTCTTTACATCCATTTCCAAAGGGATTAGCAAGATAGCAATATTTGGCCCGACTCATGGAAAACACTGGAAAAGCACAAGGAAGTCACAAGGATCAGATGGGAAGAGTTGGAGGCGGCAAAGGCAATCTGTCTCACAAAAATACTGAGTTCGACAGCAGATGCACTGACTGAAATGAAGTCAAGTTAGATGTATCAGAGATCATGATGCCTATGGCACAAGAGCAGCTATATCTTAAGTAAATGTAGAGAGAGGAGGAAGAGAGGAAGGGGTTTGAATACTATAGAGTTTTTCCATACTTGAATGTACTGGTAATTTGGTTAATGAAAAATATGTGCTTAAGCTTTTGTGTATCTAATTGCATAGTGATGGAATAATGATTTGTTGGAAACTACTATCTGCAAGAGCTGAAGATGATAGATGTATTGATTCGATCATGTTTGTTTTGTACACTCCTCCCATGTGGTGCAGCCAAGTAAAGTTGCTTAAGCCTAAATGATGTGGAGAGTCTTGATTTATCAGTACAAGATCATCAATATATCAAAACATTAGTACAGTTTCATAATGAAAGATTGGAACTTCTTTTCTGTTGTTTGTTTAATGAATGGACTTGAGGAAGTCATAGAGATCACTATGACTTACAGCAAACAGTCAACATGCATGATAAAAGATCACTACAATTATTGTATATAGTTGGTGCTTCTATAGTACATCTTTTTTTTTCTTTTGTTCTTATATATATATATATATATATATATATATATAATTGGAAAAACTAGAAACGTGAAGGCAAAGGGTTACATCACAAAACTCATGATATTAGGACAAGAAGGAATTCAATGCACATACTAAGAGAGGATGTGTTATAACCAATGTTTGGGTATGACTTGATCCAAAGAAATACATCAAAAAGGAGGAACATATTTATTATTTATTTGTGAAGGCTATATTCATGTCCTGGTTATGTTTATCTATGAAAACGGACAGGTCACAATGTGTCTACAGTGCACATAATAATTAATCCACATTAATCACTTTGATAAACATAGTTATTTGATGTATTTCTTTGGATCCATCCATATATCACTCTTGTTTGGCACAAAGAAAACCTTCCCACATCCAATCCATGCATCACTTCCGTTGGCTGCGGCCTTGTAGGCCCTCTGCTGCCGACCAATGGAAGCCCCTGGTCTGTGTTCTGCGGTCTCCAGCATGTCACGCTCGACCCGAATCCGGGCAAAGAGGAAACAGTGAACGGGCCCCGCTGGCTTTCCTGAATGTCGACCAACAACTAACTGCCGCGTCATCAGGCGGTGATATGTATCTGGTTACGTGGGCTCCTGACCTTTTAATTCCTTTTGACTGTTAGGGAACAGTTATGTTGACTTCGATGTCTGTCTTCTGTTTCAGTTCCTCTTTTATATTATGCATATGCATGTATCACCATCATTGACATTATATGCATTTGTCACCATCATTGACATTATATAAAATTATACATTTTTAATCGTCTTTAAATTTCATAAAAGTATAAAAGTAATGATGTTTTATAAGGTATAATATAAATTAAACTCTAATTAATTTACAGTAACTAAAGGAGAATAACTACATGTATTTTTTGAAGGTTTTGAGTGGATATAATATCAGACTAAGCTTTGGAGGGACGTGTACGCAATTATGCCATACCAATAAAACACTACATGCTTTCTTTCTCTCGCAGTTGAGGTGCTTCTTTCGCTCTCTCTTCATCGCCACCTCCTCTGGATCGGATCTCGGAAGGCCTCCAGAGGACGCCGATGTCATCAGCGGCGGCTCCCGGATGAGTCACATCTGCAAGGATTCCCCGATCTCCGCGAGGAGTGTCCCGGCGGCGTCGTTGCTGCACCGGCGGGAGAGCAGCAACGCCAGCGGAGGGCAGCGGCTTGGTGTTAGATCTCTTCTCACGGGCCGCATCGCTAGCCCTTCGATCGGGTCTGTTCTCGAATCCGACGGCCAGGAAGGGCCCGGTTGTTCTTCTCATTGAATTTGTTGCTTTTCCTTTACGCCGCTGCCATCGGTCTTTGTTATGCTTGCTGATTTACCTCTCTCTGATCGTTGTTCATTTTGTAGAATCGAATGAATCTGTTGGGAAAGCCAAGATTAATTGGAGCGGCATGGACGATTTGCTCGATGCTGACTTCGGGAAGCACGATTATGATTGGTAAATGCTGCAGGATCAATCCGTTTAAACTTCATTCTGAAGGTTTTCTTGAGTTCGTGAATCATTGATGGAAAACACTGGCGATTTCACTGTTATGTATGCTAAGTTGCACACAAGACTCGATTAGGGCACTTATAACACTGGCATCCCAGAGTTGCACATGACCAATCAGAAAGCTTATAGTTGGGCATGATTGAGAACCATCATACCAAGTACAACAGATTCAATATCGACCAAGCTTAGCTCAACTGGTAAATACCCTGACGTCTAGATAAAAGGGCGAAGAGTTCGGTCACTACCAGGTGTTACCCCCTTGTTTAACTCTGATAGGACTTAAGTGCATGGTCTTGGCCTTTGTGTCCCTACTCAAAACAAAGAACAACCATCCAATTTGACCAGACAAGAACTGATCTGTTATATGGGAAAATGAATGCCAATCTTGAAATTCTTATTGTAGATTAATTTTTAAATTCTAGAGAAGCATCACTTTTTCATAGCTTTGCAAGCAATATTACTTCTGAAATTCTATCTTCATTTGGTCTGCGCCTTGACGAATACCAGTTCTATCAGATTTTTTTTGGAAATCAATTTCCTACTTAGTGACTTTGCATAGTTTGATTCATATTTCTTTCTACTTCGTATTTGGTGCATGTGTTTTATACAAATGGATGATCCATATATTGCCATTCTCGTCTGTTGTTTATGATTTTGGTATTCACTCATGATATTATTGTAATTGATGTGTAAATATCTGAGGAATGTGCAAATCAATATTTTGATATCTCATATAAGCTCTGTGCCAATGATTCAAAAGGTTAAAATGTCAGAAGTGGTGTGAGGATACAAAGAGGGAAACCTGGAAGACTTTACTAGAAACATTGATTTAAACGTTCTTGATTTAATTTGAAATATTGCTTCACACAAAGTTCAATGATAGAAAAAGATCCATGTTTGTGACTCCAACTATTTGGGACATTATAACTTGTCATTTTGTGGTGGTTGCGCACAATGCTATCGTCTCGGCAGATGAGTTGACCACACTACTAAGTAAAACTACTACTGTAACATAGGATGAACGTGACTCCCTAGAAATGAAATATGCATGATTGCTATACCCAACTACAGCGATAAGATCTTTTATATTCTTTTTATCATCTTATACTAGTTTGCACTTTTCTTAGTACCAAATTCTCAGATTTTAAATGAAACTAAATGTCTCCACACTCCAATGTTTCTTAATACATTTAGTATTAAGAAGTTCTATTTTATCTAGTTCTGAACTTCTATAAACAGTTCTATTTTTGCTTAAGCAGAATCACAGCCCCTTCTTGGTTATAACTTTGTTCTTGTGTACTGTAGAATACTAAAAGAAATGATTCCATATCTATCATCATCTTCAATAATGCATATAAGGCAGTTATGACTTACCAAAGCTGAGTAGCTTGCACTATTGGATGAGCAATTTGTTAATCTATGTGATTTTAAGAATTTAAATTTGATACTTATCTTCACTAAAACAGTTTGTGGTATAGATGTTGCTAGAATTATATTTTTCAGTCATTTTTGTGCATTACAAGTTGACTATCTTTTATCAACATTATTCATGAAATTTTGGAGCTAATTACATGTTAATTTATATTAATTATTAACAGGCTTCTAACTCCCCCTGCAACTCCTCATGCTGCTTCCTTGGTTTCTATTGAGAAACAATTACCTGTTGCTGCAGTTTTTCTAAATTATATTTTTCAGTCATTTTTTGTGCATTACAAGTTGACTATCTTTTATCAACATTATTCATGAAATTTTGGAGCTAATTACATGTTAATTTATATTAATTATTAACAGGCTTCTAACTCCCCCTGCAACTCCTCATGCTGCTTCCTTGGTTTCTATTGAGAAACAATTACCTGTTGCTGCACCTAAGCATAGTTCTACTGCTAGATCATCCTCAACTGCAAGAGCATCTAGGGTTTGTATTATATGCATCTGAATTTGCTTTTTCAATTACATTTTTCTAAATTATATTCTACTTATAGAATTTTGTATTCATAATGATGATTTGGTATCCTAATTTATGTATCTATCCCTGTGCCTACTTTTCATTGAAGAAGATAACCACTATCTTTTGATTTAATTGCATACTAGTAACTTCTCCGAAGTATTTAAACTTTTATGTAGTCAATTTTTCCCCTTACTGTTGATTCTAATTAGATGATTGATGAGCCTTCCTACTGTTGATTCTAATTAGATGATTGATGAGCCTTAATATACATGACTAAAACGAGAAATTTCCATCACCTGTGAAACATTCAAAGCATTCATGTTATGTTACTAACTGTTGATCACATATTTTGATGATGAAATCAATTGATGAGTTTGTGGACTAATAAGGGTTTGAAATAAGTGACGCAGGAGAAACTTCGATCGGGACTTGAATCATCGAACGGCAAATCGTTGAAGCAGGAGAATTAAACGTTGGGCCGGAGAGCATCATGTCAGAGATTGGATGTCAGACCGGAGGATTGGTCGACGTGCTAAAGGATAGACTTCATGTCATGAGTTCGGGCATCGGGCTAGAAGGATTGGGATATTGTGCCAAGAAGATCGAATGTTGTGGGAGGTTAACATGTCGATGGATCGGGCAATACACTGAAGGAAAGGACGATGCGTATTAGGTTCGGACGAAGTGCCGGATGAACAGATGACTTGTCAGACAACGTGTTGAAGGCTTCATGATTGTAATTAGAGTCGTTAAATCTTGATTAAAGTTGTTTGAAGTATTATTGAGTTGGTTTTAGGGCGTAACCATGCCAACTTAATTAGGAGCCTATTAGGCTTAAACCATGATCGAATTAGGCCTGTTGGAAGGCTAATTTAGTGACCTGAAGTTGGGTTGGGCAGTGGCACCACTAGGCTCAGGCGGTGGTACCGCTTGAGAGCCAGAAAGCACTGTTTATGCTTTTCCGGGAATCCCAGTGGTAGTATCGCTAGTGCCGGTGGTGGTACCACTAAAGCCCAGATTCCTGGGTTCTGTTCGGTAGTAGTACCGTCCAACGCCGACGGTAGCATTGCTAATATCCTAAAAACTTAAGGATTTAAAATCATTTGGGGTCTATAAATATCTTACTCATGCTTGCTTGATGAAGTAAAAAATTTTTAGCATAAAAGTGTTGTAAACTCTCTTAAAAGTGTTTGAGTCTCTTCCTCATTGAGTGTAGAGATTATACTAAGGAGGTGTGAGGTCTTGTGTAAAAGAGAGGTATAAAGGTTCTCTCTTAAGCTTGTGAAAAGGAGAAGGGTTGTAATAGGGGTAATTGATCTTCGCCGTTGAACAGAAGATCGGTAATGAAAACGGGTGGCCTCAAGGGAAAAAGAATCAAGAGTGGACGTAGGTCGGAACGACTGAACCACTATAAATCAGTTTGCATCCTTTTCTTGCTTTCCCTTATCATTACTTACTAATTTACTTACTTACTACCCTTACTCATATTTTTAGTTAAACACGTTTTCAATATAGGTTTTATCGATCGAAATTTTTAAATCGGAACTTTATTTCGAAAGCACTAATTCACCCTTCCCTCTTAGTGCCTTTACGAACCTAACACTAACCTCCATTTGATTGCTCATATTCTTCATGAATTGATGAACATCATGCCTACCTGTATGTTTGGACCAGCATCTAAGTTATATCAGACAATCATTCAGTCCTTTTTTCTTTCCAACTTGTTGGACTGGATATGCATAATTTTACTGAAAGATAATCTTTGAGATTTAGTGATTTTCAAAACAATGAGTGAGTTATTGTCTTGCAAGTAGGCCTAAACAGGAGGTATTTACATGCACTTACCCAGAAGGATAGTAAAAGTTTGGAGCACTATGTTGCCATTATTTTGGTAGAAGTTTGGAGTAGCATGTTGCCATTATTTTCTGACTTACACAAGTCCACTAATTTTTATTGAGGTTATGCTTTATGGTAATTATTTTGAAGTATTTTCTTTCTTTTGAAGTTACTTTTGCTCCTATTTATTGGATTGAGATGCTTTATATGGCATCAAGTATTTAACTTGTAATTTTGTTGTTGAACGATAAAATTTTTTATGTCACAAAATCACTTTGACAAAACTTTCCTTTTTCATTCATATTGGCATTTCTTGAAAAATGAAAGAACTCATAGTGACCATAAATCTGAGATAGAAAGAACGTAATGAGATGAAATCAACATGCTAATTCTTTTCTGCAATTTCGTGAACCACATGAAAGTGCAAACTCCTTTAACCCTGTTTGTTTGTATATTGAAAATTCTTGCTCAAGGAGAATTTATTGAATATCTTGCTCTTCTACTATCTACTGTGCAGCTTTCTGCATCTCAAACAGAGAATGGCCAGTCTGCAAGACCTGCCAGAAGTAGTTCGGTCACTCATGCTTCTCTCTCATCTTGCTATATATCTGATCATAACAAAACCTTGGTCCTTAATACAAACTCTATCTCAGTCACCTCAAGACCATCAACCCCAATCAAACGGCCGGTAACCCCTTCGACTGCAAAGACATTGATACCAGTCTCTTATCCATTGCAAACATGTTCATTCACTCCTGTCAAAACTCGATCAACCTCTGGCCCTCCATGGATTAAACCTGAACCATCACTTAATTCTAGGCCTGCAACTCCAACTTCTAGATCTCAATTGTCTACTAGTGCAAACTCAAACTCTAGTTTGGTATCAGCCCATTCAATTTCCCGACAATCAGCAGGCACTTGCCTGCCAATTTCTCGAGCAACAACATTGGCCTCGACAGTACGGCGCTCTCCATCTGTTGGGCAGCTTTCAGCTAGTAATGGTCGAATTCCATATTCAGCATCTTCTTCCTGTCCCAGCTCCCCAAATCGACAGCCTCAAGTTCCAAAAGGTTCAGCAGCATTTTCTCCTCGTCCCATCTCCCCAAATCCATGGTCTCGGGCTCCAGTTTCTTCAGCATCTTCTTCCTGTCCCAGCTCCCCAAATCGACAGCCTCAAGTTCCAAAAGGTTCAGCAGCATTTTCTCCTCGTCCCATCTCCCCAAATCCATGGTCTCGGGCTCCAGTTTCTTCAGCATCTTCTTCCTGTCCCAGCTCCCCAAATCGACAGCCTCAAGTTCCAAAAGGTTCAGCAGCATTTTCTCCTCGTCCCATCTCCCCAAATCCATGGTCTCGGGCTCCAGTTTCTTCAGCATCTTCTTCCTGTCCCAGCTCCCCAAATCGACAGCCTCAAGTTCCAAAAGGTTCAGCAGCATTTTCTCCTCGTCCCATCTCCCCAAATCCATGGTCTCGGGCTCCAGTTTCTTCAGCATCTTCTTCCTGTCCCAGCTCCCCAAATCGACAGCCTCAAGTTCCAAAAGGTTCAGCAGCATTTTCTCCTCGTCCCATCTCCCCAAATCCATGGTCTCGGGCTCCAGTTTCTTCAGCATCTTCTTCCTGTCCCAGCTCCCCAAATCGACAGCCTCAAGTTCCAAAAGGTTCAGCAGCATTTTCTCCTCGTCCCATCTCCCCAAATCCATGGTCTCGGGCTCCAGTTTCTTCAGCATCTTCTTCCTGTCCCAGCTCCCCAAATCGACAGCCTCAAGTTCCAAAAGGTTCAGCAGCATTTTCTCCTCGTCCCATCTCCCCAAATCCATGGTCTCGGGCTCCAGTTTCTTCAGCATCTTCTTCCTGTCCCAGCTCCCCAAATCGACAGCCTCAAGTTCCAAAAGGTTCAGCAGCATTTTCTCCTCGTCCCATCTCCCCAAATCCATGGTCTCGGGCTCCAGTTTCTTCAGCATCTTCTTCCTGTCCCAGCTCCCCAAATCGACAGCCTCAAGTTCCAAAAGGTTCAGCAGCATTTTCTCCTCGTCCCATCTCCCCAAATCCATGGTCTCGGGCTCCAGTTTCTTCAGCATCTTCTTCCTGTCCCAGCTCCCCAAATCGACAGCCTCAAGTTCCAAAAGGTTCAGCAGCATTTTCTCCTCGTCCCATCTCCCCAAATCCATGGTCTCGGGCTCCAGTTTCTTCAGCATCTTCTTCCTGTCCCAGCTCCCCAAATCGACAGCCTCAAGTTCCAAAAGGTTCAGCAGCATTTTCTCCTCGTCCCATCTCCCCAAATCCATGGTCTCGGGCTCCAGTTTCTTCAGCATCTTCTTCCTGTCCCAGCTCCCCAAATCGACAGCCTCAAGTTCCAAAAGGTTCAGCAGCATTTTCTCCTCGTCCCATCTCCCCAAATCCATGGTCTCGGGCTCCAGTTTCTTCAGCATCTTCTTCCTGTCCCAGCTCCCCAAATCGACAGCCTCAAGTTCCAAAAGGTTCAGCAGCATTTTCTCCTCGTCCCATCTCCCCAAATCCATGGTCTCGGGCCCAGCTCCCAAATCGACAGCCTCAAGTTCCAAAGGTTCAGCAGCATTTTCTCCTCGTCCCATCTCCCCAAATCCATGGTCTCGGGCTCCAGTTTCTTCAGCATCTTCTTCTCATCCCAGCTCCCGACCTCGGCTCCAGTGCAGCCAATTGATCTTCCAGATTTTCCCATTGATGTGCCACCAAATCTTAGGACAAAGTTGCCTGAACGTTCTCTATCTGCCAGCAGGGCACGACCAGGAATGGCACTTGCTGTCCGGGCAAATTCAAATTCTGAAGCAGTGGTTCCTTCCAGTTCAAAACGAAAAATTTCTGTACCATTTGAATCTCGGAGCAAGTTCCCAGAAAATACACCAAAAGCTCCTCTACACAGCATCACACTTCACTCCAATTCACCCGAGGACCAAAAGCCTATGGGATCTGAAGCTGGACCTTGCAGGACTACTAAACTGGCTTCTGCTACAGAGAGCACTGGATTTGGAAGAACAATTTCAAAATCATCAATCGACATGGCTATTAAGCATATGGTATGTTCCATTTTGTGCATGGCATAATATTTTCATCAAGCATTTAACTTCTTACAGGAGTGCTTGCCTCCTAAATTGAACTAAGATTAGACAAAGCTATAAGGTCATACATGCTTAATGAATACTAGATCACACTCCTATGTATTCAATATGTGAGTGTAGGACATCCGCCAGAAGAGCTTTGGAGGCATTCGGGGTGCATCAGTTTTTCCTCATAGTATTCAGTCTATGATGTCCAGTGGCCGAACTGTTCGAGCATCAAAGACGACTGTTCCTGTCACTAATGATGGAATTCTTGTTGAAAATGGTGGTCATAAGGGAACATCTGGGGACTTCAACGGAGCAGTATCGTGCAACATGAACACTGGTTCCAGATCTTCAGATTGGGAAAACCTCATGACAAGGGAGAGAATGGATGATGCAGATCTACATGGTAGCCACAAGTATGACGTGATCTTGATGAAAGAGGACTTGAAGAACACAAGCTGGCTTCTTGGTGCTGACGATAAATCTGACCAGGGCTCGGTGTTTGATCATCGATTTGAGCTTCCTCCTGAACTCTTTGATCCCCTATAGCAAGTTTGTTCTTGTTATCTGTGCATGTTACTTTTTCATTCATAATAGTCTGTTTTGTTGATTTGTGAGTGGTGTTCTCTCAAAGGCCTGTTTTTGCTTACAATAAGAGGATGCTGATATTGATATATGTTTTATCCAATTGATATGAATAGACCACAATTCTTGATCCAGTCCATAATGTATATAGCACATATCCCATCATGGCTTTTAGACTTTGTATTTGCTGGAGAACATTGGTTTCCTTGTATTTGCTAATCGAACAGATTGATACTCACTTAAAAGTCTTCTGAATGGAAACTTGTTTTATCTTATCAGGAATGGATTTTGGTATATAAATCTTTTACCTGTACTTGTTGTGTATTCCAATTAAACTCGTTCTTGAGAAAAAAAATATTTAAGGAATAAACAAAAAGATAATAATTTTGATATAGACATCAAATAAAAACACACACACACACATTAGTTTTCTTTTATGGTTAATATGTTGGAAAATACAGGTGAAAAATATAACCATTTGGTAATTAAGGATGTAAACCATAACATAGTAACAATATGGTGGTCCAGATTGGAATTTTATTTACATTTTGTCAAGTTTGGTGCTTGCTATCAACGAGAATGCAACATTGTTAACATTGACTCCTTCAAACCTCCTCAGGAAGCATTCCATGTTGTAGAAGCTTCGCATCGGCTGACTACCAACAATTATTGCGTTAAGGATTAAGGAAGTTGGCAAAACAATTATTGCAGAGTAACATAAACTATGGACTGCCTTGATAGACATGCCATATACTAGCGAAGATGACTAATTGCAAATGGTCAAACTTGTGTAAATTAGGATACTCTTTAATGATCACATGTAGCTCACATTCACGAGCGCATAAACAACCCCCCCCTTTTTTATTTCTACTTGCAAGGATAAGATTACATAGTAGCTAGATTCCTGCATTAATGGGACATTTATTCTTGATAACCCCGTTCGTTGGCCCTCGTCCTCTCGTCATGATCGATTGTAGTCCTCGTCGGTCACTCAATCTCGTTTCTCTTAGCCACTTGTATCTTAACATATGGACTAACAAATAACATCGATTGTCCTCCCATGTGAGTTAACAGTATTAGCTACCTATGCCTTCACGTGAGGGTCATGATCGACCATGATAAAAGCCAATGGTCTAAGCAACTAGGCATGAATGAGTAGGGCATTATTATATTGAGGATTATGATGAAAATATTTCTAGTAATGAGGATAAAATAATCTTGCCAGGGGTACTCTGTGAGAATTTTTTTAACTTGGGACGCTTGAGAAAAACCAAAAATTAAGATTTTTTCAAAAATTCTCTCACACACACACACACACACAAATTATTCACTATATATAAAAAAATAAATATAATGAGTCACTCCCTCTTGAGTTAACTCAAACCTGATCCCTTAATCTCTTTTACACTCTCATATAAAATTTGAAAAACTATTATCTCAATCCTCTAATCTACGATAGATAAGTTCTTTATAATCTTAATCCTAATATTACAATAAACTAGAATTTGAATCTAATTAAAACTCATTAAATACTTATCAACCCTTACAATAATTAAAATTATTTATGGATAAAAAGTAATTAGCATGATAACAAGGTGATTATGAAAGAGGCATAGTAGGCTACCTTCTTAGCATTCATCTGATGAAATTAAGGTTAGCAAATGAGCCGATGATGTTTGGTGTAATAGATTAGTATTTTTCATTGTATTCTGTGCTCACATGGCAATGACCTCGAAGTCGATTAACCCTCCTTGAACAATGTAAACTTAGTGTTGGAGTTAAGAGCTGCAACCTATGCTCCTCTTCTGCCACTGTCATAACTCCAAAGCATCAGTGAAATGCTCATAAACAATCTCAGAATCTTGAGTTGTCAAAGGTATCTTTCATGACAATGAGAAACCTGTTTCCTTTTCAGATAAATCTGACATTATTTACCAAGGATAGATATATATATATATATATATATATATATATATATATATATATATATATATATATATATATATATATATATATATATATATATATATATATATATATATATATATATATATATATATGCACAGATAAAGCTTTGGATCATATTCACCTCAAAGAAGAATCATATTTACCATTAACTTGTGCATCAAACGGAAAGTCTTTAGCTTTCTCCTTCCTTTCCATCCTCATAGTGTGGTTCAAATGTATGGTACGCTAATATCTTAACAATAATCTTAGCTGTTGGTGTTGCATTGGGTATTAGAGTTGCTTCCTTCAATTATCTTCGAGAAGGACTCTCGATTGAATTAAATTCTGTCATGAGTTTGAGGACTATAATGGACTTTATATATGTATGATTCATGACTTTGCAAAGAGTCTTATTTTTGTCTCACTTTATAATTTTACCCTTGTGCTAATCAATTTTCTATTCAATCGTTTCAGATGGGTTTGATCTGATTGAGAGATTGCTTGGTTTAGTTTGGGTTGATGTATATATATCATATTAATGAACATATTATAGCTTCCTTTTAGTTTGGGTTTGAGCGGTTTGAGATGTGGTTGCTATCCTTTTATTTGAGCGGAAAAGAACACTTCTTTTTCTCTCCTCCTCCTTATCCTTCCCTTCTCCTTCTCACACTTACTTTTAGTTCTTCTTATCTTTCTTCTCCTTGGTCTTCTTCTTGGAATCATTATACGTGAAACATCAATGTAAGTATATTATTCAAGTTTAGCTATATATTTGATGAATATAGTAGGGTTTCAAAAATATAGTAGCATGATAAATATATTGCAGGGATGATTCAGTATTTTTTATTCTTGATGACATTGATAGTTAGAATCTATGTGAGACATTAAGGTTATGTTAAAGAAGTGCCTGATAGCTCACAAAATCTGGACTTGAATTGCTCATTTTATTATGATGAAGATGATGATAATGATGATTTGTCTGAAAGCAAAAGTGGCTGAAGAAAGGATAAGAGAAGTGATTGAAGGTGACATAAACATAAATATTTATTCTATTTGATGTTGTTAGTGAGTAAGGTGTATTAATTCAAGATATGTACAATAATAATCATGAAGGAACGATGGCTGAATATAGTGCAAGTCAAGATGATGGTTTGATGTTGAATGCCATGATTCCTTATGTTGAAGGCCATGAATTTGCCTCAAATAATAATCTTTTCATTTGTTAGGTATATGTGATATATACATGTTATTAATGATATTAGGTTATATAATAATGTCTTATCTAATTTTAATTTTTGTACAGGTATTTCTAGATAAAGATTAATTCAAAACAAGTATTGAATGAGTATGTTCTTCATATAAACTTTAAGATCAAACATATTGCAAGTAGATGATATAAGGTAAAAAAAAAAAAAAAACCCACTTTGGATAATAGTAACTTGTGATGGATTCGATAGTTTCAAAATTACAAAGTTTACAAAAGTGCACCAATATAATTTGTCAAGATTAAATAGGAATCAAAAGAATGCAATAGTTCTTTTCATTACAAAGCAAATTAAAGAATAAGTTTTGAAAAATGATTATTATACTCCCAACTATGATTATTACATATAATTGTATCTTACAAAAAGGCTTATATGAGATATTGCATTTAAGAAAGTTTATGGTGACTACAAAGTACTCATATGATAATGTAATTTCATTTGTAAAGGAGTTACAAATTCATTACTAGAATACTCATATTGAAATACTAATGACATCTGAATTATTTATAAAGAATATTTTGGGCTTTCGGAGTATGACTTAGAAGTTTTAAGAATTATATGCCACTTGTTTCTATTACTGCACATATGTCAAGCAAATATCATAGTACTTTAATGATGATTATAATTATTGATGAAACTAATAAATAATTTTTAATTATATTTTCTCTCATCGAGATTGAAAGTAAAAAATTCATGAGAGTGGTTCTTGCTTTAATTGAGAATGTGTATCATTGAATGTTTTAACTTGCTCATTATTAGTAATCATAATCCAAGAGTTGTATCAGTTGTAAAGGAGGTTTTCTGAAAAGCAAATCATACTTAATTGCATCGTTCATCTTTTGAAAAATCTTGTGACCGAAAAATATAAATTTATTATTGAATTGTTTGTGGGTTACTTATTTCTTATAGGATTGAAATATAAGAAAATGTTGGTCAAATGGTTCTCTCTGTATTGTCTAATGTTGGGTCTAGGGACAATTGAGCTCAAATCATTAATTAAAAGGCAAAAGGGATATGGGACAGCAAAGGACGAGAGAGAAAAAAAAAATTAACCCGACATTTTGAGTTTTATGCTTGATCAGTGGACAAACGTTGCCAGTTTTGATCCAAATTTTATATGAAGACTCTTTTTAGTAACTCTATCATCCTAATGGTATTGATCTACGGGTTCTACCTTCTTTGAGGTACTTTTCTATTATACCCAATTTTGTGAGACCTTAAAATTCTCTTATGATAAGATTCATCCAAATATGGTCTTCTGGACCAAGATATTCTATTATACCCATTTGGTGAACCTAAAATTCTCTTATGATAGATTCATCAAAATATGTTATTCTTGGACCAGATATATTATATTGATGTTATTATGATTCTCTTGCTATTTTAAAGAAGACTTATTGTAAACCTATTATCATTACTATAAGTTTGAGGTGGACTAAGGTCCCATAATTTTTCCCATATTGGATTTTCTACGTTAAAAGATTTGGTCTATTATTTATCTTGTTGTGGTTGATATTAGCATTTTTTATATCAAATTGATATTTTGATGAGGAATCATTTTGATAAAAAAGAGAAAAAAAAATATTTCGTTTTAACATGTTTTTCCCATAATACATCTAATAGGTGACGGATTACAAGTTAAAATTTTAAGGAGAAGTGATAGTACTGTAGAGTTTTCCTCATTCCAATAATGAATCATCAAGTAGATATTGTGTGTGACAGTTATGGTAGATATGGACAAAAAAATTATTCATGTAGTCATTTTGATATCTATGGAATACTATGGTCTCATGTCATGGTAACTATTGGGTATAAAAATATTAATTCATATTTATTTTGTGAAGAATATTATACAACTGAAACTTATAGGACGGTCTATAATAATAAAATCTTTTTCACTAAAATTAAGTAGTATTAGATATAACAAGAAGATGATTTTATATTATTACAATTGAGATGCATATTATGTTATAGGCTGTAAGAAGAAAGAAAGCAATGACTGAATCTACATTAAGAGAAATTGTTGCACGTGCTAACAATATGAATATAATCGTCACTCATAAATTTTCACCTGTGTAAGAATCGGTAACAAATATTATTTTATGTTTCATTATGTAATTTTGAGACATTTGAATATGATAATGTATTTTGGGTCATTTTTGAAAATTTTAACCTATTTATGATTGGATTTTTTTTTAAAAAAAGAGTTATAAATATTTTAAAAAATAAAAAAAATATCATTCAGGCCCTCATAAGTTATTTGCAAGATTTCCTAAAGGTTTAAAATCAAATCTCAAAAAATGAGACCAGTTGCACTTATTTTAAATAGGGCTATACTAATTTTGAGATCATACTAAAAAATGGTATAATCCTATTCAAAATAAGTGTGATTGGGTTTAAAGTTATTGTTTTGAGGTACAAACATACCACATAAATAAGTAGACATAATTTCATAACTATGATTTTTTTTGAAGAATTTTAGCCTATTTATGGCTAGATTTTTCAAAAATAGTTATTAATGTTTCCAAAAGATAAAAATATCATTTAGGCCAGTTATACTGATTTTGAATATGTTTACACTAATTTTGAGTCATGTTCAAAAAAATATAATCCGAGTGTAATTGTTCTTAAATTGATTTTTTGAAGGTACTAACTTTATCTCATGAATAAATTGACATAATTAAGATGTTGCATATAAAAAAGTTCAACTTGAAACCTCCAAATACTATATAAGTGTGTTTTTTAAGAAAAATTTAACCTATTTATTACTGGACCTTTTCAAAATGAGATATTAATATTTTAGAAACTAAAAAAAAGGCTCATTTAGGACTCATTTTCAAGTTTTTCTAAAGGTTTGAAATCAAAACTAAAAGAACTAAGCCAATTACATTGATTTTGAATAGATTTACATTGATCTTACAAATCACTTGCAAATATTTATCCAACAATGACAAAAATATGTCTTTTGACAAATATATCTATTAGATTAGTCAACATATTTACAAAATAATTACACAAAATCCCACTTTCAAATATTTGTCCATCAACATATTCATTATCTAACTTATCAATATATTTTCTTGTTACTTTACAAATCACTTACAATAATTTAGTTCTACATCAGCTATAAATCAATGTCAAATCAAGAGCCATAATTTAGTTATAGAAATTACTGTATATTTCAAAAAATATTTATCCATCAACATTGAATCTGCATTCTGCAATTGGAATCCTTTCATGGCCTCCTACTTGAGTTTTAACGAAAATTGGAAAAGCAAATACTCATATGTACTTTATAAGCCAAACTCAATTTGACTCGATTGGAGTTTCAATCGGATTTCAATTAGATCTTAATCAAGTTAAATTAAGATCAAGCTAAAATCAAGTTAGCTCAAGCCTAATCAAACACAAACACTAGATTCAAGTTAGCTCAAGTCTTACTTAAATTCAGCTCAAATTGAGTTCCAATGGAAGTCCAATTCAGCTCAACCAAGTTCTTTTTGCTCAAACTTCAATTCAAATCCAGTTTGGTTAGACCCACCTTGAGATCATTCAAATCTAAAAAGGTTAGGTCAACTAGAATCAGTGTAGCTCCAAATCCTAAATTCATTAAGACTCTTGAAGTTTTAAAAGTATTAGAACTCTCCAGAGCCTAACAAGCTAGGACTCCACCCCTACCTCAGTTATAAAAGGAGGAGAGTTCCATCTAAAGTAGTCTAAAGGAATCAAAGTAGTCGCCTTTTTGAGTGGCAAACTAACCCTAAGTTGAGAAGAGAGGAGAGAAGAAAAAAAAGAGAAGAGGAGGAGG
Source organism: Musa balbisiana (assembly GCA_004837865.1). Taxonomy (NCBI): domain Eukaryota; kingdom Viridiplantae; phylum Streptophyta; class Magnoliopsida; order Zingiberales; family Musaceae; genus Musa; species Musa balbisiana. The sequence continues at coordinate 40,341,399 of CM017188.1, read as the reverse complement.
ACAATAGCAATGCCCTTCTTTCTTCTATCTAGCCTTTTAGCCAACCTAGGACAATTTCCTAACTAAGAGTAGTAGAAGAAGAGGAAGAAAGCCTTACCGGCCCTTTTCTAGTAACAATCTTATGATTTGCGATGGAATTCTATAGCAAAGAATCATTACAAAACTAATAACTTTATCTTTGTCCTTAACATCCAAACACACAATAGCAACCTCAACAAATAACAGTCCTATTAAGGTATTATCGGATTAGTAAAAGGAGGGAAGAGAGAATCGACAACAACCTGTATTCTACTATGAGTGTGATCTATCCATGCTTATTGCATGAGAATTTCTGAGCAATCATTACCTAGAATCTTTGGTTTAATTTTCTATTTAGGCACTTTAAATTCATAATAATAGTAAATTAATTTTTCCTTTCTAAGTTATATTTATTGCAATAAAAGCGTAACTCTATCAAAACTTCCATCCAAGAAATGGTTACTAGTTGATAGAGTGTCAAACCCAAATAGCATACGAATCATTCATGATAAAAATTATACAATCATTAGATTGATATATTATTTAAACTAAAATTTTTAGAATTAAGTAATACTTATAAAGCATTTTGTTTTGAACACAGTTCCTCCATAGATTTTCATAATTTTCATCCATGATGTTGTAACTAAGTTAAACCAGGAAGCAATTATTTAGTTCAGCTATGATCATTCATTCTTATATAAAAAATATACATTTCTAACTAACATGATAATATTAAAAAAAACTATTATTCATTGTTAAAAAAATATTAAACTTATCTTAATATTGATATCCATGTCTACAAAAAAATTTTCCCGAAGTTTTGTTATCATCTGTCATAGTATCATATTGTCAACTTAAATGGTAATATCATTAACTTATTACACAACTCCATATTGTCATCAAATATTTGTATGGTCATATCATTAATTTTATTCTTCTCATTCGTATTCTCCTCATGGTTTATAATACCCTCATGAATAATTATAAGAATCTCCTCGACACTCTCTTCCATTTCTGTTCATCCAAAATTTTCACTATAATAACTACCTTGAACCCAATTTTATCCCCCTCAAATTTTATGATAGTTTTATCTAACTCAATCTTCTTATTCTTCTTCTCAACACAACAGCTCTCCTTAGTTTTTCTCTTTTTTTACTTCCTCAAATTATTACGACTGCGACCTCTACTTAATTTTATTAGATATATAATTTATTTTTATTCTAAATTCTCCTCATAACCAAGAAATTCGATAATGATATCATTGAGCTCATGTTCTATTAAGGTTATAAGAAACCTGCTAGGCTTCCCATGATATCGATCACAAGATTGGCATTTGGAAGTAGTATCACATAGAGTTGACTTTGCTATTAGGACAACCTAAGGTGCAACATCCTGTGATGGGCCTTCCTCCATTGAAAAATCTTTTCTGTGGTATATCATCAACTTGTATATCCTTTATAATGGGTAAAGAGTTAAATCACCTTAATATCATAATAACATTGTTATGTATTGATGATCATAAATGATATGAATACCTCAAGAGATGACACAATATTAGTCAACAAAGCTACATATATTTAGATAATATATAAAGATATATCGTATGTCTCTATGTGAGATATTCGATAACATTTTATTGATTATATTTGAATATCATATTCTAATTGATAATTTCTTTGAAGATTCTACATCATTTGCTAAGCACAATACATGCTTACAAAACCATCAGCTAATCAAGATAAATGTTAATATACTTGATAGAAAGGTGTTTATGAAAATAGTAATTCATCATATAAAATAATTCATCATACTTGTAATAGGGGTATGCACTCTCTTAAATAATCCATAGATACCATCTTGTTTTATTTGACTCTATATATTTTATCTCTGACTATTAAAATTTTTCTAAAAATGAAAGAATTCCACTTGCAAATTTTTTAAGAATATCATCTTAAAAAATGACTATATATTCCACTTAAATAATAGTTCTACATCAGCTATAAATTAATGTCAAATCAAGAGCCATAATTTAGTTGCAGAAGTGAATATTTCACAAAAATATTTATCCATCAACATTGAATCTACAATCTGCAATTGGAATCCTTTCATGCCTTCCTACTTGAGTTTTAATATAAATTCTAAAAGTAAATACACGCAGGTACTTTATTGATCAAGGACGTTATAAGCCAAACTCAATTTGGCCCAATTGAAGTTTCAATCGGATTTTAATTAAATCCTAATCAAACTAAATTAAGATCAGGCTAAAATCCAAGCTCAAAGAGTAGATTTAAGTTAGCTTAAGCCTCACTTAAATTCAGCTCAAATCAAGTTCCGATCGAAGTCCAATTTAACTCATTCAAGTTTTGACTCAAACTCCAATTCAAATCGAATGTGGTTAGACCTAACTTGAGCTCATTCAAATCTAAAGAGATTAGGTTCAACTAGAATTAGTGTAGCTCTAAATCTTAAATGCATTAAGACTCTTGAAGTCCTAAAGGAATTAGAACTCTGATCCTAACTAGCTAAGACTCCACCCCTATCTCAGTTATAAAAGGAGGAGAGTTCCATCTAAAGTAATCTAAGTCATTCCCTTCTTAAGTATCCAACCAATCCTAAGCTAAGAAGAGAGGAGAGAAGAAAAGAAAGAGAAGAGAAGGACAATAGTAATGCCTTTCTTTCTTCTATCTAGCCTTTTAGTCGACCTAGGCCAATTTCCTAACTAAGAGGAGTAGTAGAAGAAGAAGAGAAGAGGAAGAAAGTCTTAGCAGCCTTTTTCTATCAACAACTAAGATCAATAAGTAATGTCATCTTCTTATGATCTATGGTGGAATTCTATGACAAAGAATCATTGCAAAACTAATAACTTTATCTTTGTCCTTAATATCCAAAGACACAATAGAAACCACAAAAAATAACAGCCGTATTGAGGTATTATCGGATTAGTAAAAGGAGGAAAGGAATGGAGAATCGACAACAACCAGTATTTGATCGATTCATGCTTATCGCATGAGAATTTCTGAGCAATTGTTACCTAGAATCGGTTTAGTTTCTTATTTTAGGCACTTTAAATTCATAATAATAGTAAATTAAATTTTTCTTTCTAAGTTGTATTTATTATAATAAAAGTGTAACTCTATCAAAACTTCCATCTAAAAGATGGTTACAAGTTGATAGAGTGTCAAACCCAAGTAGCATACGAATCATTCATGATGAAAATTACATAATCATTAGATTGATATATTATTTAAACTAAAAATTTTAGAATTACGTATTACTCTGATACTTATAAAGCATTTTGTTTTAGACACTGTTGCTCGATAGATTTCTATAATTTTCATTCACGACGTTTCAATTAAGTTAAACCAGGGTGTAATTATTTAGTTCAGCTATGGTCATTCATTCTTATATTAAAAAATATACATTTCTAACTAAATGACAATATTGAAAAAAACTATTATTCATTGTTAACAAATTATTAAACTTATCTTAATAATGATATCCATATCTACAAAAAAAAAAAAAATTCAAAGTTTTGTGATCATTTATGTGAGTATCCAACTTAAATGGTGGTATCATTAACTTCCATATTGTCATCAAACATTTGTATAGTTATATCATTAACTTTATTCTTCTCCTTCATATTCTTCTCATGGTTTCTATTGCCCTCTTGAACAATTATAAAAATCTTCTCATTAGTCTCTTCCATTTTTGTTCATCCAAAATTTTCACTGTAATAACTACCTTGAACCCAATTTTATCCCCCTCAAATTTTGTGATAGTTTTATTTGACTCAATCTTCTTATTCTTCTTCTCAACACAACAGCTCTCCTTAGTTTTTCTCTTCCTTTAATTCCTCAAATTATTAGGATAGTGACCTCTATTTAATTTTATTAGATATATAATTCATTTTTTGTTCTAAATTCTCCTCATCACCAAAGAATTCGATAATGATATCATTGAGCTCATGTTCTACCAAGGTCACAAGAAACCTACTAGGCTTCCCATGATATCGATCACAAGATTGGCATTTGGAAATAGTATCACATAGAGTTGACTTTATTATTAGGACAACCTCATGTGCAACATCCTGTAATGGGCCTTCCTCCATTGAAAAATCTTTTTATGATACATCATCAACTTGCATATCCTATATAATAGGTAAAGGGTTAAATCACCTTAGTATCATAATAATGCTATGTATTGATGATCATAAATGATATGAATACCTCAATAGATGGCTCAGTCAACAAAGCTGCATATATTTAGATGATATATAAAGACATGGTATGTCTCTAGGTGAGATATTCGATAACATTTTATTGATTATGTTTGAATATCATATTCTAATTAACCATTTCTATGAAGATTCTACATCATTGGTCAACTTAAAGCATAACACATGCTTACAAAACCATCACACTCAGCTAATCAAGATAAATGTTAACATACTTGATAGAAAGATGTTTATGAAAATATTAATTCATCATATAAAATAATTCATCATACTTGTAATAGAGGTAAGCACCCTCTTAAATAATCGATAGATATCATTTTATTTCGTTTAACTCTATATACTCTATCTCTAACTATTAATTATTTTCTAAAATGAAAGAATAGATCTTTGCCGTCTAATTGAACTCATTTAAAGTAGATAAATTATCAATAATTGATAATAATGAAACCGATAAATTATAATTACTTTGACAAAATAAGATATATATTCAATATGTACATTTGATAAAAGTCTAGAATACTCATTTCTTCATAGAGTCATGCAACTTATAGTAGTATTGAAGATGAAAAATAGTGATTATATAGATTACTCGATGCCTCTGCCCTGAAATCAATTATGTGACCTCTATTTTATATACAAGAACAGAAACATTGGTCACTTTAAATGATAAATGACCCCATTTATTATAAATTTGTTATCTTCACCATACCCAAATGAGGTACGCTTTAGAATATCTAAATAACATTATCTTAGTAATATTGATACAAAAAAACCTCTACTATGCTTCGTGGGTCTCATAAAGAAGTATTGAAAATAATATATAAAACTGCTACTAGTCACCATCCAGCTTAGATAAGATTTTTTCTTCTCTGTCTTTTCATGATCTAACAATTTAGATGGATCAATAAATTACTCAACATATGGAACTATGATTATATTTTAAAAAATTTTCATTGACTATGTGAAATAATATAATTTACTAAATATGAAAGAAAGAACTTACTACTAGATATATCCTTAATATTGTCCTTTTCACAGCTTCTATGAATATAACAAGCTCCAAAAATAAATTACAGAGAAATTAACTATAATTTCCCCTTTGCTATCAAATTTCAATAAAATACACATAAATTTATATGAAATACCTACTTAATATCCTTGGTAGTCAAATTTCATTAAAGTAAACAAATATTTATATGAAGTTTAGTTTGTAGAAATCAATTTAGAATTTTTACAAATGTTGAGAAAATCCTATAGGGTTAATTGTAGGGATATCACGAATAGACCTTACGGGTACCTCCTCCTAGGCTCTTCCATACGAGAGATCTAAGACAAAAATAAAGAGATCAAAGATGAAGATGTCTAGACAAAGACATCGTCGATGAATAGTATATACGAAGATAAAGTTAGAATAGCTTTAGAAGAAAAATATCGCATCGAGGAGAAAACCACATAAGTAGGGAATTTTTATGGTTTAGGGTCGGGTTGAGTTTTTACCTAATTTGATTCAAATCACTATCTTCTCAAGACTAAATCCAATTCAAGACTATTTTGCTCTTTTTAGGAAAATAAGGCTTTTTATGAGAATAAATAAATAAGGGGATGTTTTAAGAAAAAAAATTGATTTTTAGGATGTTTTTAAGGCAATCTCTCAACATTTTATATGCATTTGCAATCCATGTATTTTGAGGTATATATTATATCATCTAATGACCTAAATATTCCTTTTCACCTAGAGAACTATATTATGAGAAGTGGTTGCTTTGTTAAGGAAAATTAAGTAGGACAATAAATTCTTAGGGTAGGAAGGCACATTAACAAAGGCGGGTTAGTACAAAATCGAGGACATAATTTATAGCAACATGCTCAGATGCCCAACTATTGGTGTCATCTCCATCTTCATGTTCCAGTAACTTGTTTCACAATCCATTATCACAAAGTCAAGGACAAGCAGGTGGTCCTCCCATTCATTCTTCATCTGCTACTACCTTCAATGACATTTTTCTTTTAGCTAATATATATATATATATATATATATATATATATATATATATATATATATATATATATATATATATATATTTATAAATGTACTCTTAGGTAAATGTGCTTAGTCAAACCATTGCATTCTTTAGTTTTAAGTCATAATATATGTAAGAAAATCATGTTAATCATAATGGGATACAAGATCCATTTAATTGATGCAAGAGTTAGATAGCTTCTATATAATAGTTAAAACACAAAGGAAAGCACTAATGTGCATAGTGTATAAATGAAATTAACTGCATATATATATATATATATATATATATATATATATATATATATATATATATATATATATATATATTTATATATATTATATGAGTCAACTATGAGCAGAAACACTATTTGTATTATGAGTTTAAGTATTATTAACCCTAGTGAGGATAACACAGTACATAGATTAATGTACATATTCATATTGCTAGAAGCAGAAACACTATTAGTATTACAATTAATTATGATATTATTCTTTAATAATTAAACACAATAAGATGATTTTATTGATTACAACACATAAGCATGTAATATGCATTTATTTGACAATCAAGTAGATCAATAAGCAAATTAATCTCTTTTATGCAATGAGTAGATAGGCAAAGTATGAGATCAAGAATTTAATAAGATGGGATCAGTACCAATAATTGTGCTTAAACAAAAGAAATCCAAGTGTCATCATCCATCACCAATAACTTAATCACTTTCAGCTCCTACTGTAACACATACAGATCATGTACCGTTAGTTTTCACAATGCCAATGAGATTACCTAATCCCCTCCATTGACTTATTTTTGTTTGACAAATCACTGTCATAAACAAAGTGTATGGTTGAGAAAGCCAACAAGTTTCTGTTGGCTTCCTCCAATTTTCTACTATGGCATCACTAAGATTCAAAAGGATACAACCAAAACACACACATGTCAGCATCTAAAAATTAATGCATTTATATATCCTCACACCATGGGATTTCTTTCTTGTTTTTTTCCCTCTTTCTAACCACAAAACAATTTATGGGATCACATTGCCAACAGTGGCAGTACAAAGGATCTCTGGTGTCATCTTGTGGACTTCCAACCCAATGATGAGTTGTGTACTACTGCTACTGCTACTACTACTGCCAAGTCAATGACTCGTAACGACTAAAAGGTCGCCAATCTGACGGCTACGATCACCTCCGTATCGTGATTTCCGATTCGTGTCATGCACGTGACCGAATGCAATGCCAAAATGGTAATTTAGTTATCTTTCTCGGGCATTTTCCTGAGAAGCCGCCTCCCTTTACCACCCTCCTGTCTGTTGAGCAGCTCCGAGTCGAGCTCCAGTGGTGGACTCGGTTGCTTGAGGAGGCGATCTCGGGGAGAGATGTGGAAAGAGGATCTCGAGGGCGGGAAAGCTTCGTTCGTAGCTCGGGCCGTGGGGAGATATCTAAAGGTGGGATTTTGATGCGGTGTCTGCGGGTTCCGTGAGACGTCTTCCATTTCGGCTCCAGTGGCCGATAGGAAGCTCTAAACAATCTCGTTTTTAGATTAGCTCCGTGGACTCTACGGTGATTGGTGTAGTTTCCGAGGCCAAAGTCGAAGTTCCGGTAAGAACCCCCCCGCCCCCCCGGTTTCTTGCTTCGTATCTCGGTGGAGTACACTAACTGTGGAGCAATTATATTGCGCTGGTCTGTTCATAGTTCTTTAGTAGTTTCAGCTTCAAGGTTTTGGTCGGTATGTTCCAATTCAGTGTTCAGTGACCTTTACAGTCTGCTTTCTTCGAATGTGTCTCGAACGTCTGCATCTCTGCTTGCAGGTTCCTGCAGATCTCGAGAGCTGTACTGGTGATTCCTCTGCCAAATGCTTAAGGGAAACAATTGTATGACCATGTTCTCCTCTTTGAATCAGGTCAGAGTCCAAGGCTTGAGCTCCTTCTATTAGAAAATGTGATTCAACTATGCTTATCCTTCTCTCTCTCTCTCTCTCTCTCTCTCTCTGGTGGTTTCTCTGTGTGCCTTTTTGATGGGTGGGTCTACCATGAGCCAGGCTGGTCCATGTTACCACATCCATCGGTTGCTTGAGTCCCCCTGCTTGGTCCAAAGCAAACTCCAAGCTCTTCTTCCTTTTGTTGGTAGGAAAAGGGGAAAAGAGAAATATGAATGTGCCTCTGCTTTTGACGTAGGATGATCTTGTAGTGTAGTGATTGTTTCTTTTCTCCACTGACGCTTCACTTTAGGGGATTAGATTAAACTGAGGGTAGACTATGTGGAAAGGCTTGTTGCAGGTTTGCTCCTCTTTCGTCTTGTTGCATGCTGGTACAAATTCTTTGGCCAAGCTTTCTATATGCTTTATAATGAAAATCTTATTTGTGGCTTTTTTTTCTCCCTTACCTAAAATTCTGGTGTTCTCATTGAGAAGAATCTTGTTCTTCATCTTCAAAAAATGATGAATTTTCCCCTTTAGTAGTTCATAATCTAGTGCAACTAGACCAGGTTATCATAGTAGAGATACCAGACAAAGAGAAGAATGCTTTCTTAGGAAATAAATATTTGCACAATCTGCAGTTTGAGGTTGCTTCCCACCTAGCAATTATTAGGAAAAGTGTATTTACATTCATAAAGAGGATGTTTACCGACTAGCGAACTTTGTGCTTATACAGGGAAGTAGTACTTAGGATGTTTGAGAAGATCAATAGGTACTGGTTATTGAAATAGTGAAATATTTTTATTTCTTTGTTGATTAGTAGATTCATTGTAGAAGTATATACTTCTCTTTAGTGTTGGCAATGAATTCAAATTCAATCACTCTTTTCTTGTGACTTATTTCTTCTAAGGTTATATTTGACGCTACTGCTGTGAGCATGTTCTAATTCCTTTTCTTTTTCTTCTGTTTGCAGTAGTCAGCGATGAAGATCTGTGTATAATTTCAATTGATTGCAGTTGATGTTCTCGTGTCATCACTTCTGGTTAGCTATGGATCACCGGATTGTTTTCTTATCATTTCCTTTGTTTGTCCTCCTGCTATGTCTTCAAACTTCGGCTGCTGGTAACTTGACTTCTGATATGCAAGCCCTCCTTAAGTTTGCTGCATCTGTGCCTCATGGCCGGAAACTAAACTGGAGTTCTCAGACACCGGTCTGCTCCTCTTGGGTTGGCATCACATGCACACCAGATAGAACCCGTGTGCGGAGCCTCCATCTGCCAGGGATTGGGCTCTTTGGCCAAATCCCTGCTGACACACTTGGTGAGCTTGGTGCCCTGGATACCTTAAGTCTTCGATCCAACCGCCTTGTAGGAGATCTCCCTGCCGATGTCCCATACATTCCTTCTCTTCATTCTTTGTATCTTCAGCACAATAATATATCTGGAATTATACCTTCTTCCCTCTCGTCCAAACTCACATTCCTCGACCTCTCCTACAACTCTTTCATCGGAGAAATTCCATTGACAATTCGAAATCTTACTCGGATTACTGCATTGTATCTCGAGAACAACTCTCTTTCTGGACCCATCCCTGATCTTCAACTTCCCATGTTACAGTATCTGAATCTAAGCTACAACAATTTTAGTGGGCCCATACCAGTATCCCTCCAAAAGTTCCCTGCTGAGTCGTTCTTGGGGAACCCTCTCCTCTGTGGGACTTCTCTAGCACAATGCTTTGCAATTCCTCCATCTCCACAATTATCGCCAACTGCACCACCTATAAAGCCCAAAAAGAGTTTTTGGAAGAAACTAAGTCCAGGGGTTATAATAACTATTGCTGCTGGAGGATCAAGCCTTCTATTTCTACTGCTGATTATAATCCTGGGATGCCTTTTGAAGAGAAAAAGTAAAGATGGCAGTGGTGCACCAAAAGGAAAGGCTTCAGTCAGTGGAAGAAGTGAGAAAACTGAGGAATACAGCAGTAGTGCTATGGAGGCAGAGAAGAATAAGTTGGTTTTCTTTGAGGGATGTACTTACAGTTTTGACTTAGAAGATCTGTTAAGAGCTTCTGCTGAAGTTCTTGGAAAAGGAAGTTATGGGACAACGTATAGAGCTGTTCTTGAAGATGGGGTGACAGTGGTGGTGAAGAGGTTAAAGGAGTTGGGGGTGGGGAAGAGAGAGTTTGAGCAGCAGATGGAAATAATAGGAAGGATTGGGCAACACCAAAATGTAGTGCCACTTCGTTCTTTTTACTACTCCAAGGATGAGAAGCTTTTGGTCTATGACTATGCCCCTTGCGGCAACCTCTCTGCGCTGTTGCATGGTATAATTTCCAAAAATCTACTCTGCTTCTCTCGAATGTTTAGTTTGATAAAAATTTTGTTTGAAACCAATGCTGTCCCTTAATGTTACATTGAAGTTCTTAACCAAGTTTGCATCATAAATTGCACATATAAGAGTCAAATACTCCTGCTTTTATATGAAATTACTATGCAAAATTAGAAGTCTGATTGATATATATAGTGGCTTTTTTATTATGTTAAAGAGTTTTATTTTGCATACATTATGCTAAGCTTGTGTTTCTCTATATGATGAATGCTAAGATTCCTCACCCAATAGAATGCATGGTTATGAAGTCACCTTTAAGCTGACCCTCTAAGATGCCTGCAAGTTCTCATGTTCTCTCTCTCTCTTTCTCTCTTTTGTGACTCATAGAATAATGATTCAGTTTATGGTCTGTCATACCAAAGCGTATCGCTTGTACTAGATGATATGTACCGATCCGATAGGTTACTGGTACGCGGACCGCCCGATACCGCTACAGTATGAAAAAAAAATATAATTATTTGGTACACCAGGGTGTACCACTCGGTACACCGGTATCGTACCGTACCGAGCCTAGGTCGAAACACCGGTACGGTATGATACGACGAACCTTGATTCAATTTGATAGATGCTATTTGCCATTTAACAAACAAATTATCGTAATTCTACCTTCTAGTGTGGAAATAAGTACATCAATAATTAAGGGCATTTTTGTAATAGAAGATACTGATAATTTACATGTTGAACATAGAAACTTCTTTTGTGCAAATTGCATGTTAAAATCATCAGTTTCTGCTATTTAGGGTGCTGAAGTTCAGAATCATTTTTATTGTGAACTTAGAACATTTCTACCATGGTACCGCCAAATTAGCACAAAGCTAAATGCAGAATTCTTAAATCCATCAAACACAAAAATAAAAAGGAGGATCTCAGAGTTACTCTTACCTTTCAACTTTCTAGACAATTTATCTCTAGCCTCTATCATACTTGAATCATAATTCAATTAAGAGGAGTATCATCTGCACTATGTGCTTGGACATCAATGTCGTTTCTGGTCATTGAGACTTCTTTCTCATCACATTTTGGACTACATAATATTTAATTCATTGTTCAAGACTTCTACTGGAATTTATATGTCCTACTTGCTATTTAATGTATTCTTCTTCATTTGAAGGGACTGTGAGCTAGTTAAGAAAAAGGGAGCATCTTTTTCTGCTAAAACAGAGTGATGAAACTCCATAGCTGAGATCATTGATGCAGGATCATATGGTTTATTTTAGTATATATTCAGGGTCCTTGTTAGGAGAATGACTTTCTTAGACGCACTAGTGAGGTTCCAGTATATTTTAATTTTGCTTCCTTTTCTTTCTATTTCTTTGTAGATCTGCTGGAACAAGGTCTTAGATTTTATCTAAGTTCCTATCCACTACTAATTTTAAACATCTAATACTTGTCAGGAGTCTTAGTAGCCGGATCTAATTCATGGAAGATCTGTTTGTACTTGAAGCTGCTAAGTGTACATATTATTAAGGTCTGCTTGGGTACCTTTTCAGCGAACACACCTTACAAAACACAATCAAATCCAAGTTGAATTGGTTTTGATTTGAATTGCGGATATTTAACAGTATCTGTAATACATGCATAATCTTTTCAAATAAAACTCAAGAGGGGAAATTATAGAAAATGAAATTTAGTTTATAATTGCTAGGGAATGTCAGACATAAGTTGTGACCAGATGGGATAAACGACAGAGATATAATATGTAAAATGCACATTCAACCAAAATTCATGCTTCATGATATTTTCTATGCTTGTTAGATGAACCATGTTCTTAAGATATGTCCAAGTATAATTTATCATCAGAGTTTCCATTTATACTGAACTTTGAAGATTTCTCTTTTGACATAGAATACCTACTTCCACATAAAATGAAACTTAAAATGGAATGAATTGCTATTAGGATTGGAGTTTTAAACATCAAATTTCCTGCGTTACCATAATTCTTGAATATCTGAGAGATCATTCCTGTTTGTCCACTGTAATGTGCAGGAAGTAGAGATGCTGCAAAAACTCCCTTGGACTGGGACTCCAGGGTGAAGATCTCACTCGGTGTAGCACGAGGAATTGCCCATATTCATGTTCAAGGAGGTGGAAAGCTCATCCATGGCAACATCAAATCATCAAACGTGCTTCTGACTCAAGAACTCAACGCTTGTGTCTCTGAGTTTGGTCTTGCCCTGCTCGTGAATTGTGCAGCAACACCGTCAAGAATTATGGGCTACCGCGCACCTGAAGTCCTTGAGCAACAAAAATCAACTGAGAAGTCTGATGTCTACAGCTTTGGAGTTTTCCTGCTTGAGCTACTCACTGGGAAATCTCCAGTTCAGACTCCGGGCCATGATGAAGTGGTAGACCTACCTAGATGGGTCCAATCTGTGGTCCGAGAAGAGTGGACTGCTGAAGTTTTTGATGTGGAGCTGATGAAGTATCCCAACATCGAGGAGGACATGGTTCAGATGCTTCATGTTGCAATGCAATGCGTTGCAAGAGTTCCAGATCGACGACCCACGATGGAAGATGTGGTTAGGATGATTGAGGATGTTCGGCACTCGAACTCAGAGAGCCGACCATCCTCGGAGGAGGGGAAGGCTAAGGATGACAATGACCAAACACCATGAGGTCTGCCACTAGCAGCTTCAGTGATTTAGCACTTGCTTATCAAGAAATCTTGTACAAGCAAAATAATAGCATGAGTGCTTTGGGAGATACACATGCATGGCTTTTGCTGAGCTTGATTAATGTCGTAGTTGCTTTGGGTTTATTTATACACACTGTGGTTGATAATTTTCATTGTTCTATTCGTTTCCATCATGTCATATTATATTTGATTCGTTCACATACTGACATGGAAAATTCTGAAGGAGATCAAGCATACTTGGAAGGATCCTTCCAAAGTTGATACAAAACTACCATCTTTTGTAGAAATGGTCACTGTAGCCTTATGGTAAGGTTGCTGTGTGTGTGAGAGAGAGTATGGCAATTAAGATTTGGGACATGAAACCGTAGTAATTTTTTGAGTTGATACATGAAATATAAGGCTTTGAGAGTGATAAATCTGGCAGCTGATAACCCTTCAAAAGCATGTGGTTTTTATATTCATTTTATATGTATGTATGTATGTATGTATGTATGTATGTATGTATGTATGTATGTATGTATGTATGTGTGTGTATTTTTCATATTAGTTAATCTCAATTAACTACAAGAACTTATCTATTAATTAAAATTTTAGTTTAGATTAACAGTTTTATAACTGATTTTGATGTTAAAAATTCAAGAGTTTCTAATGTATTATATTTTTCATTTTTTTGGCTTAAATAAACTAATTGAATTTTTTGAATGGATATAAATAGCAAGATATAAAGTGTCTTAATATTTTGATGGATTTACATAGATTGTATTAAAATTTAGAAGAACAAATATGCTATATCTGGACAAGTTTTTCAAAATAGAGTAAAAATATGGTGGAATCGTTTTTTTTTATGTTTTCTTTTATTTTAGGGTTATTTTAAAAAAAGTCCCTTATTTTTATTTTTTTCTCGATTATAATCTTTTTTTCACTATTATTTTAGGGTTATTTAAAAATTAAAAAAAAAAGTCTGCTCCTTCACTACTCTCATTGATTAGTGCTTTTGCCCCCTCGTCGTGGCTACCTCACCCTTGTTGTTGTTCTCCACTATCCCAATTAGCACCCTCGCTCCCACCTTCGTTGTCTACTCTCATGTTAATTATTGTGTTTCGATCGCCTCTTATGTTGTTCTATACTCATTGATCCTTCTCTTCCCAAAAATCATTGGTGATGCATATCATTTATGTTTGAAGCTTTATTATGGAGGAGAGGATCACCTTATTGCCTCCGTCTAACACTTTTGTTGAAAGTCAAAAGTTATAATCATCTCTCAATTTAAGTGCATAGGCGATGAGGAAAAGAGTGTATGGACGAGGACGATGATGAGGGCATGCAAGCAAGGATGACAAACGGAGGCCATGGGTAATCTCATCCATTAGGAAATAAGGGAGTGGTAATCAAGAAAAAGTAAAAATAAGAGATTCTTTATGAAAATTTATACTTTATTTTATATTTTTATAGTTTATTTTTATACCGAAAAAGATATATGATGTCATGTTGTTATGATTGGAAAACATATTTTGTTTTTGACAAGTTGGATGAACTATTATAAATGGCTCCTTTTTTTACGGAAGAGACAAAAATTCAACCAAATCTGAAAGGAAGAGAAAATTTAGGATAAATAGAAAAAAAGGTAAAGATACATAATATAAGCAAAATAAAAAAAATTAAAAACGTTTGACCAAACTCACATGATAATTATAGGATGTAGATTTATCGAGGATTGTTTTCATCTACGATTGTCAATATATATCAGCCTAATTCCAACATGTTAAATAGATCGAAATGAAGATGATAATTGATACATTATTGACCAATTAATGTGTCGAGCTGAGTTCATATAAGATGTTTTGGATTATTGATTACGTAGCTATATAGAATTAAATAGTTAACATAATTTAATGTAGGGCTTAATTTAGGTCAATGGAGTAATTAGACATAATATGAGGCAAATTAAAATGAAAAACTAGATAATGTTTCATTATTTTTTATTATCATTCCTTCATAATAAATTATTATAAGGTTTTTAAAATTATGTAGATCTAAACTCTAGATAAAATGGAAAAAATAGAATTGTTATCATAGTTTCTTTTGAAATATGCCAAGACATTTATAATTTTCATCCAAAATCATTCAAATTATCATATTAATAATTTGATAATAGTTGATATTTATTGTTAGTGAAAATGTCAATTAATTGAAACTTAATTACAATGTTTTCTTTTATCAGAGTTATGATATTTTAATTTACCAGCAAAGCTATTGTAAGTCTATTCAAACAAAAAATTAATTAGAAACTATTTTTTCAAAAAAAATAAAATAAATATTTTTTAAAATTATATGCCTAAATCTAAGGTTATGTATATAAAAAAAGAACTTATCACCATTTATTTTGGAATATGTCAAAATATTCTACTTTTCAATTCAAAATCACTCAAGAACTCTCAAATAAAATATTTTACATACTTTGATAAATATAATAAGGTTAATAATTAATGTTCGTGAGAATTTGAATTAATTAAGACAGAGTTACAACATCTTTGAATACTATAATCCTATTAAATGTCACTGTATTTAATTATGTTTAATATCCAAATTTTGACTTCTGGATTTTGATGGAAATTAAAAAAATTAAAATTGTGAGCTGTCAGTGTAAGTATTTTTTTTTATCATTTTAAGGATAGAGAATCCCTTTAGGTATCTTTGAAAAAAAGAAAAAAAAATCAACACAGAATCCTTTTTTGTTTTGGATTTCTTTTTTCTGAAAACAAAATATCCACTCCAGTGGTAACACTGTTATAAATTGTTCAAATTAAAATAAAATTATTTTCAAAAGATTTATTTGAAAATATGATTTCTTTGTAGTTATTTTGATAGTTATTTATCAAAGATTATGTCTTTTATGAAAATATCTATAAATAGATATATGAGAGTAAATTATGAATATTTTTCTTTTATATTCTTCTTCTTTCTTGATAACTCTCCAAGTGATTGAATTAGACATTCTCTAATTCCTCTTTAAAGATTTTTTATTGTTTACTCAATACATATCTTCTAAAAACTTATCATATCCACTAAAACTATTTACATCAAACCCATAATAATCTTATTGAGAAGATGGTGCAAATATCGTTTTTAGAAAAATATTTATACATATTTCAAGTCTAAATATATTTCGTATAGTATTCTTAATCTTGTGTTTATTATTTATTTTCATACTGTTTTCATCCTCTTCTTTGTCGTATTTTCTAACAAATATAATCTTTCCCAATTACAATGGAGTCCTTCGAAGTCAGAATGATCTTTCCCAATTACAATAATCTATAAATCGTATGATGATGTATTATTAATTCAAGAACAAGATCGGAGTAATCCATCTGACGGTACGATGGAGACCAATGGGAATGAATCCATCAGAGTCCTGGTGAGGAAGCCATGAGTCACGGTCATATTCCATGCCTTCTTCCCCGTTCCTGCAACCTTAGATATTGGCGAAGGGGACAAACAATGCTGTGCCAAGCTCAAAGAACGTGGAAACAGTTGCTCGGCGTGGTGGTCAAACATGCATGCTTTCGTCTTGCGTTGACATCACAAGTGTCTTCGTCATTCCTGTGCTAATTGCCGTCAACGTTGATACATCATCCACGTTATCCTCCTTCATTGCACCGACGTACCGACAAGTCCAAAAGCCATTGTCGTCATTACCATCATCGACCTCCTTCGACGTGACTTCTTCTTTTACAACACGAGGTACGATTGACTGCTGCAGGCAGTACTAAAATAGCATCATCCATATGCTGATCGGCTTCCTATGTACATAATTTAGAGGCTTCATTAGTCTTACCAATCAAAAGCTAGACTTGTTTCTTGAGGGTCTTCTTTATATAGGCATGTCTTCGTATGTCTCTTCTTTTCACTAAAATATAAGAGAAAAAAAGTTCCTGATGCATGTATTCTTCCTTTTATTCTCTATACAAAGCAAGCCTCCTCTTCTGACTTCTATATATCATAAAGAACTTGTAAGACGTTGACAAATATTGTATTAAAAACCTCGAAAACTTGGTAGCATTAAATGTAATAAAGTTACTAATCTCTGAGTTAGATCCATGAGTAGCCAATGTACAATGAGAAGTGCTTCGAATCGAAGAAAACATTTATGTGGATGTATCGGTATAATGTAAACAGCTTGTGTGTGGAAGAAGTACAAAAATATTAGATCCATCCTTGTACTTGTTGTTTTATCAAAGGTCAACCATATATAACATAATACACACGAATATAGTATGATTGTACTGAAGCAAACTACATCGTTTAATTTCAGTTCAATGTTTTCTCAAAGATTGCTTCAAGTCTTGTCTTGGATATTCCAAATTGTACAAACTTCAATTTTGTTTGGGATGGTACAAACATTGTTAAGACATGGGAGTATGAAATGAAAGAAATCTGGTATAATTCATATTAGTTCCATTAACGTTTGGTACTTTAGGTCAATCATTTTGGCCATTGATTATCATAGTCGGAATCGTAACACGAGTCTTATTTTATCCACTATTATTATGTTGGTGAAAAAAAAAAGTCAATTGTGGAATCCCATGATCACCGGTATGATGAAGTTTAAGGGAAGCCCAATGACTTTGTAGAAGAGGTATAATACTTTGGTTAACTAAAACTCATGTTTGAATCCTTGAAGAGACCAGCATATTAAAAATTTGATCCAAAAATATTTTGGCAGTAATTGCTAGATATATGTATATGTGTGTGTGTATAGATATACATATGTATATATATATATACATATATATATATACATATATATAAAGTTCTTAATTGCCTTTTGTATCAAATTTTCTGACCTTTTCCTCTCTTGTCTCATTTTATCTTTTCTTATTACCTTCATCTATGGAAATAGTTAAAAAGTTATTTAAAATGACACAAATACTATTTGGGTTCAAGAGACTGATGAGGAGCTTAATGAGGCCATCCTACTAATAATGCACCTCAATTAGAGAATGCAATCTAACTAATATTTTTTCTCCTATAATAGTGATAAGGAAGGGGAAGGTTGTTGTTAGACCTATTGAATTTTTTATTTCTCTTGAAATTTTTTTTTTTCTGATGAAAATATTTTATGAGCGAATATCGGTCGCCATCACTATCTCTAAGAATCATGAAGTGCAGCAAGTTATTGATACTAGAGGTATAGAATCATCTGAGCAGCTTTGTTATGTATGCTAACATGCAGTCAAATCATACATAAAAAAATATTTCTTGATTATTAGTATCATAATTATTATATTTGATTCCCACATGGAACATGTCTCTTTGATTTCTCATTCTTGTGGTATTTAGATCTAACTATAAGATAAAAATATCACATTCTATGTGTTAGTCATGACTATAGAAGTATCTTTCTACACTTTGATTCTTCTCTTAAAGTTTTTTTTTTTTTTGTATATTTCAAGTGAAACTGTGACTATTAATTACTCTATATATTTCTTTTATTCTCTTTTGTGATTCTACAATTTCAACATCTTTGATATATTTTAAACTCTGGACTAATATGCTACTGATGATCATAATCTTTATATTATTTACTTATTCTAGATATTAGGTTCTATTAGGCGAAATTTTCACAATAAATATATATATTTGATTTATCCTCAACCAATAAGTAGTCACACTTGTTAATGTGTTTTAAGAAGCATTAGTAAGTACTTGCTTAAAATCATTAACCGTAACTGAACTAATACATGTTATGTTAAAGCTTCTTACAACATGCAAATTGTTTTGTCTATGAATAAGAAGATAAGCTCTCTTGTTTTGCTAGAACTATGCCTCTGCTCACGGAAATTGACAAAACAAAAAACAAAAAACAAAAACAATAAGCTTGTTGGGTCTCAACATTTCATCAATCCACACCAAATCTTTAAAAAATAAAAAAGTGAAAAAGAAAAGATATTGATAAAACCATTTAGTCCCACGAGTATGAGAACCAAGGGCTCATAAGTCTGTCATGTCTCTTTTATCCTTAAAGTTATTTTTTAGAGTTTACATAATATTCTTAAAGAATAAAATTGTACGAGTATGTCTATCGTCTAAAGTAGATAATTTCTCACGAATCTATCAACCGACCAAATGATCATTATATATATATATAGTGCAATCCTTATTTGTTTTTAGCGATCCAATGAGATGCATCAGATCTCATAGAGGGATGAAAATATCATCACAAAGACCATCGGTGACCAAACATGGGATAGAGCTTTTGCTGCCTTAGAGGATAAGAAGAGTACAAGATGAAATAGGGAGGGTTCAAATGCTCAATCTAATGAAGGGAATTAGGACCTCTAAATCTGATCAGATTTACACGATTAACTAACCAACCTGAAGATGTCAGATTTAGAAGAAAAGCCTCAAGGAAGAAAGTGAAGCTATTGATCGGTAGCAGATCTGCTGTGGAGGCTTCCATCACTAACAAACAGTGTTGCTATGCAATACCAAATTAGTAATACTAATCCGGCCTCTAACATGTACACACAAGCAGCTGTTCAGCTAGATGTCGCCACTGTATCACCTTTTGGCCATATCCGTCGAGTGTTTGGTGGCCACGACACCGTTCCTGTGTTGGTCCTTGTTTTCGAGCAATGTGCTTAGTGCATGCATCGGAGAAGGGTTATGTGATGACGACGACGACGACGACGACGGCAATCACGACAGAAATGATGACGATACTCGTAATGACGAAAGCAACGACAGTTTCCTCGTTCAATGAGTTTGACTCGAGGATTTGACGGCCCTTTACAGGAATGGGAAAGAAGTAATAGAATAAGACTATGGATTTCCCCACTGTCTCACCTGCTGCAATTGTTTAAGCTTCCTACTGGTCTCCATCATGTTGACAAAAGCCGCAGCTTGTCAAGTTAAGAACAAGTGTTTGATCCATGGAAAACAAGATACTATTAAGACTAATAACATTTTTCTAAGCATGTATGAGGAAAAGATTACCAAGAAATCTTCTTGTGAATGTAATTTGTTTGGAGATCTTTCAGGTCTTTAAAAACCTTGTCGCCACATTTTCATATTTTCACAAGTTAATATGTTTTTTTTGCTTTAATTGGAATGACTATTATCACCAATAGTTTATGATGGTAATTACTGACAATTACTTATCTAAGAATTGATAATTCATTATGAGTAGGACATGATCTTGGTAAGTTCTTGAAGACATCATTCTGACTTGGAATGTTTTGGAAAAAATAAGCTTAATAGAGTATTTCACTATGTTAGAAAGAGACACTATGAAATGGTGTATAAAAATAAGAGTTCACTTTGAAAAGGAATCATAATGAAAATGTGCAGAAAAAAGTATTATATTATGAAATTATATATATATATATAATTTTTTTGTGAGACAATTTTAGATATTTATTTCTTATCTCCTTTCTTTTGATGAAATTAATCTCTTTATGACACTTGAACAAATTTAATTCCAACAAGTCTCACCACTCTTTCTTTCTTCTCTCTTCTTTTTATTATAAACTTATTGATATGTTTCAATCATAATTTGCATTACATAAAACTCTGCACAACTTAATCTTCATGTCTTGAGGAGGAATACATCAGTAATGTATCTGAAAAAGTGTGAAGCTTTCATCTCTTTTATCATTCAACCGGCTCATTTCAAGGGGAAATGATTCAGCCTTTCCCTATGATGCCTTCTCACATTTCCTTCATTAATTGATTGCTACTAAAGCAGCACCTGATGTCAACTTATTATGTTATCTACAGTTCCTACCTGCCCCAGGTTTGTGTCTGAACCCCTTTTTGTTAGTCTGTTTAGTTTTGATCATATTGTTATGATCTTTCCAGTGGACAAAGCTAAATTGGTCGAAAACAAATTATAAATTCTTGTGAATCTTAATGTGTTGTATTTGAAGTTAGCGAGTGTCTTGAAATTCTATATAGTTCAGCAAATAAAATAAATGGTTAGGGTTCTCATTAATGGGATTGTAGATCAGAAACAAAAGTTTAGACTAATGTAGTTCGAGATTGAATGAGAAGACATAAATATAATTTTTCATATTGCAACTTTTCAGGATGAAGATACTCTACAAGCATAAATCGGTTGCTGTCATTTAGTTTCCTGACAACAATGAACTGAAGCAATCTCTTGATGCCAGAGCTACCAGATAGATATATCTCAACAAACCTTATTAATTAAGCAAAGATTAGCTCTTTCTTTATTATTTTCCTGTCCTTTTTCCAGCCAAGGGATGGGGATGGAACGATAAAATATTATAAATAACAACAATAAAATCATTATATATATATATATAATGATTTTAATACATAAATAAAGATCATGTTCTATAATTTAGTCAAGACCGTCGAACTATTTAAAAGCTAATTGAGTTCATATTCTTACCTAAAAACTACAATTGCATTCACATCTCATCCTCGTCCGTTCAGTACGATTCGTAACAGGCCATAAGAAGTCGGGAAAGACGACTTCCGAGGAAAAAAAAAAGCAAGAAGAGGAAAATACACAAAGAACAAACTTATATATATATATATATATATATATATATATATATATATATATATATATATATATATATATATATATATGTAGAAAAGTGAAAAGGCATAAATTTCTCCTTTTGAATTCATGAGATATGAAAGAAAAAATAATACTATATATATATATGTAGAAAAGTGAAAAGGCATAAATTTCTCCTTTTGAATTCATGAGATATGAAAGAAAAAATAATACTAAGATGTTCACAAAAATACAAGTAGAGCAGTCGAACATTACCAACCAAAACAAGTCAGATGGGACTCGCAGCAGCACATATGGAGTGGAAACTTCCATCCTAATCTACCCTATCAATTACGTACATAACAATTTCAGCTGGATGTCACCATGGACTCGATCTGGTAAACATTAATCCTTGCTTCCGAACAATGTGCTTTGCGTCGAAGAAACACAAGATGATGATGACGACCGCAACGATGACGGCAATCACCACAAAAACGATGACGACATCGGTGATGACAAAGCAAGACGAAAGCAACAGTACTACCACCGTCCATTATTAATGCTTGCTCTCTCCTGATAACCGGTTTCCAGGGTCAATGAGTTGGGCATGTGCATTCGACAGCCCTTTGTCCCCTTCGCTAATCTCCGAGTCTAATTATACAGTATTATATTACAGGAATGGGGGGAAACAAGTAATAATAGCATATGGTCACACGTCGACACTTGTCCAAACGATTGTTCTCTTCTTCTTTCCTTTAGCTTGTTTCAAAGAGGAACGATGCCTTTTCCTTGAAGCTCCCATCATGCCACAGCTTGTCACATTTCCCTCATCGAAAGCAGCAGCTGATGCTGACTTTGTTTATTCTATCCAAGAGAACTCGCCTGCCTCAGGTGGTGTCTATTTGCCATGGAGAGAGTACATGAGCATTTCTTATAAAAATATATGAAAATAAATCATTGATCATGCACAGTAGATAGTAGCAAAGGATATGAAGACAAGGGTTTTGGATCCAGAATTCCTTCTTAATTTTTTGGTCAATATGTATTCTACACCCATGGAGTAGATTGATTAAATCATTAATCTTTTAGAGAAAAGATATTTATATTAAATATATTAATTTGATGTAGTCATATAAACTCAACATATTGAGAGACATAAGTGAGTAAATTTTGAGCCACACAAATTTACTTTTGTCTTATCATTTTTCTTCTTCTTTTTTTTTTTATTATAGCTCTATCACTCTTCCTATTCATTAACAGATATTTGCATCTTTAAATTCTATGGTTATAATGTGATTTTTCCTCTCAAATACTTCTATTTTCTATTTTTTTATTTCTTGCTTCTGTTTAAATTACATTTCTTTTCTTTTTTATTTATCCTAAAAATTTCTCTATTTTTGTTTCTTAAAGATATTTCTGATTGAACTGTCTCGTCTTGTAAAGAAATATGGGATTAGGAATGTAATCACAAACCCTTCTTACCATCAATTGTGGCGTTTAGGAATGTGGATCACACTTGCTCTCACAAACCTTGAGATAATCGTGATTGTATGTATAATTGAATGGTTATAGAACATTCACTTTGAGAACAATTAACGGAAACGAACTTACACATCTTTGATCAATGTTTTTAGAATCACATTCCAAGGTGGAAGGAAAGAAAGAAATCAAACATCTTGAATGAGAATATGCCACAAGGCAAAGAGATTTTATGCATGAAATGTTGGGAAATTTTCATACCACTTACTATTTGTTTTCGATTCGTCACGTTGTTTTCGTTGTATCGGCCGGTGTAAGAGAGCAAATTCGATGGTTAATACAAATAACATTTTACTTTGTTCATGAATCTTGAATTTGGTAAATATTATTATTTTTTTACTGTCTCCCTATAAAATAACTATCATCTACCAAAATAGAATTCTGATGTTAATCAGCAATCAAGAATCTTCATGTTGCAACATCTTTTTAGTGGAGAAAACCTGAATTGATTGATCAAAAGCAAATCATGAAGTTCCAAGAATGGAAGGTTGCTTAATCCCAGCTGCATCATCAATGGAGATAACACAACATGGTTGACTCTAACCATGAGAAAGGAAGTTTGCAAATCATGTGGAAGGAACACTGAGGCTTTTTTAAACATATCCATCTCAACATAGTGATTATCATAAACAATGATTCTCTGGAATCATTGGATCTAAAAGATTAAATCTCTACATGCTTGTGAAGATCTATCAATTATTGTCAATCTATAATATACACACACACAATATATATATTGGCTTCTTCAAGGCTTCAATTACAAGCATTGGTAGTTCCATGATTCCAATGATAGGACTTAAACTTCATTATAAGGAAATTGACAAGGATTATTTACCAAGGCAAAACAAATGATGGTACATCTCACCTAGAAAAACATAGGTTTACCACAAGTTATCTCCAATACAGCACTTACAATGTTAAATTTTTCTTCTTTTAATTCAAGGTGAAGGTATTCCATTATGAAATGGTGGGCAATTTCTTGATATTAAAGCTAGCACATATATCTTACTATACTATCCTATCTTCTATTAAACTGTCTTGACATAGAGAAAAAGTAATAATTATATTAAACTTTCAACAACAGTCATCAAAAGAAATCACCTTTCTGCACATTATGAATATTAATTAGCAGACAATTTGACGATTAACAAGATCCTAATCTCTAATATAACACAGCATTACAAACTAACAAGATCCTAATTTAGAATCTCAAAAAGATTCTAAATCTTCATTTTCTTTTTCAAGATCAAATGTTAATTTTATTGCATAATTTTTGGATGAATCAGATAAGGAGGCGTTCGATCAGCTCAATGCCATCAGAACCTAAAGTCCAAGAAGTCCATGTCCAATCCCACTGAGCATGACGAGGAGACTTCATCCAGAACAGTATCAAAGTAGATGCCACAAATATCTGACAAGCTTGGTTGTGGTGGTTCCATGGAATCAGCCTCTGACTCCACCTTGCTCGATGAAATGCCCATAGTGGTTCCTTCGACGACGCTTCTTCTCATAGTATTCATGTGCGAGGGGAGACGCTTGCTGTGATCCCAGGAATCAAAGCGAAGCAGACACGGCTCGACTGGTGGAGTTACTGCTGTACCGTGAGCAAAGCGCTGCTCATCGCAGTCCTGCAACTGCATGACTGCACCACCATAAGCTGATGTTGGGAAGTCCTGCACCATAAGCTGAGCATCCTCTGCCGTAGTAGACCAGGATGGTGTGCATGTGTGTTCTCCCTTGTAGACGACAAGAAACAAAGATGGTGCGCCACAGTCTTGTTGTTGCACCTGCTTCTTTGCGTTGCATCTTTGATCATGGCTGTAGGTGCACCGGTAGTAGCTCCTACCAAATTGTCATACAAGTCAAGTAAGACGAAGAAAAGGGCCATGCTTTAACAGTAGAGAATTCTGTATTTAATTGATTAGGTACAGAAGGAAATATAAAACAAGGTTATCGAGGTTTCTTCTCCGAATGAGGTGGAGAAGAAGATCAAAAGTATTTATTTGTTCTGATTCCTTGGCAATCTCATGATGAACTTTGATATGTATGTTGAACTCTATCCTCTCCATACATGAAGAAACAATAGCAATCATAAGTCAATAGCAATCCTTCTTTTGCTTGAAAATAATAAGACAAATTGAAGTGTAATTACAGCCATCCGAATCTAATTAGCTAGCTAGAGATGATGATGACTACTTGTTTCAATTACAGCGATTACAAGTGGTAAGCAATGATAGCAAACCTTTTGAAGGTGCAGCCTTTGATATTCTTTTCCCCGTATTTTCTCCATTGGTAACCATCATTATAAGGTGTAGCTGTTATTCCTTCTCGTTCGTAGCTGTTTAAAGGACAGACATCACACAAAGCATATGAAATAACATTATTTCTTCTCCTTCATTATATTACTCTCTTACCTTCTCGGATCTCTTCGCATCGGAACATGAAGCGCAGCCAGATCTTGACTCGCAAGCTCAATCGCCGGGCTGTTTCTCTGTGGTACCGCAATAGACCCACCGGAGTTTAACATGGAGCGGGTAGCGTTGCAGGACTTCAGTATCTCCTCTAAGATGACCAGGGCCGACTCCTTCTCTGTATCACTGCAGTCGACGAGCTCGACGATGGACTGAAGCTTGGCTGTGCGATCGAACGCTTGTTCCATCTCTTGGATCACAGAGTCAATAATGATCTTATTCTCCATGAGTTGTTTCTTCTCCGGTCTCTTCAACTCCACCAAAGGTTGCCTGCATCTCAGATCGTGCATCTCTCCATTACATAAATATAGATAAGATCCAGAAGAACTATAGAAAACTAAAAGTCTAAATTTTCGTCTAGAGATCGGTCCATAAGATACGGAAGCATTCTGTTAATTTATTGCCCTCGAGAAGAAAAAGAAATATTCTGATCCTTTATATGAGTGTATCTTATTCCCACATGATGTGGTTTCCCAGCCATTTTGGCAGTCTCTGCGAGACTTCATTTGGGTCTTACATGATGCTGCTTCCTGTCAAAGATGTCCAAGTCAGCCAGCTATGACGAGACCTAATTTTCACACTTGTGTACATGTATCCATCGTGGTAGCAATCCACATACAGAATTTAATGCTTCAGAAGCAATTTATTTCTGCATATTTTTTTTGCCATTCACATGTTTCTACAAGACACTGACAGCTCCCAGCGAGTAAACTTATATTATGCTACAAGACACTAACTAACAGGGATGAGAAACATCAATACTGGCTTAACGAGAGACAGAAGCAAGGCAGTGACAGAACAAATGAGCATTTCATATTGCATTTCCTCCGAACTAAGCATCTGCTGCCATCCCCTCGCATGCACTTCATATGTCGAAGTTTCCCAAGAAAACAAATTCACATGATGTTATGGTGTTGATCTTCTCAAAGAACAGCTGGGTTTACGTACGGCAAGTCAAACAATGTAATAGGTGCAGAAACAAACGTAATTGAACTATGATTGACGGAATGACACTATCGTCAAGGATAATGTTAATAGAGTGTAATTAATGTTAAAGATGTTAAGATATGAGTTTAATTGATCTATGATGCCTAATTTAGATGGAATTATGATGGTTTTTAAGTATTGGAGTTAAGAGCCTAAGTGTGGTCGCCACAGTGCATCAAACCAGATTGACGGAAGATCATGTTGCCACGTATTATTGGTTGAGAGGCCTAATCAGATTTTTCTTTTAATAAAATTTTTCAAGGTTTAATTTATTCTGATTCTTTTTATTGGTGTCTGACTTTTTTTATCTCATCTTTTTCGATCGATAGTGGTTCTTTATAATTGTTCCTTCTGAATAAAATTAAGACAAGTAATAATAAGCAAAAGTATGATCCTTATCGATCGATCATTATAAATAACTCATCTCTTCGTTCCTCTTTATTGGGATTAGCCAATATTTTGAAATTCATGAAAATAATATTCTAAGAAAACAAGAAATCTTAGTACCAAAAGGGATCCTCATGAGGAAAGAAAACCCTCATAATAAAATTTTGATTCATCTATAAATATCTCATATATCCCTAACTGATTTTGCAATGAATGAGAGTAAAATATAAGGAATATTTTTATTACTTTTATATTTCTCTCTAAGGGTGTTATCTAAGTTTCTAAAAAGAGTGAGAAAAAAATATAAATTCTTTAAAAATTATATGAAATTGTGTAAAAACAATTTATACTTAGATCAGAGATAACTTAAGGGTCATGTGATTAATCAATCTCACACGGTGAAAATTTCAAGCTTTCTTCAAAGAAAAATTAATTGAATCATATTAAATCATATGTTAATTTTTTGATATATTATTTATTTATTAATCTATGATAAATTTCTCTTTTCATTTTGAAATTGTTCTTTTTCTTTTTTTTTTTGTTCTTTAATTCCTTGTCATTGAGACATACATGATTGTTAGATACCTTGATGTCGTAGCCTAGGGATTGGTATGACTCGATTCTATCCCAAAAACATAAGGTTGTCCATACAGATTCTTAGGCAAGGAGGTCGGAGGGACAAGGTTGAGTCGGGGGGTTGGCTCTTGAGCGTCTGCTGCGTCATCGTGACTGACCCAAGGTGGAGCTTGATCGGCTTCATCCACATCGAGATCCTACATGACAAGTTGACATCGAGAGAGGGAATTCCCGACTCGACCCCTCCGATGGTTAAGCTAGCGGATGACTTTAGTGGTGAAAAAAGATTTGATTTTCTTCCTCGAGCTAGGGGATCGGTATTTATATATGTAACCATAGCTCGATCGTACGTGGGTCATTGATGACCATCGATGTTTCATTGTGCAAGTGGTAGTCCTAAATGTCGTCGCACGACATAGGTCGACCTGTCCAATCCCCAATCATATGGCATCGACCCGTAATGTGTCGGGCATCACGGAGTCAATCGCATGTCCACCGAGTTAACTGTGCTTCCTCTAGAAATATGCTAGGCACATACTCCATGTCGGCTCCTTGATGGTTATCAGCTGTCGTCTTTTGAGTGATGTTGAAATATTCCCTATTAATGGCTACGTTAGAAGCTAATGTGGGTTGGCTGGATTGGGTGCTCATGCCGCTCTCTGTATCTATTGGAGTTAATTGCGCCATGGGTAGGTGCAAGAGTGAAAGTAGAATGGAGTAAATAAATCAGTAGCAGGTGAGGAAGAGGATAAGATATGGTTGGAGTAATCTCCAATGATGCAGGTGCGAGGGAATACACACTAGTGTGAAGGCGTTTCTTAGACCCAGAGTTCATGGGGGTCAAGAGGGAACAAGTTCACATGCCACATCCATTGAACGCTGCATTGGCCATTCTTAACTAGCATGGAAGCTGCAAGTGTTTGAACGAAGACCAGCGTTTAGTATATTTTCGTTCTGTCCTCGTTATCGTCAACCTAATCATGGCATCACTTCTATCTACCTTTTACCAGCAGATTGAGCAAACTACTGTTGTGAGTCTAATGGAGATGTTTCGGTTCAGACAGGATGGTGAAGTGGCACCAATATAAAATACTTATCGGATTTGATGTACCAGCCTCTCAATCTAATAAAAACAGCATAATTGATATAAGTTTTATGTTATTTTACATTGGATGAATTTTGAAAAAAAATAAATAAATCTTTTTATTTATTATCGAAAAGTATTTTTATTTTTAGATTTTTTAATAATACCTTTTTTAATCTAATAATTAAAATATTCTTTTTCTTTTCTTATGAACTAATCGATATGGTGAATAGGTCTCGTTGTAATATTTTTATATTATATTATAGTATTTTTAATAATATAAGAAATATATTATAATATAATATAACATAGTATTTTTCACAAATTTTTATAAAAATATTATAAGCATAGTGTTTTTTATACTGTGTTATAGTATTTTTAACAAAATCAAGAAATATTTTAACATAATACAAAGATACTATAATATAGTATATTTTAGTATTAATAAAGATATTATAATATAATATAAAAATATTATTAGAGAATTTCTAAAAATAAGAGATTTTTTTGACAAAAATCCAAAAAAGAGAGCTTTTTTTTTCTGTAATTTCACCTATCTTCTACTTTATTCTAGTAATGGATATTATCTTTGAGATCTTTCTACTCCATGGACTATAATTTAGAAGATGAGTAAGAGATATAAGTTTTAAATCAATACCTTTTATTTCATTAATTTAAACCTTCTTTCATTTCCCTTATGTGTCATATCTTCTTTTTCTTCTTCATGTTATATTATTCTTCCATCTTTGATAAACACTTCTCATGAGGACTCAATATGTTTATAAGCTTTATTTTTGTTTTACATTCAATCTGGATTAGACATACACATCAAATTAAACTCAAGTGCATGATTTATATTAATTAAGAAGAAAGGCATTGCGTAAGTATCAGTTGAAGATGTCGGCAAGAAATAATATATCTTCACAAAGACTTGTTGAAGATCAAAGAGCCATACGAGTGTGATTAAGAATAAAACACATGTACGATTTTATCTTTTCGGAAGAGTATATGAGTTTCAAAAGAAATATATGAAAGTAAGAGAGATCCGATGAACTTATAAGTCTTTAATTTCCATACTTCTCAACCAATGTAAACTAAATGACCTTATCACTTCTATATTTGTTATCTCCCGTTGACCTTTTATTTCCTCTACTCATTCATCTTCTCTCTTCAATGCAAACTATTTCATCCATCATTCGTATCTCATGTCCACTTTTAATTTTTCTTTTTGACTTAAAATAATAAATACCTTATAAGAGTCAAAAGTTATCTTTGATACATCGTTCTCCACACATTAATTAAGCACATAATTTGACGTCCTTTTTGATGTAATGTGGTCACCAACATTGATAGATTCAAGCATCAGCTTTCACTTGCCAACATTAGAAAAGCAGACAATTTAAAAGATCATTATGTTCTATCCAACACCAGATATTGAACAATGTCTCGATTTTCTCCTCCTGCTAACATCCTAAATTTATTGCAGAACCTATGGATCGATCAGACAAGGCTGGTGCTTCTCCTAATACCTACAAAAACTAGTATTCTATCTCATCAAAATCGAATATTGAGAAATCCATGTCCAACGCAACTGAGCTCAATGAATCGACGCAGGAGGTGGGATCTGCTGATTCCAGCTTCCCCGACGAAGTCTGAACCGTATCTTTCCTCACATAACTCTTATTCTCTTCCATCTTATAATGGTCTCCTGAATCAAAACGCAGCAGGAATGGCTCTGTGATATGAGAAGCCGAAGGCTTGACTGTGTCATCGTCATCAGTTGTAGAGGAGGAAGTTTTGCACGTGTGTCGTCCTGTGTGAGTGACGAGAAACAACGATGGCGTCTGTCGTTGCACTTGCATTTTCGCTGTGCATCCTTGATCATCGCTGTAAGTGCACCTGTAGTAGCTCCTGTAACATGGGCATGCAAAGACAGTCAAGACTAATAGATTAGAGAGTAAATAAAGTAGGGATGCTTATAAAGATAAATGCTTGAGAATAAAGTCTGGAAATCCCAAATCAACAAGACGATTATGTCTAAATAATAAAACACTAAAGGAAAAGAATTCATTGTTGCATAAGAAAGAAATCTCTGTAGGAAACCCAAACACCAATACTCTAAAAGAAGGACCCGAGAAATGAATAAAAGAGAATGATTTCTACCTCTCTATTTATGAAGCTAAACTTCCAAAGAGTCGACCATTCAAACTCATCAAAAACTTAACCTACACGAACTCAAAACACTAAACAATATTCAAATATAAGGATCATGTTGAGATATGTGACAATATTCTATCCATATCATCTCATTTTGGACCTCATGCACAACACCAATGGAATCATGATACCAATACTACAATGAGTTCAATTAGTATAGGGTTTTTTTTCCAAGGCCCATCAGGATTTGGCCCACTTATTTTCTCAGAATCCTTATTTTATTTACCAAAAAAGAAGAAGAAGAAGAAATTAAGAAAAGAAACAAAAAGAAAGGGAGGTAGATAAAATTTCTCTATTATATATACCTTCGGAAAAAAAGAAAAAGAGTCGTCCGAAAATGGATAATTTAAACTAAAAGAAAAAGAAGTTTTCTATTCGCGATTCTTGTTTACCATTCACAATCCTTGTTGCTATTGATAACTATTTAAAAAATAATAATATTTTACTACTTATAATCCTAATATTATTAATTTTATCCTTTTTCTTCTCACAATCTCTTATTTCATCTTGCTCTTTGTCGACATTGTCATCATCGATACTATTAGCCACCACCAATGATGTCCCTTTTGAGGAGAAAGAGGAGGAAGAAAATGATATTTACATTTGTTTAATTTATAAAAGATAATTTAAAAATATTAAAAAAATTTAAAACAAACAAGTGGTAGATAATTTAAACTAAAAGAAAAAGAAGTTTCCTATTCACGATTCTTGTTTACCATTCACAATCCTTCTTGCTATTGATAACTATTTAAAAATAATAATAATAATATTTTACTACTTATAATCCTAATATTATTAATTTTATCCTTTTTTTTCTCATAATCCCTTATTTCATCTTGCTCTTTGTTGATGTTGTCACCACTAATAATGTTCCTTTTGAGGAGAAAGAGAAGGAGGAAGAAAATGATGTTTACGATTCGTTTAATTTATAAAAGATAATTTTAAAATATTAAAAAAATTTAAAACAAACAAGTGGTAGATAATTTAAACTAAAAGAAAAAGAAGTTTCCTATTCACAATTCTTGTTTACCATTCGAAATCCTTGTTGCTATTGATAACTATTTAATAATAATAATAATAATATTTTACTACTTATAATCCTAATATTATTTATTTTATCTTTTTCTTCTCATAATTCCTTATTTCATCTTGCTCTTTGTCGATGTTGTCATTATCGATGCTATTAGCCACCACCACTAATGATGTTCCTTTTGAAGTGAAAGGGAAGGAGGAAGAAAATGATATTTACGTTCGTTTAATTTATAAAAGATTATTTAAAATATTAAAAAAAATTAAAATAAGATTATAATAGTGAAGAGAAAGTTACAAATGACAATCTCGATGAAAGAATAAAAGGACAGCTTTAACTTAAGATTCCTATTTATTACCACAATCTCGAACACACAGTTACTGTCACGATTGCGTGAAGAAATACAAGAAACCAACCTGCTAAAGATGCAGCCAGTGATCTTCTTTTCCCCGTACTTTCTCCACTGGTGATCATGGTCAAAAGGTGTTGCTGTGATTTCTCTTCGTGCATAGCTGTCGGTACGATAAACAAACAAAAAACCTTCCTTCACATACGCATGCACGCTTGCTTGTGGAGAAAACATACAAGTGATGGAATCGATTGCAGAACTTACAGGCTTCTTCGATCGATTCGGATCGGGACATCAAGCGAAGCCATGCGTTTCTTCTGTGGTTTGACATCCTTCTTCCGAGACCTCACTATCTGCAATAGATCATCCTTGAGGACCCTCACGAGTTCTTTCAGCCTATCACTGCAGCTGCCAAGCTCGATGAGGGACTGAAGCTCGTTAGTGAGATCGAATGCATACTCCATCTCTTGGATCACCGAGTCGATGATGAGCGAATTTTCCATTGTCCGAAAATTGTCTAGATTTAGGATATGGCATATCTCTCTCTCTCTCCCTCTCTCTCTCTCACTCTATAAATATATATACATATAGATAGATAGATGTAGATTTTGGTC
Source organism: Musa balbisiana (assembly GCA_004837865.1). Classification (NCBI taxonomy): domain Eukaryota; kingdom Viridiplantae; phylum Streptophyta; class Magnoliopsida; order Zingiberales; family Musaceae; genus Musa; species Musa balbisiana. The sequence goes on along the minus strand of CM017188.1, from coordinate 40,308,397 downwards.
TAGAATGGCTTCGAGGAGGCTAATGGGAAGCTTCCGGTACAAGGTAAACTATTCGGATATTATATGATACCTATACTTGGTGGTATTAGCAGTATATACACGACTTTGTTTAGGTCTTATATGATATTTCCTGTAAAATATGACCAAGTCAATCTCACGGTGGAAGGATGTAACATGGAACTCATCACATAAACTAAATTGAAATTGAGGATGTTTTAGGCCAGTTAAGAGCATAGGATCAATCATACTAACACATGAAAATTACCTGTACAATGAAAGCCTCGTGTCTTGCAAAGAGAGCATCTTTGCAAGGAGAAGTGCTACAATCCGACAGAAGTAATTAAAACACAAGTACTGCTATCGACATAAACAGTAAAGATTTGGATATGACGTTTCTTGGAAGAATGATTCTGTGACTTAACTATGCTTTCAGACTTGTCAAGCACACTCAGGTGATTCAGCCTGATAGTGAGGTAGGTATAAACGACACTGTTCCACATGCAAATCTGGAACGCGTATCGAATTTTATATTCTAAATTGAGATATATAATAATCCCTGTAAAACAAACATATCTACTTTGCCTAAACTTCTTCCTCCCCAGGTTGTCATGGCGAACACGAAGGACGCATTATGGTCATGTCAAATCTGCAGCGTTGAAAGTTGATATCTTTTGTCCTTATTATCGTCATCGCCATGACAGCACCATTGGCGACGTCATTGTTGTGATGGATGTCACGACGGCAGCATGCGTAGCAGCCACATTAAATAAGAAATAGTGGGAGGCTATAGCGAGGAAATTGGGTTCAGCTAGCCATTGTATAGTATAAAGGTAAAAGCAAAGGGATCCGAGGACGAATGGCCGAGGCACGTACGTCCTCAAGAACGAGATTTGGCGAAAAAACAATCATTAAGCTGTTCGATGGAGACAAGTGAGTCAGGCACCTGTTTATGGTCGTCATTTTCTATTCCCACTCGTATAATATACTAAGAGATGAACATGGACGAGGAACAGCAAAGGAGACAAAGGGATGTCGAACGCACATGTCCCGACTCATTGACCGTGGAAACCGGTGATAAGGAGACGCAATCAATGAGCGAGTGAGGGAAGCATCCATGGAAGGTGGCGTTGCCTTCGTCTTGCTTTGTCATTACGAGCCTCGTCATCGTTTCTGCCGTGGTTGCCGTCATCCTTGTCGTCGTCATCATCACGTCCTCCTTCTTCGACGTTTCCCCGCTGCAACACTGCCTGTGGGCCATGGGAAGGAGGACTAATGGGGAATTTATCATGTGGTTGTGTATATTTAAATATTCGTGAGTTTTTGATGGATTTGATTGCTTGTGTATAAATTATTCGCAAGAATTTATAATTGATTGCTTGCATAGCACGTAGATTTATTTATATATCACATATAATATTATCTCGAATTCTATTTTTTTTATATAACTACTCTCTTGCTAACCAATGTAGCTTTTTAGTGAATAAATTCAGTTAGGGCCAACTATACAAACAAGAGCCAAATGTGCTTAAGAGTAAGTCCAGTTCATTTTATATGAAAATTCAAGATCATTTAATATAATTTTTTTATTATTGCATGGAAGAAACTCAGTTTAATATAGGATATAGTTACTTACCTCCTCCAATGTTTAGATATAATCATATAATACTGAAACAGGAAAGTATGGTGCAACTGTGAATAGGATCGTAACGTCCAAAACATGATATCATGTTAGTCACATGGTGATTAGGTGACAGCCATATAATAATGGAGTATTAGTCATGTGATAGTAAGGTATTGATTATGTTACGATGAAGTGTTAATTATGTTATGATGGACATGTGATAGTCATTTGTCAATCATGTGATGATGTGATATAGACAATCATATAAAACATCTCTAATTCTCAATCAACTAGTCTTATTACCCGTTTCACCCTTAGAGAAATATGGTTAGCTATTAAATCTTGGGGCATAGGCAAAAGCTTTCCAACACTTCCATTCTAATGCTAAACTTCCTAAGGATTAGACTAAAAAATTTCTTGATTTTATCCTTAAATGCAAAGATCCTTTCATCCGGTCCATCTCATTGTGTAATATAAATTATAGGGTCCTTGCTAAACTCCTTGCTAGTAGAATTGAGCTTTTGTTGAACTATTTGATCTCCCTTAAATAGTCAACTTTTGTGGTTGCACATAATATTCATGACAACATCTTAATTTCCTAAGCGATGATCAATTTTTTTATTCAATTCTAGGGATAAGGACCTTTATGTGATGATCAAAATGGACATTAAAAAAGTCTATGATCATATATCCTGTCAAGGTACTCTTAACACTTGGATTATCTCAAAAGTTTTCTTCTTTTTTCATTTAATGGATTGAAGAGTGTCTCACTTATCCCCATTGTGCTTCTTGCACTAATGGTACTCAATCTAATTTTTTTCAACTAATTGTGGTGTTCGTTTAGGTGATCCCCTCTCCCCATACTTATTTATTATTATTGCCCAAATCTTAAGAATTTTATAATATTTAATATTAAAAATAGGATTAGAATCCCACATCTTATGTATGCTAATGATGTTCTTGTTGTGTTTAGTGCTAATCCCAAATCATATATGACTACAAGACCTTTAAGCAAATTGAAGATCTTACTAATCTCATAATCAACCCCCTCAAATATGCTATTTACTTCTCTAGAAAAACTAAAATCCGTAACTCATTTAATATTAGGGAGGGTAACTTCTCTTCCAAGTATCTTGGTACACAAATCTCGAGAGTGAGGCAGATTCTATTCTTTCTCAAGCTAGAAGGATCACCCTTATTAATTCGGTTCTTCTAGCTGTACACATTCATGCTCTTAATGTATCTTGGATGCATCAGGTGTTAGATAGAATTGAATAGATTGTTAGAGATTTTTTGTGGCAAAAGTCTAATTGGGCTGGCTAAAGGTATGACTTGTATTGCTTGGGATAAGATCGCCATGACTAAATATGTGGGGTTTTGGGATTCATGATCTAAATCTTATGATAACTTTATGGTTTCTGAGTTAAATTTTGATGGTAAGTGAAATCAACAAGGTAAATATTTCATTTGAAAATCCCATCTTCCATAAGATGATGGTAAAGTGTGACAGTGCTTATATGATTCAACAGCCCTTGGATGCCTTGTTTGTGATTCAAATCTGGATGAACAAAATCATATCTTATTCTCTTGTACTTTGCATTTAGAGTTGAGAGATATTTCTAAAGCAAATTTGAATTTACATTCTCTCTCTTTATTTTTTGGTGAGTGGGATCATTGGGTTAAGGATGGTGACTTCCACATCCACGATAGAGTTAGGTTGACTAAAGGATCGTAATGATGCATGCTTTTAATTATCCTTTTAAGGGTAGTAAGGGATTGTTATGAATGGAAATATGCTGCCTACTTTGAAGGAATATAGAGGGACACAAATCACACTTTGGCTCATTGGGTGAGATCGGCTTAGCATTATCAGATAAAGCTTAATGCTGATGGAGTGTCTGACACTTGTTTGACAAATGAAGCCTGTATAATAAATTTCTGGCAATAGCAATTGCTGAGAAAGCATCTCTATGTTGGAGATTGAAACTGACTGACATCCTTCACAAAGAGGATATGCTATAATGTCCTAATCCTATAGATTTTTCTATAAAAAAATTCAAGGTCAAAATAAAATAATTATTACATAATCTAATTCATAATTAATCAACTCACAGGACATTAATAACATTACTCAATCTATGATCAATCCACCATAAGACACTTAATAAATTCAACAATTACTTAAAATTTTATAATATTTTAATCCAAATAATATATATAATATAATAATCTCAATATACAGTAATCTCAATAGATTAATTACATAATTCAATCAATTCTCAATCCACTACGATTCTGTTCTGTCATACAACTCTGAAAATTTGAGAGATAATCATATAAGTCACAGCTCAGTAACCACCATAAGCTAGTTAAAATTGATCATAAATAAATATTTTCTTTAATACACATTAATTCTTTATGCATTCAATAATGCTTTCAAAATATACATAAATATAAAATCATTCTTCATATTTATGCAGTTTACAAAACATCAGTTTCATACGCATTTCAAATCATCACTCGCTAATAATATTTTTTATAATAAAATATGTTTAAATATATTTTCATAATGAAAGCATATATTTTTATAATAAAATATATTTAAATATATTTTCACGTATCATTTCAAAACCACATAATTTTAATCCTTTTTAAATATAATGTTGAATAAATATATTCATATAAATCAGATAATATAAATCAACAAATATTTATAACTTAATAATATTTTTCAAATCATATGGTTTTTTTAGTTAGAATATAAATCCTTTTGTAATGCTTTAAATAATAAAATGCTCATAATTCATTTAAACCATATATATTAATAATTTCAAATATATACATTAATAATTTTAAAAATAGACTAGATAGAATTATCGGATTGATTGCATATCCTCAATACACACAAACAGTTCTAATCTTTCCTTTCCTTTCCTTAATTTTCACAAAATAATCATTTTTTCCTTCACAATATAAATATCAAATTAACTAAGAACATCAAAATTAATTAATCAGTAATCTTATAAACTAATCTAATTAACAAAAATGCAAGGGTATTCAAAAACTTATCTACCATAATTTTCTAGACTTGATCTAAATTCATTTCATATCACTGATAATTTTTCTCGTTTTTTTTCTTCTCTCCTCTCCTCTGTGCTCACAACCTAATCCTTCTCCCTATCTTCTCTCTTCCTTTCCTCTCTCTCTCTCTTCTTTTTTTTTCTCTTTTTCTTCTCCTCCTTTTCTATTTTCCTTTGCCACTTCTCCATCTTTCTTTTTCTTCTTCTTCTTGTCTGTTGGGAAAAAAACACAAAAACCAAAACCAGATATGGGCAAGTGGTATCAACCTAAACCAATAAAGTCAAATATCAAAATCATATGAAATAAATATACTAAGATATAATATGATAAAATACTTAATTAATTAAAGAAAACATCTATAGGCAAGCTAAAATGTATTGACTAGAAAATTATGAGAGTACTTTTTTTTTTTTTGGATCATAATGATACTAAGAGATGATGAATTATTATTATAGTAAATTCTAATTATTTCTAAAGCTTGATAAACAAATTTATATTGAAAACATGATTAATCAAATATCGAGCAAGATTAAGGGTTATAAGTAAAGTGAATGATAATAAGTGAGGAATCACAGATAAAATTTACAAGTAAGAGTACGAAAACAAACTAATTTATAGTGATTCGGTCTTTCCGACCTACACCTACTCTCCATTCTTATTTCCTAAAGGTTATTAGCTTTCACTATCGAGTTTTTTTTCCAACAGACAAATATCGACTACTCTTATTACAATTTTTTCCCTTTTTATAGATTTAGAAGAGAATCTCCATACTCACATACAAGAGATCTCTCACCTCCTATGTAATAGTATCACAATTAAACTAAAGAGAAAGGAAGAGATTCAAACAATACTAAAAAAAAAAGTTACAACACTTTACAAACTTAAGAATGCATGCTCCATCAACCAAGCCTGAGTAAGGTTTTTATAGGTCCCAAAATATTTATTCGTGTTTTCTAATATGTGTAGTCTATCCTATTGAACATAGGAGGAGGAGTCATAGAATGACTCTCTTGATTGCTAGCAAAAGTTATTTAATCTTTTTTGGATGTTAAACTAATTGAAAAAAACTTAGCTCTGATATAAATTACTAGGACTGTATCAACACTAAGAGGGAGAGGGTGAATTAGTCATTCATAAAGTTATAATTTAAAAATTTTCTAATGATAAAACCGTATCGAAAATGCATTTAAACTTAGAGAGCAAATGAGAGTAGCAGACAATTAAATCAATAAGTAATGGCAATGAAAAACATGAAGGAAATGTATACTGAATTTAGAGTGGTTCGGTTGTCACGACCTACGTCTACTTCCGATTCATTTTCCGTCGAGGCCACCGACGTTCACTAACAATCTTTTTTCAATAGGCGGAGATTAACTACCCTCTTTATAACTCTTTCTTCTTTTCACAGGTTTAGAAGAGAACCTTTATAAGTCTCACACCTCTCTTAAAATAAGCTCAAAACTTTAAAGATGAGGAGGGGGACACTTAATATTTGTCAAGACTTTATAATTCAAAATCATAAGCCTTTTCATTCATTTTTTTTTACTTTCTAAAGCAAGAAAGAGTGAGATATTTATAGGCTCCAAATGACTTCAAAAATAAAGTAAAAAAATCTCATTCCTAGATTTTCGGGGTCCTGGCGGTACCACCGCTAGTGCTAGATGGTATTATCACCTGCAGCATTAACTACTAGTGGTACTATTGCCTAGTCTGGATAGTACTGCCATCTAACAATATGGGAGATCATATACTGATGGTACTATCGCTAGTTTGGATGGTACCACCACTTGACAATGGTGGTATCACTGTCAAATTTTTCAAAAAATATATACTTCATACGTTCTAGCTTATAAACGATTGACAATGGTGCCAACATATCAATTAGTTGGCAGATAATTGATATGAGTTTTAGATGGATAAGTCTAATTGCTAAATTGTAAGGGATGCTCACTTATTTCAGTCGAATCGAACCACGATCGAATCAAAACATCACTGATCCTCCATTTCATCGACTGCCATATCAATCCATGATTGTGATCGATCGAGTGCTACAATGAGTTGTAATTGATTGATATGATGAAAATAATTCAAGCGACAAGCAGAGCCCAGTGAACTAGTTCTATCACCTCATGACGATGTAGAGGAATTTTGTTATAGCAGAAACATTCCTCCTTAGTCTATCGGGTATGGTTATAGATTTGAAGATTTTCAACTCTTGTCTCAGATTTCTCAGTATCTTATGGTCGGTCAGAGCGATCATGTCGGACACATATTGAAGGCTCGTTTTGCAGTATAACTCATTTTAAAGGACTTATCCTAAAACAAATATCCACCCAACAAAAATCTAATTCTCGGATCATGATTGTTCTTAGAAATTAGGTCAGGTCCAGTAATAGTAATATGGATGGCTGACCAATTTTGATCCTAAAAAGCTGAAGTGGTGTTAGTTTGGCAAGTCTCACATAGTCCCACATCAGGAAAAACAAGTTTGGTATCTCCTGTTTAAACTATAAATAAGGGCCTGGGCTTTGAAGTCAGATGCACCACAAGAAAAACATAAGTGTTTGCTTTGTGTTTAAGTCCACACTCAGTTAAATAATTTGGGCATATAGTTTGGGTTTTTTCTTATTAAGTATTTTTCGGTGTTTTATGACCTAGGAACATCTTCCTAAGGCGTTTGTAATTGTCCCTCTTTTATAGTAGTGATTTGCTCCTCCTTCGTCCGTGGATGTAGGTCAATTGACCGAACCACGTAAATTTGGTGTTCTTGTGTTCTTGTCTCTCTTATATTTCTTCTCTGCTTTATTATTTTTTTGGATTGCCAAATTACCTTTTTAGGTAGATATCCTGGGGCTAGCTCTAACAAACTAGTATCAGAGCCTGGTTTCGGGATCTTTTGGCAACGATAACAATAACAAAGATCGTTGTCGAGAAATTCGACAGAAATGTCAACTTTGGCATGTGGAAACTCAAGATGAAGGCCATTCTGGTTCAAGACGGAGTTGATTTGGCACTACAAGGTGTAGAGAACATTCTAGATGGTATGACAAAGGAAGATTTTGCGGGTATGGATAAGAAGGCCCGATCAAGCATCATCCTAAATCTCTCTGATGAGATTTTACGGGAGGTAGCTATGGAGACTACAGCTAAGAGCATGTGGGACAAACTTAAAGCCTTGTATATGAAGAGGACTATGGAGAATCGTCTCTACTTGAAGTAGAGTTTGTATATGCTTCAGATGACTGAAGGTACATCTATACTCTCACATCTTGATAAGTTCGATTCCTTAGTTATGGATTTGGAGAATACAGATGCAAAAATTGATGACGAGGATAAGGCTCTATTACTTTTGTGTTCTCTTCCCCAATCTTTTGAGTATTTCCGTGATACTATGATTTATGGAAAAGAAACAATTTCATATCAGGAAATTAAATCTACACTAAAATCTAAGGAGTAGATAGACAGAGATATCACTAGGGAAAGTAAAGGGAATCACGCTGAGGGTCTGATTGTCAGGGGTAGAATGAATAAAAGAGAATTTGATAATAGTAGATCTAAATCTAAATCTAAATCCATACATAGAAATTTGGAGTGCAGATATTGTCATAAAATGGGGCACATTAAGGCTGATTGTTTTAAATTGAAAAATAAATTAAAGCAAAAGGGAAAAAGTGTTGAGAAAACTACTGAGTCCGCTGAAGCTAGTGTAGTAGCTGATGAGAATGCTGGAAATATTTTCTTTGCTACTGATGATAAGACAAGGTCTAAAAATGAATGGATTTTAGATTCGGGTTGTTCTTATCACATGTGTCACAATAGGGATTTGTTTTCCACATATGAATCTTGTAATGGTGGAATTATTTTGATGGGCAATAATGTCGCATGTGATGTTGTTGGTAAAGGCACAATTCGAATTAAAATGCATGATGGTATTGTGAGGACGCTCACTAATGTTAGACATGTTCCTGATTTAAAAAAGAATCTCATCTCTTTAGGTACCCTAGAGGCTCTTGAGTGTAAATACACAACTGAAGGTGGAGTTATGAAAGTTTCTAGAAGTGCCCTTATTGTTATGAAAGCTTGTAGGTCTGGTAGCATGTATATTCTGTAGGGAACTACTGTCATAGGCTCGGTTGTAGTCTCGTCATCATCATTGTCTGATTCTGACATCACCAAATTATGACATATGCGTTAGGTCATATGAGCGAAAAAGGTTTGAGCATATTGAGCAAAAGGGGTCTGCTTTGCGGGCAAAGTATTGGGCCATTGGATTTTTGTGAACACTGTATTTTTGGAAAGCAGAAAAGAGTCAGCTTCAATTCTTCGGCAGTTCACAAAACGAAAGGTACTCTTGATTATATTCATTCAGACCTTTGGGGTCCAGCTCGTGTTCAGTCTAAGGGTGGTGCCAGGTATATGTTGACTTTCATTGACGATTATTCTAGGAAACTTTGGGTTTATTTTCTGAAGCATAAAAATGATGTTTTTCTAACCTTTAAACAATGGAAGACTTTGATTGAGAAACAAACAGGTAGACAAATTAAGCGGCTTCGAACAGATAATGACATGGAGTTTTGTGAAGGTGACTTTGATGAATTCTGCAAAAATGAAGGAATTGTTCGGCATCACACTGTTAGGATGACACCTCAACAAAATGGTATGGCCGAATGTATGGACAGAACACTCTTGGAGAGAGCAAGGTGTATGATCTCAAATGCAGGGTTGACAAAGGACTTTTGGGCAGAGGCGATTAATGTGGCCTGTTACGTTGTCAACCACGCTCCTTCTGCAGCACTTAACTTTAAAACTCCGGAGGAAGTTTGGTCAAGCACTCCTGCTGATTACTCTGATTTAAAAATTTTTGGGTGTCCATTTTTGGGTGTCCAGCATACATGCATGTAAATGAAGGAAAATTAGAACCTCGAGCTAAAAAGTGCATTTTCCTTGGGTATGCTTCTGGGGTGAAAGGATACAGATTACGGTGTTCTGATCCAAAATCTCCAAAATTTATAATTAGTAGAGATGTTACTTTTGATGAATTGTCTATGTTATCTTCCAAAAAGGAATCTACTATTTGTACAAATGATAGTGCATAGAAGCAGGTGGAGCTTGAGATTGGTAGTTCAAATTCTTTTCAGTCGAACTCTTCTACTCAAAGAATGCTAATAGATGGTCCCGAGTCTACTGACGAAGATGATCCAGAGGAAGAGCAATATTCCATAGCCAAGGATAGACCACGGAGAGATATTCGACCACCACAAAGATATGCAAATTTGGTTGCATATGCTTTGTCTGTTGTAGAAGAAACAAGTGAAGTTGGTGAACCTATTTCCTACTCAGATGCAGTTTCTTGTGAAAATTCCGCTAAGTGGTTGATTGCGATGAATGAAGAAATTGAATCTCTCCACTGAAATAGAACTTGGGATCTTGTGAAGCCGCCTTCGGGTAAGAAAATTGTGGGATGCAAATGGGTCTTCAAAAGGAAGGAAGGTATTCCAAGGGTTGAAGATGCAAGGTACAAAGCACGATTGGTTGCAAAGGGCTATAGTCAGGTACATGGTGTTGATTTTAATGAAGTATTTTCACCTGTTGTTAAACATAGCTCTATTCGTGGTTTGCTTGCTTTAGTTGCCATGTATGATTTGGAATTGGAGCAACTTGATGTCAAGACAGCTTTCTTACATGGTGAACTTGAAAAACAAATTTATATGGAGCAACCTCATGGATTTGAAGTTGACGGTAAGGAAGACCATGTTTGCTTGTTAAAGAAATCCTTGTACGGATTGAAGTAGTCTCCAAGACAGTGGTATAAGAGGTTTGATTCTTTTATGTTGAGTCATGGTTACACGAGGAGCATATATGATAGCTGTGTCTACTTTTGAAAGTTAACTGATGGCTCTTTTGTGTATTTGTTACTTTATGTTTATGACATGCTTATTGCAGCTAAGAATTTGTCAGAAATTCACACTTTACTTTGAAAATGCAACTGAGTAGTGAATTTGAAATGAAAGATTTAGGAGCAGCTAAGAAAATTCTTGGCATGGAGATCAAAAGAGAACGAGGAGTTGGAAAATTATTTCTAACTCAGAAAAATTACCTCAAGAAAGTCTTAGAGAGGTTTGGTATGAAAAACGCTAAGCCAGTAAGTACTCCTCTTGCTAACCATTTTCGGTTATCTACTGCTCAGTCACCACAGTCAGTTGAAGAGGAAGAATATATGGTACAAGTTCCATGTTCTAGTGCCATCGGTACGGTAGTATTATGTATGCAATGGTTTGTACTCATCCAGATATTTCACAAGCAGTCAGTGTAGTTAGCAGATATATGTCTCGCCCGGGTAAAACACATTGGCAGGCTGTGAAGTGGATTCTCAAATACTTGCAAGGGACTTTAGATGCTTGTTTGGAGTTTGGGAAAAATCGTGACACTTTGGTTGGTTTCGTTGATTCTGATTATGCTGCGGATCTTGATAAACGAAGGTCTTTGACAGGCTATGTATTTTGCATTGGTGGTTGTGCAGTTAGTTGGAAAGCTTCCTTACAACCTGTCGTGGCTTTATCTACTACAGAGGCAGAATATATGGCAGTGACAGAGGCGATCAAAGAAGTCTTATGGTTAAGAGGTTTGTACGACGAATTATGTTTGCATCAAGGTGTTACTACAATTTACTGTGATAGTCAAAGTGTTATTCATTTGACTAAAGACTAGATGTATCATGAGAGGACGAAACACATCGATGTGAAGTTTCATTTTATTCGGGATACCATTGCTGAGGGAAAGGTCATTGTTCAGAAAATTCATACGAAGGACAATCCAACTGATATGCTTACAAAGCCTCTTCCGGTTTACAAGTTCAAGCAGTGCTTGGACTTGATTGGTGTTCATTGTTGGTGATTGCCCGTTGGGGCTTTTGTGAAGAAGGTGGAGCAAGTTTTGCTAATTGTTAATGTTGGACATGCCAACGTAGAGATTTGTTAGTTTGGCAAGTCCCACATAGTCCCACATCAGGAAAAACAAGTTTGGTATCTCCTGTTTAAACTATAAATAAGGGCCTGAGCTTTGAAGTCAGATGCACCATAAGAAAAACCTAAGTGTTTGCTTTGGGTTTAAGTCCACACTCAGTTAAATAGTTTGGGCATATAGTTTGGGTTTTTTCTTGTTAAGTATTTTCCGGTGTTTTATAGCCTAGGAACATCTTCCTAAGGCGTTTGTAATTGTCCTTCTTTTATAGTAGTGATTTGCTCCTCCTTCGTCCGTGGATGTAGGTTTGGTGTTCTTGTCTCTCTTATATTTCTTCTCTGCTTTATTGGTTTTTTGGATTGCCAAATTACCTTTTTAGGTAGATATCCTGGGACTAGCTCTAACAAGTGGCATTTCTAACGTAAACAAATATCAAATTCTTTGGAAATTCAATTCTCGAAACATGAGAACTCTCATAAAATTGGATCGGACTGACTCGTCTCAGTAATGTAGATCGATGATCAATTAATTCTAACTCTCTCTCTCATTGCTACTGCACATGTTCTTGCCTAATCTGCATTTTGTAGTATGAATCCACCTCTTAATTATAACCCAAAAGTCTTCGTTAAACACCCATCCATTATATTCTTTGTCAATCTGCTTCTAGATAAAAAGTCCAGGTCACAAGCAGATGACATCACGACACTCGATGGCGATCACTGTAACATTGACAAGGAGAAGGATAACGATGATAAAGTTCGATAGGATCTGACATGTGAATTAGTTCGCTTTTGTCAACCATGGCATCTCAGTCTAATTATGTCCCGCTTCACATTGTTATGTCCTCAGCCAAAGCTAATTTTCTTCGGTTGGTTATATGTGATGACAATCCAACTGGGCGGTCGAAAATTCAAGAATTTGAATCAGTATTGCTTCTTTCTCATGTAGATAACAGTGGGTCACTGATGATGACAGAATAGACCAAGCTGATGCTAAGCATCATAAGAGCCGATCACATTCCAATTTATAGTCTAGATTTATCTTTAGTATTATTACTCATCTTAATCCTATCTAGATTAGGTATTATATATCTATTAAAATCTCATCTTAACGATCCTACATTAATTAAATTTGACCGGAATCAACATTATATAAGACTTAAACAAAAGTCATTGAGATACTGCCAAAACTACAAGGAATTACGGTATCAGAACATTTCAACTTGTAGCACAAACTTCCAATTAATCAACCGGAGCCATTCAAGGTAGACCAATCTATATCTATCCATGAAGAGATGCCAGGTCCTGAAGCAAGGAAACCTTTGGTGGAGCAGAAGAGACGGATCAGAAACATCCTATGGAGAGTTCAGTACTCCTCGGCTCCGCGATCCGGGAGATGGAACGAGCGTCTGAGCTCACAACAAAGCTTCAGTCCCTTGTTGAACTTGGCGACTGCAGTGACACGGCGAAGGAGTCGGCCGGGGTTCTCTCCGAAGAGCTACTGCAGGCCTGCAATGCCACTCTCTCCATGTTGAAGTCTCGGAGAACCAATGTCAGGATCATGTCTGGAAGTCGAAACGTCGCTCCGCATGATGTTGTTATCCGAAGAGATTCAAGAAGAAAGTAAGTTCTTCTCACTGAGCAACCATACAAATGTATTTAGGAAACATTGAAAGGTGATTTCATATGCTCCCTTTTCCTTCTTTGTTTCCTATCAACAGCTACGAGCGAAAAGAGGTAACAGCTGCACCTTTTAATGATGGACACCAATGGAGAAAATATGGGGAAAAGACCATTGCTGGCTGCATCTTTCCGAGGTTTGTGGCATCAATTATCCAAATAATATATCTTGTAACTGAGACATGTGGGAATCATTCTATTAAACCTGTGAAAGCTAACTAATTAGGGATATAGATATTATCTTCTTTATCTTTTTATTCTCGATCGATCAGCTGTATTTGGCATCCTACGTACAACCTTCACAGCTTATTCTACAGGGGCTACTACAGGTGCACCTACAGCAAGGATCAAAGATGTGAAGCGAAGAAGCAGGTGCAACAACAGGACTGTGGCGTCCCTTCCTTGTTTCTCGTCATCTACAAGGGAGAACACACATGCAAATCTATGGTGCTGCGTGGCTGCCAACCACTAGAACAGCTGCAACTGCAGGGCTGTCGAGAATACACCTGCAACCCTTCCTTCCCCTTGAAGCTTACAGTAACAGCAACTCCACCAGCTCACTCATTCTCGCTCCGATTTGATTCAGAAGATCGTTTCTCCGGCATGAATACTACGAGGAAAAGTGTCGATGAAGGAACCGATAGATGGCGGCGTGAGGAAACACTACAGTCAAGCTTGTCGGCTGTATTCACTTCATCAAGCAAGGTTGCATCGCCGGATCTAACGTTCCTTGAATCCATGGAAACACTACAGTCAAGCTTGTCGGCTGTTCATGACGTTGACGACGATGGCTTCTCACTAAGATCACTCGGTTTCGACATTGACTTGTTGCGATCTGATCTTGATGACATACAGTAATTCAAATTACTGCGATTTATCCAATAATTCTGCGTTAAGTTAAGAGGTTATCGTGAGAGAGAGACTTAGAGAGAGAGAGAGAGAGAGAGAGAGAGAGAGAGGGAGGGGATCAAATTACTATTCCAATATTTGTGATTTTGTTGTGTGAGAATTCTCGTGTTAAACTAAAGTTAAAGTTGGTATCTTTTAGGTGGCAATTCATGACTATTATATTATTATTATGATAAAATAAAATGGTACATCAGACTCCAAACATATCAGATTGAAACCATTAAACACCTAATTAGATGACAAACTATGGTAAGCAAATAGAAATGGCCAAATTATAAAAAGGAACCAAGATTTAACAAAAAAGAAGAAGAACTCATCCATTTTTCTACTAATAATCTTCTAAGTAGTAGCTCACAACAAGAGAAAGGTATAAAAGATTTTTTTTTTTTTTTTTGTCTGACAAAGGAGAAGATAAGAGAGCACTACAATTAGATAAGAGAACAACACTATAATAAAAAATGGAACTGTTTTTTTTGCATAGATATTTAAAGTGAAGATAGAAAACAAGTATCTTGAATAATCTTAGAGGAAATTATGAAATAGCTATATTTTCTGCAGCATAATTGAAAAAAACTAGAAGAAGAATATGATTAGCATTATCATAATTAGAGAAAGCAAAAATATATTATCACATTGTCATAATTAGTCGTTTCTGGATTTCTTATCAGATTTTGTAAATTTAGGGTGATTAAGATTGCATTTGGAAATATATTTATATTTTTAATATGTATTTAGAAAATGGAGCTTGAGTGATTTTCTATTATTATAGTATATTTTGAGTGTTTGGTGAAATAATATATAAAATCTATATCTTAAATGTGCATTGACATAAGTATTATTTGATAAAATTATATTTTAAAATTTTGTTAAATATTATATGACAAATTTATCCTATCAATATTTTTAATATTTATTCTAAAGTGAATATATATTTTTATTTAAATAAATAAATGCATGTAATCATACAAAATTTCATACTATTCAAATATATAATAAATAAAAATATAATCACATAAATAAATATAAAATAATATTTAAAAATAAATAAATAAAATTTCACCTTATGAAAAACAAAAATCATATTGATTTTTCACTAAATCATGTTGGTACTCTTGTGATTTTAGATAATATAATTCATTTTAAGATTTTAAAAATTATATTAGTATCCCGTAAATACTAAAATGTTAATTCTATCCTAAGATAGAATCCAAGTTAAATGTGATTTTAAAAAAATCAAACATTAATTCAAATTTGAAATGTGCAATGCACATTTCAAATATTTTTCCATATACATCCTAAATCTATGATCAAATATATAGGAGTTTTAAAACAGTTTTATGATTTATTAAATACTAAAAGTATTACCATTTTTTACAAGAAAAGGTTCAAAAAAATATATTAGGACAAAAGGATTCCAACTATGAGTGTTGGCTTTATAGTGAACCAAAATCAGACAATTTGTTCTTTCTTGCATAAAGAACCAACCAGTTTGCTGCTTGATTGTCATCTCTCAACACATACAAAAACTTAATCTCTATAAATTTCGAAGTAAGAACATAATATTTCAAATGGCATTCATCATAGGCCAATTAAGAGGAGAGTTCTTCATCAATATGTCAATCATGATCATCTAGTCTGTTTCAATATGCAATCAAGGAATTTGTCTACCCTTAGCTAACCCAAGTCCTTCCAAGATAATAAGAGTTAGAGGAATCGAAAAGAGAGAAGAAAAAGATAATAAAAAATACATATAATTATCAAACTCATTCTGTCTTAAGAAGAATATTTTCAAGATGAGGATATCGTATTTTTATATGTCTCACATCAATGAAATCA
Source organism: Musa balbisiana (assembly GCA_004837865.1). Taxonomy (NCBI): domain Eukaryota; kingdom Viridiplantae; phylum Streptophyta; class Magnoliopsida; order Zingiberales; family Musaceae; genus Musa; species Musa balbisiana. The sequence goes on along the minus strand of CM017188.1, from coordinate 40,292,311 downwards.
TTCTATCAAAAAAGCAACTTATGACCTTCCAATGCAAAATGTGAAAAAATTATTAAGATAGTAAAGAAACTAAGGGAGAGTGAATTAGTACTTTTGAAATAAAGTTTTGATTTAAAAATAATAAAAAATATATATTAGAAATATATTTAACTTAGAATACGAGTAAGGATAGTGAACAATTAAATTAGTTAGTAATAACAAGGAAAAACACAAAGAGAAATGCAAACCAGATTTATAATAGTTTGGTTGTCTCAACCTATGTCCACTTTCGATTCCTCTTTCCTCGGGGCTATCGGTTTTCATTAACGATTTTCTTTTCAATGGGCAAAGATCAATTACTCTTGTTACAACTTCATAAACTTAGAAGAGAACATTCACATCTCTCTTTTACAAAAAGACCTTATATCTCCCTTAAAATAACTTCTAAATTCAGGAAAGAAGAGACTCAATATCTTTTAAGAGAGTTTACACACTTAAAATCATAAGTTTTCATGTTTTTTTCTTGCTTTATCAAGTAAGCATTAGTGCGGTATTTATAAACCCCAAATGACTTCAAAAATCGAGCTAAAAATTTAAATCCCTACGTTTTCAAGGTACTAATGGTATTATCGCTTGCACCAAGCGGTACTACCACTTGACAAAGCCTAGGAACAAGGGCTCTAGTGGTATTATCGTCTACTTGGGCGGTACTACCGCTTGAGAGTCTAGCGGTACTATCACCTGCCTAGGGGCACCATCTCTTGCCTAGGTAGTACCATCGCTTAACAACTTAAGAACCTACGCTCTAGCGATATCACTATTAGGAAATCTAGGGGGCGACATCATATACGCAGTAGAAGAATAGAAAATAAAATCTTCAATTTCCCAAAGATTTGTTCGTCATTGTGAGAAGATTGGTGCGCAAAAATCCACAAAACCAAAAACTGTGTAAACTAAAGATTGTGTTACCTAAGGAGATCGTATATCCCTGAATCCCTGTATATCTCTAGGAGAGAGTGAAGGAGTCAAGCGCCCTCCTCTCTAGCGGTAATCCACACAGCATGGCTACAATGACACTTCTCAAAACTCCAAGCCTGCTCTAAGGTGGAGAGGGGGAGGAGAATACGAGAGGCAAGCAAAGGCTCTAACCTATGAACCACTGAATCCCTCCTATTTATAGAGGTCCCTTGTCAAATCTTAATGGATCCTCCCCTATTGGGTATTGGATCTATAACCAATTACCCAAGCCTCTTATATTAGTGGATCTCGATCTAATAATCTGTCATGGGCTTTTATTGGATCTCATTCGTAGGATCCAATAATTTAGGGGCTTATTGGATATCCAATAAGATAAGGGCTCCGGCGGATATCTCATATCCGAACCTCTACTCATTGCAATGCCTACCATATGTGTATGACACTCTAGGCCCAATATCGAGCTGATCGTGAGTCATACCTGTCAGAACTCCTTCTTGCTTAGTGTATTATTATCTCCATAATAATTCACTCAATTCATTGACTATGGACGTACTAGGCCACTATGCCGTAGTCCCCAAACGATACAGGGTAATCCAATCTATTGGACTTGTCTGTCCTCAGTTGCTATGTATCTATAGTCCATCATCCATCTAATATCCCAAAGACCGTATACCGGGCATGATGTTGTCAAATCCATATGGTTTCTACTCAAATCTTACTCTAATCGGATTTTTTCAGAGAACACTTTCTCTCTCAATCTGAATGACCCTAGCTAGGGATTTGTCTGAGCAAGAATACATGGGACATTCCTCTCATGATGATCCTCTATCGACACTCAATAGCCCTTATAAGGTTGACTGTTACTCCCAATGACCGATTGTGCTAGATCTGGGATATCCAAACCTATAAGTTCGATATCAAAGAGTAGAGCACTTATACAGGACATCCTTGGTGTCTCAAGTCTAAGGACCAAATACACCATTGGGACTACAAAATCGTTGTCTAACAATAAGGCATCATTAACCATTCAGCATTCCGTAAGTGGATCAATTAGTGAACTCATTCTCCAATGAGCACTTGTATTGTATCCCTAGTGTCCTCACATGAGTAGCTACGAGACCAGTTGCATCCTGCTAGTCATAGGTGCCCAGTAAGCCAATCACGTAAGTGATGGCACGTGTGACTTGACATAGAATCTTTTTGCTTATTATATTTTGACATTTATCACTTTATATTGACTATTGCACATATACATGTATATATTGTGATGTCCTTGGATCCATGCAATGAAAATTGGATCGTGATGAGATCACGATAATGAGACCGATTCACCTTTAAACATGGATCCTAAATAATCCTAGTCATATATTATGTTAGGCTGATAGCCCATATTCAACCCAAAGTGGGCTTTATCAACCCACAACTCACCCCCTCTTAACCTAACCCTAATTTATATTGGTTGGGTGTGGTAGCTGCGTTTTAGAGATATAAAAAGAGCAACAATGTGGAGATCTTTGCAACAGCAAAAAGGAGGAGAAAAAGACAGAAATCCAAGGAGAAAGAAAGGGAAGAAAATAAGGACAATGTAGAGAGACTATTCCCAATCATCCAGCAGTGTTCTCATCTTAGGTTAGATCAAATCTATAGTAGATTCTTACTATGATTACTGTTAGGATTAGGGTCGGCACTGAGAGGGGGGGTGAATTAGTGCAGCGGATAAAATAACGTCATTTTCGGAAAAACCTTCGTACGTTGAAAATCGATTCTAGAAATATGCTTGGATTGAAAGCGTATGGAAAAGTATTGAAGGTAGTAAGCTATTGAAGGGGTTTGCAGTAAGGTAATAGCAATAAGTAAATACGAACCAGAGTTTTAGAGTGGTTCGATCAAACGTGACCTACATCCACTTTCGGCTTCCTCCTCCGACGAGGTCACCGACATTCACTAGAGGCCTTCCTTCAATAGGCAAAGGCCAAGTACCCTTTTACAGTTTCACTCCTTTTGACGGGCTTAGGAGACAACCCTTACAGATTTTTCACTCCTCTCTTGAATAATCAAAACTTGGAAGAAAAGAGGGAGAAGAACATTTGGCTTTTTACAACACTTTTACACTCTCAAAATCTCAGAATAAATGCTAAGTTTTGGTATCCTTTCATGCATGAAAGGGTAGGGTTTATATAGGCCTCAAACTGGTTTGAATTTGGAGCTCAAAAGTGTCATCTCTCGAAATTCCGGGGTCTTGGGGGTACTACCGCTATAACTGGGTGATACTACTGCTTGACAGAGCTCGGAGACCGAGCTCGAGCGGTACCACCGCCTGACAAGGGCGGTACCACTGCCCAACCTCACTTGGAGACTCGACTCTTGGGCGGTGCCATCGCAGGCCAGAAAATCTGGGTCCGAATGGGCTGATCCATTCGGCCCAATTTGGGTCTTTCAAGGGCACAATTGCCCAAAGATTAAGTTAATGGGATCACCTCCTATTTCTAATTTAATCATTATACTAACTATGATATTTTCAAGACATTTACTATAACTTGCTCCGGTGCGCCAATCGCTTCTTCCGGCGAGCTTTCGACGAACTTCCGGCGAACATCCGATGAACCCTCGGCGATGCTCCAACGGACTTTCGGCAAACTCCTAGACTTGCGACGATCCACTTGGCGAGTTCCGATGAGCTTCTTTGGCAAGCTCCTGGACTTCTCGGATTTATTCCCGTAGAACCTTCGACGACCGTCCAGACTTCCATCGAACTCTCGAACCCCCAACGTGATCATAGTCTTGACTCCGGCGCAACTCCTACTGCATGTCTTACTTCCATCATAGTTAATCTTGCACACTTATCTCAATATATGAATTATATAACAAATGACAATTGACTTTATCATCAAAATATGAGATTCAACAATCTCCCCATTTTTGATAATGACAATCAATTGATAATGGAGTTAACCTTAACTCCCCCTATCTATATGCCATACTCAAGATAAGTCATTCTTGAATTTCAAAGCATTTGAATTCAAGAGACATATTGATAAGTTAAGATCGTTTAACATTATCAATACTCGCATCATGATTCCTATCATGATGTATCTTTCTGAAAATGATGTCAAGGCTTGACATCAATTTTCAAGTCTTACATTTCAAGTGTGAATGATAGTAATGGTAGCACTTCATCATATGGTAAGATATCAAAATGTAAAATTGTGATGTATGCTTTTGATATCTTAACATAACGCAAGCATTTCAAGTGTTTAGCAATCATAGAATTTCATCACATGGCAAGATATCAACATGTAAAATTGCGATGTAAGTTCTTGATATCTTAACATGATGTATATATGGCATAATGCAAATATGGCAATCATAACATCAATTCATATATTTCTCCCCCTTTGTCATCAACAAAAATGAGAATGATATAAGCAAATTTTAAATATAAGTGCGGTAATGATTCATGCCATAATTAGGTTCATGTTATTTTTCAACAATGAGTGATAGGATACTAATTATACAAACATCTTCAAGGAAAACATGATATGAAGATTACTTCTTCCTTTTTATTTGGTATTATCTTTTTGCATGAAGGAGGAAAGCCATTTGTGAGATTACTCAGTTAAAATTAATAAGAGATTTAAATCACGTTTCATTTTAACAAGGATCAAGATATGTATGTGAATCAAATCCTTGCTAAAAAAAATCTTCCTTTTTTAAGAATGAATTTATAAGAAAGAATCATTTCATCAAATCCATTTCTTGAAAAAAATATTTTTCACACTATAAGTCTATGAGAGATGCATTTGTTAATTGATTCTATATGTCAAAAATCAATGATATGAATTAAACTCTATATGACATACTTATTTAAGCTGCATTAAGTTCGGAAGAGAATAATGTATCGTTAGGATCAAGAAAATCCGAAAATGAAATTTAACACTTTCATGCATTCGGACAATGTTTTGCTATAGATTTTCAAATACAATCATGAAGATAAAACATGCTTATTATTATGGAAATTTTGTATCCAAAACACATAATTTCTAACATGTTATTAAGGCATGTAATTGTGTAAAATCAACATAGTAATTAAGTGATTTGATCATTGAATCAAGAACATCTGAAAAATAATTTTAATAAGTTCATGCATTCGGACACATTAACATACCTAATTCTCTTCTAATGAAATCAAATTGTTCTTCACTTAAAGGCTTTGTAAAAATATCAGCTAGTTGATGTTTAGTATCAATGAACTCTATAACTACATCATGATTAGTGACATGATCTTGTATAAAGTGATGTCTAATATCAATATGTTTTGTTCTTGAGTGTTGAATGAGATTCTTTGTTACACATATAGCACTTGTGTTATCACATTTAATAGGAATATTTTTAAGATGAACTTTATAATCTTCTAAGGTGTTTTTCATCTATACAACTTATGTACAACATACACTAGTTGCAATATACTTAGCTTCAGTTGTTGATAGTGCAACTGAGTTTTGTTTCTTAGATGACTAGGAAACAAGAGCATGTCCCAAAAATTGGCATGTTCTTGATGTGCTTTTTCTATCTAGTCTACACTTAGCAAAATTCGCATCAGCATAAGCAATTAACTCAAACATCTCGATTTTTGGATACCATAATCCTAGATTTGTGGTACCTTTAAGATATCTAAGTACCATTTTAACTGCTTTGAGATGAGATATCTTAGGGTTCAATTGAAACCTAGTACAAAGACCTATACTGAACATGATATCTGGTCTAGTTGCAGTGAGGTAAAGTAAACTTCCTATCATACCCCTATAAGTTTTTTGATCGAAGCTTTCTCCACTTTCATCAACTTCTAACTTGGTAGAGGTGCTCATAGGAGTGTTAATAGCTTTTGAGCTTTCCATATTAAATCTTTTTAGTAAATCTAAAGCATATTTAGTTTGACTAATAAAGATGCCATTTCTCAATTGCTTAATTTGTAAGCTTAAGAAAAAAAATAATTCTCCCATCAAACCCATTTCAAATTTAAAACTCATGGTTTTAGCAAAAGATTCACAAAGAGATTCATTTGTAGAACCAAAAATAATATCATTAACATAAATCTGAACAATGAGAAAATTATTTTCAAAATTCTTGATAAACAATGTAGTATCGACCTTGCCTTTTGTAAAATTATTTTTAATAAGAAAAGAACTAAGTCTCTCATACCAAGCCCTTGGGTCTTATTTTAAACCATAGAGAGCTTTAGTTAATTTAAATACATGATTAGGAAGGCTATTATTTTCAAATCCAGGAGGTTGTTCAACATAAACTTCTTCGGAAATAAAGCCATTAAGAAAAATACTTTTAACATCCATTTGAAATAACTTAAAATTATTATTACTAGCATAGGCAAGGAGCATCCTTATGGCTTCTAATCTAGCTACAGGAGCAAAGGTTTCTTCGTAATTAATACCTTCTTCTTGGTTGAAACCTTTGGCTATTAATCTAGTCTTGTTTCTAACCATGATACCATATTCATCTTGCTTGTTTCTAAAGACCCATTTAGTACTAATAAGTAAATGGTCATTCGGCCTAGGAACAAGCTTCCACACCTCATTTCTCTTAAATTGATTTAACTCATCTTACATTGCGATAATCTATGAATTATCTTTCATGGCTTCGTCAATACATTTAGGTTCAATTTGGGAGAGAAAAGCGACATTGGTACAAAAATTTTTAAGAGAAGAACATGTTTGAACACCCTTAGATGTGTCTCCTAGGATTAGCTCCTCAGGATAAACATCTACATACTTCCAATCCTTAGGTAAGGATGTTTCGAAAGTGGATGCATCCAAGTTGCTAGTTGGAGAATGGGTTTTATTTAAATTCAAAGAATCGAAATCATTATCAAAATCATTTTTCTTGATTTCGGAAATCTCATTGAAAACACCATGAATGGATTCTTCTATAATTAAAGTTCTTTTATTGAAAATATGAAAAACTTTAGAAACTGAAGAATAACCAAGGAAAATTCCTTCATTGGATTTAGCATCAAATTTTCCTAAGGCATCTTTTTCATTCTAGATAAAACACTTACACACCAAAAACTTTAAAATATGAAACATTGGGTTTTTTGTTGTTCCACAACTCATAGGGAGTTTTGGTAAGTAAGGGTCTTAGTTGAACTCTATTCAAAATATAGCATGTAGTGTTTACGGCTTCGGCCCAAAAATATTTGGGTAGGCCATGTTCATTCAACTTTTGACCTTTTGCAACACTTTTAAGCTATCAAAATCTCAGAATAAATGCTAAGTTTTGGTGCACTTTCATACATGAAATGGTGGGGTTTATATAGGCCCCAAGAGGATTCAAATTTAGGTTCCAAATTTGAATTCTTTTGGGTTTTCCAATGCTGGCGGTGCCACCGCTTGTCAGTGGCGGTGCCATCGCCTGTCAGTGTTAGATACTGACAGTGTACTGGCAGTGCCACCGCTTGAATTCTCGGGTTCTGGGTGGTGCCATTGCCAGAACTCTCTAGTTCTGGGCAGTGCCACCGCGTAGTCTGGTGATGCCACTGCCTAGACTATTTCAGCTTACTGGTTGGGCTCCAAACTTGGCTCAAACCAATCCAAACTCGGGCTCAATTGGCCCCTAACCGGGTTATAGGATTAACCCTTAATCCTAACCCTAATTACATGTAAACTACAAAATTAAGACATAGTCCTAAGTAGGTTTTTAATTGGCAACGTCGAGTTCCCTTCTAGTGAGCTTCTGGCGAACTTCCGGCGAATGTCCAATGAACTCTCGGTGATGCTCCGGCGGACTTCCGGCAAACTCTTGGACTTGCGACGATCCACTTGGCGAGTTCCGATGAGCTTCTTTGGCAAGCTCCTGGACTTCTCAAATTTGTTTCCGTAGAACCTCCGACGACCGTCCGGACTTCCATTGAACTCTCGAACCCCCAACGTGATCATAGTCTTGACTCCGGCGCAACTCCTGTTGCATGTCTTACTTCCATCATAGCTAATCTTGCACACTTGTCTCAATATATGAATTAGATAATAAATGACAATTGACTTTATCATCAAAATCCGAGATTCAACAAATTATAGATGTGCTTTTGTGTGGTTTTTCAATGATGCAAGCATTAGATTCGAATTTGACAATATATCCTTTATCACATAATTGACTAATGCTCAAGAGGTTATGTTTTAAACCATCAACTAACAAAATATCTTCAATAAAGAAGTTGGATTTGTTACCTATGGTTCCTTTGCCAATGATTTTACCCTTGTTGTTGTCTCCGAATGTGACATAGCCTTCGTCTATGCTAGTGAGCTTAGAGAATTGAGATGGATCTCCAATCATATGCCTTGAGCATCCACTATCAAGGTACCATCTCTTGCTCCTAGCTTGTGATGGTGTATGTTTCTACAAGAAAGGATGATTTTTAGGTACCCATTTACTTTTGGGTGCCTCAAAAACTGATTTACATTGTTTATCGTGTTGCATGGAATTTATCATGGTTTCTTTAGGAACCCAAATCAGTTTGGTCGTACTAATTTTCTTGAATGGACAATGATAAGTTTTATATCCATGTTTGCAACAAAAGTTACGTTTGCTTTGGTGCCGAACATGTAAGATAGGGCCTTTTATGAAGGTGGTTGGATTTTGGTGAGGACTTCTCACAAATCTGATTCCACTTCTTTTAGGAACATGACCCTTATTTGTAAGGATCATATTCAAAGACTTGTTACCAACCTCGAATTTCTTCAAGGTGTCCTTAAGTAGCAAGTTCTTTTGGAGTGTTTCTAGATCATGGCATTTTTTACATGGAGCTAGACTATTATGATATTCAGTTTTTAATTTATCGAAATTACAAGTAAGACTATCATGCTCTTTTTTTAGTAATTTATATTTTCTACTAATAGTTTTACATTCATCAAATAAGTCATGGAAGGCATTTAATAATTCATCAAATGATAAATCTACATCAATTAAATTCTTTACCTCATCTCCGATGGCCATTAGAGCGTAATGAGCAACTTGCTCAGTGTTGGACTCCTCTTCTTCGGACACGCTTGAGTCATCCTATGTTGCTTTGAGCGCCTTCTTCTTTGGTGTTCTCTTCTTAGCTTGGGGACAATCACTTTTGTAGTGTCCCGGCTTCTTGCATTCGTAGCAAATAACTTGGTCCTTTTTGGGTTTAAACTTATTTTTTGTGTCATTTTTAAACTTGTTTCTTTTAATAAATTTTTTGAATTTCTTTATTAGAAGTGCCAAGTCATCGTCATAGTCTTCATCACTTGAGTTTTCTCTCAAGTGGTCTTCGAAAGTTCTAAGTGTCATATCCTTCCTGTTCTTTGGAAAGATGTCTTCTTGCTCTTCATAAGCTTTGCAAGTCATTTCGTAGGTCATTAATGACCTGATTAATTCTTCAAGAGGGAAGTTGTTTAAATCTTTAGCCTCTCGAATAGCAGTGACTTTAGGGTCCCAACTCTTAGGAAAGGATCTTAAAATTTTATTTACGAGCTCAAAATCCGAAAAACTTTTACCGAGTCCTTTTAGACCATTGACGACATCCGTGAAACGGGTGTACATGTCACCAATAGTCACGCTCGGTTTCATTCGGAAAAGTTCAAAAGAATGTATCAAAAGATTGATTTTTGACTTTTTCACTCTACTTGTGCCTTCATGAGTCACTTCGAGTATATGCCAAATATCAAATGCGGTTTCACAAACCGAAACACGATTGAACTCATTTTTATTAAGCGCACAAAATAAGGCATTCATAGCCTTTGCATTAAGAGAGAAAGTCTTCTTCTCCAATTCATTCCAATCGATCATTGGAAGAGAAGACTTCGAAAATCCATTTTCGACAAGATTCCAAAGTTCAAAATCCATCGAAATAAAGATCCTCATTCGGGTCTTCCAATAGGTGTAGTCCGTCCCATTGAACATGGGTGGACGTTTAATAGAGTGGCCCTCTTGATTTCTGGTGTATGCCATCTCTCTTAGGTTTTAATCCGATTGAGAGTTAACCCTACTCTGATACCAATTGTTAGGATTAGGTTCGACACTAAGAGGGGGGGTGAATTAGTGCAATGGATAAAATCACGTCGTTTTCGGAAAAACCTTCATACGTTAAAAACCGATTCCCGAAATATGCTTGGATTGAAAGCGTATGGAAAAGTGTTGAAGGCAGTAAGTATTGAAGGGGTTTGCAGTAAGGTAATAGCAATAAGTAAATGCAAACCAGAGTTTTAGAGTGGTTCGGTCAAACGTGACCTACATCCACTTTCGGCTTCCTCCTCCGATGAGGTCACCGACGTCCACTTGAGGCCTTCCTTCAATAGGCGAAGGCCAGTCACCTTTTTACAGTTTCACTCCTTTTGACGGGCTTAGGAGACAATCCTTATAGATTTTTCACTCCTCTCTTGAATGATCAAAACTTGGAAGAAAAAAGGGAGAAGAACATTTGACCTTTTACAACACTTTTAAGCTCTCAAAATCTCAGAATAAATGCTAAGTTTCGGTGCCATTTCATGAAAGGGTGGGGTTTATATAGGCCCCAAACTGGTTTGAATTTGGAGCTCAAAAGTATCATCTCCCGGAATTTTGGGGTCCTCGCGATACTACCGCCATAATTGGGCGGTACTACCACCTGACAGAGCTCGGAGACCGAGCTCGGGTGGTACCACCGCCTGACAAGGACGGTACCACCACCCAGCCTCACTTGGAGACTTGGCTCCTGGGCGGTGCCACCGCCGGCTAGGAAATATGAGTCCGAATGGGTTTATCCATTCAGCTCAATTTGGGTCTTTCAAGGGCCCAATTGCCCCAAGATTAAGTTAATCATTATGCTAACTATGATATTGTCAAGACATTTACTGCAACTTGCTCCGGTGCGTCAATCGCTTCTTCCGGCGAACTTCCGGTGAACTTCCGATGAACCCTCGGCGATGCTCCAGCGGACTTTCGACAAATTCCTGGACTTACGATGATCCACTTGGTGACTTCCGATGAGCTTCTTTGGCAAGCTGCTGGACTTCTCGGATTTGTTCCCGCAGAACCTCCGACGACCGTCCGGACTTCCGTCGAACTCTCAAACCCCCAACGTGATCATATTCTTGACTCCGGCGCAACTCCTGCTGCATGTCTTACTTCCATCGTAGTTAATCCTGCACACTTATCTCAAGATATGGATTAGATAACAAATGACAGTTGACTTCATCATCAAAATCCGAGATTCAATAATTACTTGGGGTGAATTAGGGAAGATTTAGATATTGTGCACAATGACGTGATCCTTGTATCCCAATTATTCTCTTGTGATTGTTGCTACGGTTTTAGGCAAGAGATTGAGATTTATATATTCATTATTATTATAGTGAATTATCTTTAGTTTGTCCCGTGGTTTTTACCCTTTACATTGAAGGGGTTTTCCATGTATATCTTGGTGTTCTATTTGATTGTGGTTCCATTTAATTCCGCTACATGTTATGATCTACTAGTATTTGTTTATATACAAAAGTTATTTCTCTTTATATCCCATCAACTGGTATTAGAGCAGGGTTATGGTGATTTAAATTTTTGTATTTGAACATGGAGGCCAGTAATATTTCTCGCATGATTAGTTTAAATGGAAATAATTGGATGATATAAAAACCAAGAATGGAAGATCTCTTGTATTGCAAAGATTTGTATGGACCTTTGCAGGGGGATAGTGCAAAACCCATAACTATGACAGATGATAAGTGGAAGAGGTTAGATCGAAAAACAGTTGGGTTTATGCAACAATGGCTTGATGATAGTGCCTTTCACCATATTTCTACTGAAAGTTCTGTATATTCTCTTTGGAAAAAGTTAGAAGGTCTTTATGAAAGAAAAACAACTGGCAACAAAGCTTTTTTGATCAGAAAACTTGTGAGCCTAAAATATAGAGAGGGTGCTTCTATTGCTGAGCATTTGAATGAAATGCAGAGTATCACTAATCAGTTATCCTTTATAAAAATGTCTTTTGATGATGAGTTGCAAGCATTGTTACTTCTCAATTCATTGTTAGAAAGTTGGGAGACACTAGCTGTTTCCCTTAGTAATTCTGCGTCAGATGGTGTCGTCACCATGAGTCAAGTAACAAGCAGTTTGTTGAATAAAAAGTTGAGAAGAAAGAATTTAGCAACATCTCAGAATGTTTCACAAGCACTTATCTTAGAGAACAGAGGAAGGTCAAAGTCTAGAAGCAGTTCACGCGTTGGTAGAAGCAAGTCAAGATCAAGAAAAGATATTATTTGCTATAATTGTGGTGAGAAAGGACATTACAAGAATCAATGTAAGCAACCTAAGAAGAGCTAGAAAAAGGAAAAAGAAGTGGAGTCTACAGAGTCAAAGGATAATACTACAACTATAGTGCAGGGTGGTGATTATTTGATTTTGTCTCTTTCTGATGATTTTTTTTTTTTTGTGTCAGGATCTTGAGTGGGTGATTGACAAATATGCTTCTTATCATGCTATGCCATAAAGGGAGTTTTTTACTACATACAGGTCTGAAAATTTTGGTGTTGTCAAGATGGGCAATTATGGCATGACAAACATCATTGGCATGAGTGATATCCATTTAAAGACCAACATTGGCTGCTAGTTGGTGCTTAAAGATGTGAGGCATGTGGATGACTTAAGGTTGAATTTAATTTCAATTGGAAGATTAGATGATGAAGACTATGATAGCAGATTTTATAGAGGGTAATGGAAGCTCAGTAAAGGTTCTCTTATTATGGCTATTGGAAAGAAATGTCATACTTTATACAGGTTGCAAGCTAAAGCTTATGGTGAGTAGTTAAATGCTACAAAGAAATATTTCAACATGGAGTTGTGGCATAGGCGACTGGGATACATGAGTGAGAATGGACTGCAAGCTCTTTCCAAGAGAGAAGTATTACTAGATCTCAGAAGTATATATTTGAACCCTTGTATTGATTATTTAGCTAGTAAACAACATAGAGTTTCATTTGCTAGTCCTGTTATGTCTAGAAAAATGCATGCCTTAGACCATGTTTATATAGATATATGTGGTCCTTTAAGGATAAAAACTCCTGGTGGATCTATTGATATTCTTGGTATAAGTGGTGCATTTTATTTTGTCACTTTTATAGATGATTTTTCTAGGAAAGTTTAGACTTATGCTTTGAAGATCAAAGATCAGGTTATTAATGTCTTCAAAGAGTTTCATGCTAGAGTTAAAAGGGAGACAGAAAGGTAATTGAAATGCATAAGATCAGATAATGGTGGTGAGTACATAGGATTATTTAATGATTATTGTAGGTCACATGGGATCCAACATAAGATGACAATTCCTGGTACACCTCAGCATAATGCAATTGTAGAGAGGATGAACCGCACCATCATGGAAAAGATCAGATGTATACTTTCACAGGCCAAGCTACCCAAAAGGTTTTGGAATGAGGCTTTGAGGACTATAGTTGATGTGATCAACTTGTCACCATGTACAGCCCTAGATGGTGACATTGTAGAGCATGTATGGTCAAGGAAAGATGTTTCCTACAGGCATTTGAGAGTGTTTGATTGTCGTACATTTGCACATGTTCCAGATAATGAGAAGTCCAAGCTGGATGGTAAGACTAAAGAATGTATTTTTCTTGGTTACTCACATGATCAGCTTGGTTACAGACTTTGGGATCCAGAAAAGCAGAAGATGTTTAGAAGCAGAGATGTAGTTTTCTTTAAGGATCAAACCTTTGAGGATTTGAAGAAGAAGGCACCAGCTAAGACTTCTATAGAAAGATTAGCAGATTGTGACCTAATTACTCCTCCAGTATATCAGGGTGATGGGAGAGATGCACAAGAAGATGGTGTAGAGCCTGATGTTGATCTACTTGCAAGACACATTGAGCAAGAAGAAGTTGGAGAGCAACTTCCTACTGAACCTCAGTTGAAAAGATCTTCTAGACAATGTCAACCTTCCAGAAGATACTCTATAAATGAGTATGTGATGCTTACTGATGCAGGTGAACTAGAGAGTTACCAAGAAGCAATTGAAAGTGAGCAGAAAAAGAAGTGGTTAGTTGTTATGTAGGAACAGATGAATGCTCTTCAGAAGAACTACACTTATGATTTGGTGCTACTACCAAATAGAATGAAGGCATTAAAGAACAAGTGGGTATTCAGGTTGAAGACTCAAGAATATTGTTCTCAACCAAAGTACAAAGCTAGATTGATTGTGAAAGGCTTTGGTCAAAAGAAAGGTATTGACTTTGAAGAGATATTTTCTCCTATTGTTAAAATGTCTTCTATTCATGTTGCTCTTGGTATTGCTGTTAGCCAGGACTTGGAGGTTGAGCAGTTGGATGTGAAGACAGCTTTCCTTCATGGTGATTTGGAGGCGGAAATTTATATGGAGCAACCAGAAGGCTTTAAAATCAAAGGTAAAGAAAACTTTGTCTACAAGTTGAAGAAGAGCTTGTATGGGCTAAAGCAAGCTCCAAGTCAATAGTATAGAAAGTTTGATTCATTTATGATAGAAAATGGATACAAAAAAATGGTTTCAGACATTGTGTATACATCAAATGGTTTGGTGAGAATTTTATTATTCTCTTACTTTATGTTGATAACATGCTTATTCTTAGAAAAGATATGTCTACAATTGACAGGTTGAAGAAGGAACTAAGTGAGTCTTTTGCAACGAAGGACATGGGGCCAGCAAAGCAAATACTAGGCATGTAAATTTCTTGTGACAGAAAAACCAAGAAGATTTGGTTGTCACAGGAGAAATACATCGAGAATGTATTGGAAAGGTTCAGTATGAGCAATGCTAAGCTGGTTGGTTCTCCTATTGCAGGTCACTTTAAGTTGTGCTCAGAACAGAGTCCGTCAAGTGATAAGGAGAAGGAGAAAATGCAAAAAGTTCCTTATGCTTCAGCAATCGGAAGTTTAATGTATACAATGGTATATACGAGGCTAGACATTGCATATGCAATGGGTGTTACTAGCAAATTTCTTACAAATCTAAGCAAAGAGCACTAGACAGTAGTGAAGTGGATATTTAGATATCTCAGAGGGAGCTTCAAGGTTTGTTTAAGCTTTGGAGGTGGACCACCTATATTAACAGGTTACACAGATGTAGATATAGTAAGAGATGTAGATACGAGGAAGTCCACTTTAGTACTTACTTTTGTAGGGGGAGCTGTGTCATGGCAATCCAGGTTGCAAAGGTGTATTATTCTCTCCACCATAGAGGCAGAATATATTACTGCTACAGAGGTATGCAAAGAAATATTATGGATGAAAGAATTCTTATAAGAATTAGAGTTGAAACAGGAAAATTATGTGGTGCATTGTGACAGCCAGAGTGCCATTCATTTGTGTAAGAACCCAATGTTTCATTCCAAGTCAAAGCATATAGATGTCAAATACCACTGGATTCGAAATGTATTTGAATAGAAGTAGTTGCAGCTTCAGAAAATTCACATAGATGACAACGGAGCAGACATGTTAACAAAGACTTTACCAAAAGAAAGATAGGAAATATGCCGACAACTGGTCGGCATGGCTTCATATTGATGAGTCATGGGACAGCCTCCCTTATGGGCTGAAGGGGGAGGAGGTTGTTGGGCTGATAGCCCATATTCAGCCCAAAGTAGGCTTTATCAGCCCACAACTCACCCCTTCTTAACCTAACCCTAATTTATATTAGGGGGGGTGTGGTGGCTACTTTTTAGAGGTATAAAAAGAGCAGCAACGTGGAGATCTTTATAGCTGCAAAAAGGAAGAGAAAAAAAAAATCCAAGGAGAAAAAAAGGGAAGAAAACAAGGAAAATGTAGAGAGACTGTTCCCAATCATCCAGTAGTATTCTCATCTTAGGTTAGATCAAATCTATAGTAGATTCTTATTGTGATTACTTGGGGAGAATTAGGGAGGATTTAGATATTATGCACAGTGATGTGATCCTTGAATCCCAATTATTCTCTTGTGATTGTTGCTAGGGTTTTGGGCAAGATATTGAGATTTATATATTCATTATTATTATAGTGGATTATCTTTAGTTTGCCCCGTGGTTTTTACCCATCACATTGAAGGGGTTTTCCATGTATATCTTGGTGTTCTATTTGATTGTGGTTCCATTTAATTACACTGCATGTTATGGTCTACTAGTATTTGTTCATATATAAAAGTTACTTCTCTTTATATCCCATTAGGTTACTCGAGAGGGATATCGAGATAACCGGACAGATTGGTGTGCTGTATTCCCGTCCATACGATAAATGTAGCTAGTCTCATAGTTGCTTATGTGGGGACACTGGGAATACAATACAGGTGCTCATTGGAGAATGAGTTCACTAATTGATCCGCTTACGGAATACTAGATGGTTGATGATGTCTTATTGTTAGACAACGATTCCATAGTCCTAGTGGTGTATATGGTCCTTAGACTTGAGACACCAAGGATGTCCTATATGAGTGCTCCACTCTTTGATATTAGACTTATAAATTTAGATGTTCCAAATCTAGTACAATTGGTCATTAGGAGTGGCAATCGACCTTACGTGGGCTATTGAGTGTCGATAGAGGATCATCTACTCTTGGCATCATGAGAGACATATCCTATGTGTTCTTGCTCAGACAAATCTTTGGCCATGGTCATTTGGATTAAGAGAGAAAGAGTTTTCCGGGTGAATCCGATTAGAGCAAGACTCGAGTAGAAACTGTATGGGTCTGATAGTACCATGCCCAATATACGATCTTTGGGATATTAGATAGATAAGGGACTATAAGTACATGGTAATTGAGGACAGACAGGTCCAATGGATTGGATTCCCTTGTATCGTCTAGGGACTACGGCGTAGTGGCCTAGTACGTTCGTAGTCGATGAGTCAAGTGAATTATTATGGAGATAATAATTTACTAAGCTAGAAGGAGTTTTGATAGGTATGACTCATGACCAGCTCGATATTGGGCCTAGAGGGTCACACACATATGATAGGCATTGCGATGAGTAGAGATTCGGATATGAAATATCTGCCAGAGCCCTTGTCTTATTGGATATCCAATAAGCCCTTGAATTATTGGATCCTATGCATGAGATCCAATAAGAGCCCATAATAAATTATTAGATAGAGATCCACTAATCTAAGAGGCTTGGGTAATTGGATACAGATCCAATATTTAATAGGGGAGGATCCATTAGGATTTGACAGACGACTTCTATAAATAGGAGGGATTCAGTGGTTCATAAGCTAGAGCCTTTGCTTGCCTCTCATATTCTCCTCCCCCTCACCACCTCAGAGCAGGCCTGGAGTTTTGAGGAGTGTCGTCGCAGCCCTACTATGTGGACCACCGTTAGAGAGGAGGACGCTTGACCTCCTTCACCCTCTCCTAGAGATCTGCAAGGAAACAAAGATATAGGATCTCCCTAGGTAACACAATCTATTCTATATGCAGTTTATTTCATGAATTTTTGCGCTCCAATCTTTGCACGACGATGAACATCTCTTTGGGAATAGGGGATTTTGTTTTTGTTCTTCCACTGCGCATGTGATGTCAGCCCTAAGATTTCCCAACAATAGTATCAGAGCCAGGTTGTTCGTGCAAAAGATTGGTTTTGAACTGTGTGTGTTGTGGTTAGGAAGAATTTTGACGTTAAATTGTTGATGCAATAGACAAGGAAGGGCAACGAGTGTTGCTGCCCTTGCTACGCTCGAAGATGGCTGCTTGCTTGCTGCCATCTTCGTGTAGGCAGGCTGCGTAAACAACGGTGGTGCGCAAGGAAAGCACCTGCGAGTGTTGGACTCGCGGGTAGAGGCACTACGGGGCAACGGTGCCTATGGCCACTTCTCTTGCGGTGTGAGGCACCATAGGGTAGTGGCGCTTACGGCCGTTGCTCCCACGGGCAAACCCCACCCCACCCCCCACCCCCCGCAAGGGCGGCCGCCCCATGGGGGCACCCACCTGTAGGGGTAGTGCCCTGCCCTCCACCGCATAGCTTGCCGACGGCAAGGTTGCGACGGTGGCGGCAGTAGTAGGGGAGAGGAAGAGGGGCTTAGGGTTTTGGGCAAAAGGATAATTTTGCCTTTGTGACTTTTAGAAATTTTAGTTCTGTCCCTTTTATCCAAATTATGAAAATGCCCCTCAGAATTCAAAAAATTTCCTACATGTCCTTAATTTTAGAAAATATTAATTAATTAAAAAGTTTAATTGATTATTATTTTATTATTATCTAGTAGTCTTACATGATGATGATATATACATATGATGTAATATGTGTGGATGGATGATCATAGACCGTATGATGTGTGTACTTATGATTATTATTATTTAGGCTTACGAGCCTCTATTATATTTCTCATTTATTGTCGGATCTGCGTGCCTATGATTAAGTTGTAATCATATGAGGAGGCACAGTCAGAGTGTGGAAGCGATAGCGGGACCCATGAGACAGACGATCGCGATGCATAGAGATGCACCGAGATGTCAACGGAACCGACAAGGATGAGATGGACGGTCACCATGCATGGAGATGCACCGATGCACATATAGATATTGATGTAAGTGATTAGGCCTACTGGCTCGGGCCTGATCACATTACGATGTGGTCCATGATCATCTGGTGTGATTGCTTATACATCTACTAGATATGTATATATATTTGCATGCGATGTAAATATATATTAAATATGTATATGTGTGATATGTCATATTAGGAGACCAAATCATATAAACCACTCTCTTGACAATATTAAGTCAGTAAACATGAGGTAATAAGATTGACCCACGTGGCCTTTCATCGTTATAGGTAGGAACTGATTCTCGGTGTAGGTTGAGTTGGTCGAGTCCCTCAAGGCTTACCTATATCGTGATTCGCTATCTTATCTATGACATAGAGATGTCATCGGTGACTTGAGGACATGGTATGCTTAGTCAAGTCCCTCGAGGGTATATCATCAAATCAGACTCATCTTGTAACGATAGTGTTGACTTAATCGAGCATCATGGTTGGTTGAGTCCCTTGAGACCATGGTGATTCAGAGGTCAAACAGGACAGAAATCACAAGGAGTTGTGATCGGCAAGAGTTGTCTACCTTTTGGGCTTAGTGTGATTGGTCGAGTCCCTCGAGGTTACACTAAGACGCTGATTGGATCCTGATCCCTATTAGAAGTCTATCGGAGACTTCCGTTTCATATGCTGAGAGTGTCACGTGACTCGCAAGTAAAATAGTTAGAGCATATTAAGATAAAAATCCATATCTTGATTGTTTATTTTTTGCAAAATCTACATCTTATTCATTTGTGCTGCATCTTTATTTTCAAAAAATGTCACTTTCAAATCCCTTACGTGGCATACTTGATGTCAACTGCCTCACTGGTCCAAATTATACGGATTAGCTCTGCAACTTGAGAATTGTTCTCATAGTGGAGAAAATCGCATACGTCCTTGATATAGTGATGCTTATGCCCGAGAAAGGGGTAAGCGAGGATGAGATCGCTCGCTACGTGAAGTACATTGACTCTTGCTCAATGCATACGTCCTTAATATAGTGATGCTTATCCACTCTTGCTCAGTGCTACATGTTGGGCTCTATGACTCTTGAGTTATAGAGACAACATAAAAAAATGGATGCCAAATCTATTCTCCTACATGTCCGCAAATCGTTTGAGGAACAAGGACTTAGTGATATGAAATATCCAAGAGCTTCTTCCACGCTAAGATGTGACTGAGGGGACACTGGTTCAGAACCATGTCTTAAAGATGATTGAGTGGATAGAGAAACTCACAGGTCTAGGAATGGTTCTAGAGAATAACTTGTGTGTGGACATTGTGCTTCAGTCCCTACCAGATTCCTTTTCATAGTTCATAATGAATTTTAATATGAACAAGCTTGAGATGACTCTCCCAAAGCTCCTCAATATATTGAGGGAAGTAAAGAGTGCTATCAAGAAAGAGATGCCAGTTCTCTACACTAGTGAGACCTAAAAGAAAAGGAAAGCAGAAAAGTCCCTTAAGAAGGGCAAGGGCAAGGACAGACCAGGTAAAGAAAAGGTTGCTAAGAAAGACCCGATAAAGGACAAAGGCCAGTGCTTCTACTGTAGCAAAGATGGGCACTGGAAGAGGAACGACAAAGAGTACCTTGCAGAGAGGGCGAAACAGAAGCTTGGAGAAGCTTCATGTACATTCATGATCAATCTCCATTTGTCAAACTCTTATGATAACACATGGGTATTGGATACCGATAGTGCTTATCATATATGCAATTCGTTGCAGGTTGTGGCAAGGCCTAGGAGACTAGAGAGAGGCGAGATGGACCTCAAGATGAGCAATGGAGCAAAAGTTACTATAGTAGCTGTTGGTGAGGTCGCCCTACATCTGCCTGGTGGAGCTATTATTGCATTAGATGCATGTTATTTTGTCCCTTCAATTATAAAAAACATTCTCCATTTTATGTTTGATAGTTAGTGGATATAAATTAGTTTTTGAGAACAATGGTTGTTCGATATTATTAGATGATGAGATCATCATGAAAAGAACATTGCATAATAGTTTGTTTATGCTAGACACTACTCCACATATCATGAATGTAAGTGTGTCTAAGAGGAAATGAGATGAGGTGAACAGTGCATACCTATGGCATTGTAGGCTAGGTCACATCCATGAGGGAAGGATTCAAAAGTTGCTAAAGGATGGATATCTAGATTCATTCGACTATGAGTTATATGCAACTTGCGAGCCTTAACTTCGTGGAAAACTGACTAACTCTCCATTTAGTGGAACTGGAGAGAAAGCCACTGAGTTATTGAAACTCATACATAGTGATATATGTGGACCCATGTCAACTCATACCATTGGTGGTTACTCCTACTTCATTATCTTTACTGATAATTTCTTTATTAGGATCAAGAGCGCACTAAGAGGGGGGGGGGGGGTGAATTAGTGTAACTGAAAACTTTTGCTATTTAAAAACTTATTTCGATTAAAGCCGATTCAATGAGAATGGTTTCAACTCAATCTATTTCGGAAGAAATTTGAACTTGAAACTTTTCGTGAAAGTGCAATAGAAGACTAAGGTGATTTGCAACAATGTAAGTTGCACAAATGAAAAGCATCGGTTTCATAAATCTCGTACTATTAAAGCCGATCTCAGAAGATATTTACGTCAAAGCGTATGTAGATGTATTAAAACATAATAAGGAGAAGAGGCAGTTTGCTATAAAAGAAAGTTGCTCAAAGTAAATGCAAACCGAGTTTAGAGTAGTTCGGTCAACGTGACCTACATCCACTTTCAGCTTCCACCTCCGACGAGGTTACCGGCATCCAATAAAGGCCTTCCTTCAATAGGCGAAGGCCAACCACCTTTTACAGCTTTTTTCCTTTTGCCAGGCTTAGGAGACAACCCTTACAAGTTTCACTCCTCTCTTGAATGATCTCAACACTTAGAAAGGAAGGAGGAGAACACTTTTCAACTTGTTAACACTTCAAAGACTCAAAAATATATCAAGATTTCATTTTCTTTCATGCAGAAAAGGGGGGGGTATTTATAGACCCCAATGACATTCAAAAATGGAGCCAAGAAGTGTCTCATCTTGGATTTCCGGGGTCCTGGTGGTACCCGCTTGGAGATCGAGCTCTGGTGGTACCACCGCTTGACGAAGCTTGGAGATCGAGCTCTGGTGGTACCACCGCTTGACGAAGCTTGGAGATCGAGCTCTGGTGGTACCACCGCTTGACGAAGCTTGGAGATCGAGCTCTGGTGGTACCACCGCTTGACGAAGCTTGGAGATCGAGCTCTGGTGGTACCACCGCTTGACGAAGCTTGGAGATCGAGCTCTGGTGGTACCACCGCTTGACGAAGCTTGGAGATCGAGCTCTGGTGGTACCACCGCTTGACGAAGCTTGGAGATCGAGCTCTGGTGGTACCACCGCTTGACGAAGCTTGGAGATCGAGCTCTGGTGGTACCACCGCTTGACGAAGCTTGGAGATCGAGCTCTGGTGGTACCACCGCTTGACGAAGCTTGGAGATCGAGCTCTGGTGGTACCACCGCTTGACGAAGCTTGGAGATCGAGCTCTGGTGGTACCACCGCTTGACGAAGCTTGGAGATCGAGCTCTGGATGAAAGCATCGGTTTCATAAAGTCTTCGTACTATTAAAGCCGATCTCAGAAGATATTTACGTCAAAGCGTATGTAGATGTATTTAAAACATAATAAGGAGAAGAGGCAGTTTGCTATAAAAGAAGTTGCTCAAAGTAAATGCAAACCGAGTTTTAGAGTAGTTCGGTCAACGTGACCTACATCCACTTTCAGCTTCCACCTCCGACGAGGTTACCGGCATCCAATAAAGGCCTTCCTTCAATAGGCGAAGGCCAACCACCTTTTACAGCTTTTTTCCTTTTGCCAGGCTTAGGAGACAACCCTTACAAGTTTCACTCCTCTCTTGAATGATCTCAACACTTAGAAAGGAAGGAGGAGAACTCTAGCACTTTTTCAACTTGTTAACACTTCAAAGACTCAAAAATATATCAAGATTTCATTTTTCTTTCATGCAGAAAAGGGTGGGGTATTTATAGACCCCAATGACATTCAAAAATGGAGCCAAGAAGTGTCTCATCTTGGATTTCCGGGGTCCTGGTGGTACCACCGCTTGACACCTGACACTAGGCGGTACCACCACCTAGTTTGGGCGATACCACCGCTTGACGAAGCTTGGAGATCGAGCTCTGGTGGTACCACCGCTTGATAGGGGTAGTACCACCGCTGGCAATAATAACTACCAGTGATACCACCACCCAGAATTCTTGGGAGGGCACTGCTTTTCAAGCGGTGCCACCGTCGGCCAAGAATTCAGGGGTCAAATGGGCTGCTCCATTCGGCCCAATTAAGGCCTGTTAATGGCCTAGTTGGCCCCTAATTAAGTTATTGGGATTACCTCCCAATCCCAACTTAATCTACACTCTAACTATGATGATTAAGACATAATTACTACACTTCGTGTTCCAGTGCATTAATCGCTCTTCCGGCGAGCTTCTAGCATACTTCCAGCGAACATCCGACGAACTCTCGGTGATGATCCGACGAACTCCCGACAAGCTACTGGACTTTGCAACGATCTTCTTGGCGAGTTCTGATGAGCTTTTTTGGCAAGCTCTTGGACTTCTCGGTTGGTTCCCGCGAAACTTCCGACAAACGTCCGGACTTCCGACGAACTCTCAAACTCCCAATATGATCTTGATCTTGACTCTAGCACAACACTTTCTTTATGTCTTACTGCTATTGTAGTTAATCCTGCACACTTTTCTCAACATACAGATTAGATTAAACAAATTAAATTGACTTCATCATCAAAATATGAGATTCAATAATCTCCCCCTTTTTGATGATGACAATCAATTAATGACGGAGTTAACCTTAACTCCCCCTATCTATATGTCATACTTAAGAAAAGTCATTATTGAATTCAAAGCCTTTGAATTCAAGAGATATATTGATAAGTTAAGTTCATTTAAACTTATCAATACATACATCATGATTCCTATCATAATCTAACATTCTCAAAATGATGTCAAGACATGACATCCATTTTCAAGTCTTGATACTTCAAATATGAAGTATGATAAACATAGTAATTCATTCTATGGCATGATATCAATTTGTAAAATAGCAAGTTAAGCTCTAGATTTCGCAAACATTTCAAGTGTAAAATTACATATATTTATCATCAATTTACCACATTTTGGTATTATTTCTCTTCCTTTGTCATCAACAAAAAGGAGAACGATTCAACAATAAATATAAGTGTGGTAAAAATTCATGTCATATTTCAAATTGTAAAGAAATTCATACAAATCATATTTCAAGCATTCATGACATGATATTATTCAAAAATTCTCAATTAAAAGTTATAAATATATGACGAGATGGTTTCCATCAACTTCTCCCTTTTTTATTTTTCATTAAAACTTCGCATGAAGGAGGAAAGTAAGGAAGAAAATTAAGAACTAACTTTGAATAAAGTCAAAATATGATAAAAGAGTATCATTAAATCATGCTTCATTTTTCACAATGATCAAGATATTCATGTGAAATTAAATCCTCTCAAGTGTTCATCTAAAAAAAAAAGTTCTTCCTTCATCAAGAAAGAATTCATATGAAAGAATTATCATATCAAACCCATTTCTCAATAAAAATTCATAAGGGATGAATCCGAGAGAGAGATGCATTTGTCAATGACTTCTATGTATCAAAAATCATTAAGTGATGGAGCACGGATATGAAATAAACTTGATATGGCATATACTCATGAAAGCTCCATTCAAGAAATCCATTAGTGAAAGATAGTCCGGAGAGAAAATATATATTAAATTCATGCATTCATAAAGTGTTTTGTCATAGATTTTCATCACTTCATGCATGAGGCAAAATCATTAGTGCTTTGTAGTACTCAAGGATTAATAATCCAATGTATGATTAAAACTTCTCAATATTCAATAGAAATCTCAATCATGATAGTAAACATGATATTACATCATTATATGATAACATGCTCATCATCATAAAAAAATTTAGCATTAAGGCACAAAATTTTCAACATCAAAGTAACCATGTTATTGAGGCACACAATCTTATCATCATGTAAAATTCGCATTATAAAATTTTCAGCACAGAATTTAAGTGAGTGATCAAAGATCAAGAAAATCCGAAACAGAAATTTAATAGATTCATGTATTCGGACAAATTAACATTCCTAATTCTCTTCTAATAAAATCAAATTGTTCTTCACTTAGAGGCTTTGTAAAAATATCGATTGATGTTTTGTATCCATAAACTCTAGGATTACATCATGATTAGTCACATGATCTCGTATAAAGTGATGCCTAATATCAATATGTTTTGTTCTAAAGTGTTGAATGAGATTCTTTGTTAAACATATTGTACTTGTGTTATCACATTTTATGGGGATATTTTTAAGATGAATCTTATAATCCTCTAAAATATTTTTCATCCACACAACTTGTGCACAGCATGCACTAGCTGCAATGTACTCAGCTTCGATTGTAGATAGTACAACCGAGTTTTGTTTCTTGGATGACCAAGAAACAAGTGCGTGTCTTAAAAATTGACATGTACCGGATGTGCTTTTTTTATCTAATCTATATCCAGTAAAATCTGCATCAGTATATATAATTAGTTCAAAGTTCTCAGATTTTGGATACTATAATCCTATATTAATGGTACCTTTAAGATATCTAAGTATTCTCTTAACTGCTTTAAGATGAGATATCTTAAGATTAGATTGAAACCTAGCACAAAGACCTACACTAAAGATGATATCCGGTCTTGTTGCGTTGAGGTATAGTAGACTTTCTATCATACCCCTATAAGCTTTTTGATCAAGGCTTTCTCCACTTTCATCAATTTCTAACTTAGTGGAGGTGTTTATAGGAGTGTTGGGAGTGTTGATAGCTTTTGAGCTATCCATATTGAACATTTTTAGTAAATCTAAAGCGTATTTGTTTGACTAAGAAAGATGCTATTACTTAGTTGTTTGATTTGTAAGCCTAAAAAGAAAGTTAATTCTCCAATCAAACTCATTTCAAATTCAAGACTTATACTTTTAGCAAATGATTCACAAAAAGATTCATTTGTAGAACCGAAGATAATATTATCAACATAAATTTGAACAATAAGAAAATTATTTTCAAAATTTTTGATAAACAATATAGTATCGACTTTGCCTTTAGAGAAATTATTTTCAATAAAAAATGAACTAAGTCTCTCATGCCAAGCCCTTGGGGCTTGTTTTAAACCATAGAGAGCTTTAGTCAATTTCAACACATGATTAGGGAGACTATCATTCTCAAATCCAGGAGGTTGTTCAACATAAACTTCTTCGGAAATAAAGCCATTAAGAAAAGCACTTTTAACATCCATTTGAAACAACTTAAGATTATTACTACTAGCATAGGCAAGGAGCATCCTTATAGCTTCTAATCGAGCCATAGAAGCGAAGGTTTCTTCATAATCAATACCTTCTTCTTAGTTAAAACATTTGGCCACTAGTCTAGCCTTATTTCTAATTACGATACCATATTCATCTTGCTTGTTTTTAAAGACACATTTAGTACCAATAACTAAATGGTCATTTAGCCTAGGAACAAGCTTCCATACCTCATTTCTCTCAAATTAATTTAACTCATCTTGCATTGCGATAATCCATGAATTATCTTTCATGGCTTCGTCAATACATTTTGGTTTAATTTGGGAGAGAAAAGCAGCGTTGGCACAAAATTTTTTAAGAGAAAAACATGTTTGAACCCCTTTTGATGTGTCTCTTATGATTAGCTCCTTAGGATGAGCATCTATATATTTTCAATCCTTGGGTAAGGATGTTTTGGAAGTAGATGCATCCGAGTTGCTAAATGGAGAAGGGGTTTCATTTAAATTCAAAGTATCAAAATTAACATCATCATCAAAATCATTTTTCTTAATTTTGAAAACCTCATTGAAAACAACATGAATGGATTCTTCTATAATCAAAGTTCTTTTATTAAAGATATGAAATGCTTTAGAAATAGAAGAATGGCCAAGAAAAATTTCTTCATTGGATTTAGCATCAAATTTTCCTAAGGCATCTTTTTCATTCAAGATAAAACACTTACACCCAAAACTTTAAAATATAAAACATTACGTTTTTTGTTATTCCACAACTCATAAGAAGTTTTGGTGAGTAAGGGTCTTACTAGAACTCTACTCATGACATAGCATGCTACTACTTCATTTTGTTGAGGATTTCTTAAAGTAGAGAAGTTGTGGTTGTATCCATTAGATTCACAAAATTCTTGAAAATCATGATTTTGAAATTCACCACCGTGATCACTTTGAATTGACGAAATTATAAAACCCTTTTCGTTTTGAACAAGTTTACAAAACTTAGAGAAATGCCTAAAGCATTCACTTTTGTGTGCTAAAAAATAAGTCCATGTGTATCTATTATAATCATCCACGATGACAAATGCGTATTTGTTACCTCCTAGGCTTGATGTAGCAATTGGTCTGAATAAGTCCATATAGATCAATTGCAAAAGTCTAGAGGTGCTTATTTGGTTCTTAGGTTTGAAGCTATCTTTTATTTGTTTTCCTAATTGACAAGCATGACACACATTATCTTTGACGAACTTGATATGAGGAATTCCTCTAACAAGTTCTTTAGATGAAATTTGGGTGATTAGTTTCATGCTATCATGACCTAATCTCCTATGCCAAAGCTAAGCATCGTCATTCAAAACCAAAAAACATATTTCATTGCAAAGATCATTAATGTCAATGGTGTATACGTTATTTTGTTTTAATGCAATCATAGATGTGTTTTTGTATGGTTTTTCAATAATGCAAGCATTAGATTCAAATTTAACAATATATCCTTTATCACACAATTGACTAATACTTAAGAGGTTATGTTTTAAGCCATAAAGTAACAATATATCTTCAATAAAGAAGTTTGATTTGTTACCTATGGTTCCTTTGTTGAATCTCGAATTATGATGATGAAGTCAATTGTCATTTGTTTATCTAATCTATATATTGAGATAAGTGTGCAGGATTAACTACGATGGCAGTAAGACATGCAGTAGGTGTTGAGCCGGAGTCAAGACCAAGATCACATTGGGGGTTCGAGAGTTCGTCAGAAGTCCGGATGGTCGTCGGAAGTTCTACGGGAACAATTTGAGAAGTCCAAGAGTTTGCCAAAGAAGCTCGTCGGAACTCACCAAAAGAATCGTCGCGAAGTCCAGGAGTTTGCCGGGAGTACGCCGGAGCATCGCCGAGGGTTCATCGGATGTTCACCGGAAGTTCGTCGGAAGCTCGCCGGAAGAATTTATTGACACACCGAAACACGATTTACAGTATTAATGTCTTAATTATCATAATTAGCATGTAGATTAAGTTAGGATTGGGAGGTGATCCCATTAACTTAATCTGGGGCCAATTGGGCCCTTAACAGACTCAAATTGGGCCGAATGGAACAGCCCATTCGGACCCAGAATTCTTGGCTGACGGTGGCACCGCCTAGGAGACTCAGTCTCCCAGGAGTTCTAGGTGGTAGTACCACCCCTGTTAGGCAGTGGTACCACCTGAGCTCGGTCTCCGAGCAATGTCAGGCGGTAGTACCGCCCAGACTGAGCAGTAGTATCGCTCAGTGACAGATGACAAGCGATAGTACCGCCCAGTTATGGTGGTGGTACCATCAGGACCTCGGAAATCCATGAATGGACACTTTTGAGCTCCAACTTCAAACTGATTGGGGTCTATATAAACTCTATCCTTTCCTGCATGAAATGTAACCGAAAGCTTGCTTTTATTCTGAGTATTTAAGAGCTTAAAAGTATTGTAAAAGGCTAGAGTTCTTCTCCCTCTTTTCTTTTTAAGTGTTGATCATTCAAGAGAGGAGTGAAAACTTGTAAGGATTGTCTCCTAAGCTCGTCAAAAGAAGAAAAGCTGTAAAAGGGTGGTTGGCCTTCGCCTATTAAAGGAAGGCCTCTAGTGGACGTTGGTGACCTCGTTGGAGGAGGAAGCCAAAAGTGGATGTAGGTCAATATTTACCGAACCACTCTAAATCTCGATTTGCATTTACATTATGCTCTTCATCTTAACTGCAAACTACCTTTTACAAATATTTGTCGGTTTGCTATCCATAAATACAATAACGATAACATCATATTTTGATTTAAAGTATCATGAGCTAATTAATGTTTATTGTAAAATATTATTCTTCTGATATGAAATAATCAACAAAGGACTCGAACAAGTCAAGTTGACAATCAATACATCCATATTTTAATATTTTTTAACTTATACGAAGAGGATCATCAACTATATTCCTAGACAAGGTGAACAAGATATTATTCAACAAAAAAATTATAATAGTAAGAATTTTCACTCAACATTTAGATTTTCACATATTACAAGAAAACTAAATTAACCACATAACATAAAAAACTAAGTTGGTTCTCATTTCAAATAAGAATTCTATGCGTGAGAGTTTTACACTATGTTTAATATACTTCATCTCAAGAATAGCATAACATTAACGACTAAGGTATTACTTAGTAATTCACAAAGTAAATTCTAGTTCCTCTCTTAGTTACTTTTATGTACTTTAAAGATATGAAATAATTTTTTAAATTTAAATATTAATAGTGTTATATAAAGTATAAGTATCAAGTTAAACGATGATAATATTCTTATAAAATATTAACTTTCTGGATATAACAAGCATAGTTTATAAATTGTATGATGTCATAATTCTTTATTCAACTTTTATATATTTCAATTCTACTATTTTATACATTATTAGATACTAAGGAAGTTGCTATATACAATGAAGATTTCAGTTTGCATGAAGAGTTTTAAAATAATATAACCCTATGCATAAAATTCAATTCACCCTAATCTTTATATTAACTCACTCTTATGATGAATAATTCATCTATCTAGACATTACTTCAATAATACAAAATTTATTTTTTCTATGAATAATCAAATATTAGTCCATCACGTTTCAAAGTCAACTTCTTATTGGCCTAATGATCTTCCTTCACTTAATAACAATGTAATTTTTTGCACTAAC
Organism: Musa balbisiana; assembly: GCA_004837865.1. Taxonomy (NCBI): domain Eukaryota; kingdom Viridiplantae; phylum Streptophyta; class Magnoliopsida; order Zingiberales; family Musaceae; genus Musa; species Musa balbisiana. The sequence goes on along the minus strand of CM017188.1, from coordinate 40,262,752 downwards.
ATATAAAGAGATTACTCCAACATCATCTTGAGAATTAGAATAGTTGGCTAAAATATTATATTATTAATAATATATTTTCACTTGCTTATAATAATTGGAATAATATATGATCAAGCATTATGCTTGTTTCGATGTTAAAACCTATGATTAATAACACCAAGTTCACATCAATGTGGATCATTACCTTTTTTTGGCATCACTATTACCGCATGAAATCAAGTTATATCATTATGTTGAAGAAATTTTCCAACCAGATGGATATTTTTTTCGATATTGTTCAATTATATAGTTTATTATTGTAAATGTACAATTCTTGTAATAGGGATATATTTTCAATTTCCTTGCAAATGCAAACCAATGTACATAACACTAACTCTATTAAAATATAATTATATTATTAGCTACTAGGTTTTGATAATGAATAACTTAGTCACAAGTTAAATGAATAAATTCTCAGTTCAAGTCAATAGCATGTACCGAATCGAAACATTTCTATAAAAAGAAACTATCAATACATTATAAGTTACCTATAATAAAATAATCTTAGAGCATTAGAATAAGCTCATCATGAAATTCAAGTGATTGTAATGTCAAAGTAGGCAAAACAAATATTTAAGATATTTTAATAAAATATTAATTTTCTCTTTTAGAATTTGATTATGTTTGACTTTTTAGTTCACTCATTTATATAATTGATTATTAAAATTCATCTTTGTTATTTAGCATGAGGGAAACAAATTAACACAAAACAAAATATATTTTTTGTAAATATTTCTAACTTTGCCATGCTTGTATACAATCATAATATCATATATGACTCATTAGGAACTCCATTATCATGACATACTTGATATTTATTGAAATGTTTATGTTTTTAATATAAAATAATGAATAAACATCTCGAATATGTTAAATTGATAATAATATCAACCACATTTTGATATTTTAACTTGTTCGAAAAGGACCATCAACTAGGTTCATGGAGAATGTGAACTAGATATTATTCAAATCATAAATTCGAAGAGTCAGAATTTTTGCACCATGTTTAGATTTTCAGAAATTACAAGAAAGTTGATCATAAAAAACGTGCTTCTTTTACTAATTTTACTAAATTAGATAATCGTTTTTATTGCTTCGTATGCTTGTTCAAATTTAGATCTTGTTTCAAAATATTTTACTAACTTGAATTAATTTTTTTCTTTAGCCATTGCTATCAAAGAGACTATAGCCAGATATAACATCAAATCATTCGATATAAAACCTTTTATCATTCCTCTTCTACATAATCCTGTATACCCTATACACCTATAGGTTCATTATCTTAATATCATAAATAATAAATTGTAATGCATTATGCGTTATCATTATTTTACTTCGAGATGAACTAAAAATTATTAAAATATATGTCTCTTTAATATTATCGATAAATTGAAATGGTTAAATATGTACTTGTAGAAAAGATAATCTAAATAAAATTTTAAATATTAACTTTCAACCATGACAAGCATAATTATAACAATTGATTCTATGTTTTCTTGAAAAGAAAGTTGGATATAACTATTAGCACATGAAATATAGTTATGTCATTATATTGCATAATTATTCCAATATGATGTTTTGTTTCTCAATATTATTTAATTACATAGTCTATTATCATAAATTCACAATTCGTGAGAGCGAGTTAGAGTTCCAATTTTCTCTATAAAAGTATACCAACACATAGAATCCTAAATCCATTATATTATAACAATATTTTTAGCTTTTATATTTTAATGATAAATAACTTACATGATAGTTAAATGAAAAAATTTTAATTTTAAGTCACTAGTTGTTAATGAGTTGAAACATTCTTAAAAAGAGAGTATAAATACCTTATTAGTTGCCTATGATAAACTAGCATTGGACCATTAAATACACTTGTATGGTTATAATCTTAGAGTAGGCAAAACTAAAGTTTTGTATATTTATATAATTGTGATATTTTAGAATTTTAATATGTTTGACTTTTTAGTTCACTCATTTTAACAATCCATTATTAAAATTTATCTTTTTTAGGATATGAGTAAAAGAATTAACATAAAAGCAAAAATAAATAATTGTAAATATTTTCAGTTTTGCTATCCATAAATACAATTATGATAACATCATATTTTGATTAAATTATCATGAGATAATTGATGTTTATTATAAAATATTATTCTTCTTATATAAAATAATCAACAAAGGACTTGAATAAGTCAAGTTGACAATCAATACATCCATATTTTAATATTTTTAAGTTATACGAAGAGGATCATTAACTATATTCCTATACAAGGTGTACAAGTTATTATTTAAAAAAAATTTGTAATAGTGAGAATTTTCACTCAACATTTAGATTTTCACATATTACAATAAAACTAAATTAATCACATAAAAAACTAAGTTGATTCTCATTTCAAATAAGAATTCTATACGTGAAGAGTTTTACACCATGCTTAATATACTTCATCTCAAGAAAAGTATTACATATTAAATGACTAATGTATTACTTGGTAATTCACAAAGTAAACTTTAATTCCTCTCTTAGTTACTTTTATGCACTTGAAAGATTTGAAATAATTTTTTTAAATTTAAATCTTAATAGTGTTATATAAAGTATAAGTATCATGTTAAACAATGATAATATTCTTATAAAATATTTACTTTATGGATATAACTAACACAGTTTATAAATTGTATGATGTCATAATTCTTTATTCAACTTTTATACAATTCACTTCTACCATTTTATACATTATTAGATACTAAGAAAGTTACTATATATAATGAAGATTTCAGTTTACATGGACTGTTTTAAAATAATATAGCCCTATGCATAAAATTCAATTGACCCATATCTTTATATTACCTCACTCTTATGATGAATAATTCATCCATCTAGACAATACTTCAATAATATAAAATTTATTTTTTCTTCGAATAATCAAATATTAGTCCATCATGTTTCGAAGTCAATTTCTTATTGGCTTAATGATATTCCTTCTCTTAACGATAATGTAATTATTTGCACTAGCATATAAAGAGATTACTCCAACATTATCTTGAGAATTAGAATAGTTGGCTAAAATCTTATATTAGTAATAATATAGTTTCACTTGCTTATGATATTTGGAATAATATATGATCAAGCATTATACTTGTTTCGATGTTAAAACTTATGATTAATAACACCAAGTTCACCTCAATGTGGACCATATAGAAAAGTGATTTGTGAAAATTTGTCTAGTTTTTTTAATCCGATCAAGATAGATTTTTTTTTACTAATTTTCCTATATTATTCAACATTTTAGATAGTATTTTATGATTATTAAAATTTAGTTCTTCTTTCAAAATATTTTACTAACATGAATTACTTTTATTTTTTAGCAATTGCTATCAAAGAGGCGATAGTTGGAGATGAGATCAGATCTATTGATATTAAACCTTTAATCATACCTCCCCTTTATAATCCAGTACACCTTACATCTCCTTGAGCTAATTTTTCTAATACCATAAAAAATAAATTGTAATACATTATGCATTGTCATTATCTTATTATGTGATGAATAAAAAATGATCAAATAAATATCTCTAATACTATCGATAAAATTTATATGGTTAGATGTCAACTTGAAGAAAAAATGACCCAATTGTAATTATAAATATCAACTTTAAGTAGTTATAGATTATCTATAATAATGACAAGTATTATTATATTTAAGAATGCTCTCTTTCTATTTCTAGAAATAGAAACATCCAAGTTTATAAGAAAAGAAGTTTTGACATCACTATTACCATAAATTTTTCAACAAGATGGATATTTTTTTTGATATTATTCAATTATATAATTTATTATTGTAAATGTGCAATTCTTATAATAGGGGTATATTTTCAATTTCCTCTACAAATGCAAACTAATGTACATAACATTAACTCTATTAAAGTACAATTATATTATTAGCTACTAGGTTTTAATTCCTTTTACAATTAATATGGGTCCTTTTACAAATATAGTTGATTTTTGTTGAGTGTTACTACTCACAAAGTCGATTCCTTTTTTTCTATGTATATAACCTTTGTTACTAAGAATCATGCTTAATAATTTTTTTTATTTTAAATTTTTTTAATGTTTGTTGTAATAACATATTTTCCCTTTTCATTGAGTCTAACTCTTCACATTTAGTACAAGATGTTAACACACAATTGTCATTCTCATTTTTAATTTATCAAATTCACTAGAGAAAGATATATGATCCTTTTTTAGTAATTTATATTTCTTCTCAATTATTTTAAATTTATTATATAAATCATGAAATGATCAAGTAATTCATCATAAGATAAGGAGATTTCAAGTAAGTCACATACCTCGTCATTGAAAGTCATCAATGCGTAGTTTGCTACTTCATTGTCATTGGTTTGCTCTTCATTTTCTGATGTAGTTGATTCATCCTATATTACCTTGAATGCTTTTTTTTTCTTTAGCAACTTCTTCTTTAATTATAGACACTCATTTTTAAAGTGTCCTGGCTTTTTACATTCATAATAAATTATTATATCATTTTTAAGTTTATTTTTATTCTTAGATTCTTATTTTGTAGAATTAGTTTTGTTCTTTTTCATAAACTTTTTAAATCTTCTTGTAAAGAGTGTTATGTTATCATCATCACTTGAACTTTTACATGAGTGATCTTCTTTAGTTCTAAGTACAATATCCTTCATATTCTTTGGAATATTTTCCTCGTGCTCGTCATGTATCTTGCAAGTTATTTCATACGTCATTAATGAACCTTTGAGTTCTTCAAGAGAAAAGTTGTTTAAGCCCTTTGCTTCTTGAATTGTAATTATCTTTGGATCTCAACTATTTTGGAAGAGATCTTTAATATTAGTATAATATTTATCAAGAGCTTTACAATATCTGTAAAATGGGTGTACATGTCACCAGTGGTTACACTTGGCTTCATTCTAAATAATTCATGACTATGTACCAAAATATTAATCTTAGATTTTTTTACTCTATTTCTGTCTTCATGAGTAACTTCAATTGTATGTCAAATATTATATGTAGTTTCATATGTAGAAACATGATTAAACTTATTTTTGCCTAATGCATAAAATAAAGCGTTCATAGCTTTAGCATTTAAAGAAAATATTTTCTTCTCAAGATCATTCTATTCATTCATTGTTTTAGAGGATTTTTGAAAACCAAACTCAACAACATTCCATAGATCAAAATCTACAAATAGCAAAAAAAATTATCATTCATGTTTTCCGATATGTATAGTCTATCCCATTAAACATAAAAAGATGAGTGATAAAGTGACCTTCTTGATTATCAGTAAAAGTCATTAAATCTCTCTTGCGTGTTAATCCAATTGAGAGAATCAAGCTTTGATACCAATTATTAGAATCATAAAGATACTAAGAGGGGGTGAATTAGCACTTTTGAAATAAAGTTCTGATTTGAAAAATGATCAAAAAATATGTATCGAAAATGCATTTAACTTAGAATGTGAGTAAGAGTAGTAAGCAACCAAATCAGTTAGTAATAGTAAGGAAAAACATAAAAAGAAATACAAACTTGATTTATAATGGTTCGGTCATCCTAACCGACATCTACACCCAATTCCTCTTCCATCGAGGCTATTGGTTTTCACTAACAATCTTATTTTTAATGGGCAAAGATCAATTACCCTTTGTAATAACTATTTCTCCTTTTCACAGGTTTAGGAGAGAATCTTCACGCATCTCTTTTATAATAGATCTCATATCTCTCTTAGAATAACTTTTAAACTCGAGAAAGAGACTCAATACTTTTCAAGAGAGTTTACACACTTAAAATAATAAATTTTCATGTTTTTTTCTTTCTTCACTAAGAAAGCATAATTAGGGTATTTATAGACCTCAAATGACTTCAAAAATGAGTCAAAAATTTAAATCCCCGGGTTTTCGAGGTACTAGCGATACTATCACCTGCGTTGGGTGGTACTATTGCTTGATAAAGCTTGGGAACCAATGCTCTAACAGTGCCACCGTCTACCTGAGCGGTACTATTGCTTGACAGTCTAGCGGTACCACCACCTACCTAGGTGATACCATCGCTTAATAACTTGAGAACTTGGGCTCTAGCGATACTATCGCCTACCTAGACAGTACTATCACCTAGCCTAACTTTAGGTTATTGAATTGGCCTTTCAACATGCCCAATTTAGCCCTGGTTCAGGCCCAATGGGCTCCTAATCAAATTGGCATTGTTACACCCCAAAACCAACTTAATTAGACTCTAAACAACTTTGATCAAGACTTAACAATTATAATCATGAAGCCTACATTATCCAGCATAGCATATATTCATCCAGCACTTTGTCCGAACCTCCGACACATTGTCCTTTCCTTCAACGTATTATTTTATCAATCGGTATATTGACCTCCCACAACATCTAATCTTTTTGGCGCAATGCCCGATCATTTCGGCTTAATGCTCGAACTCTAACATAATGCACTTCGACCCAACGTCTAATTCTCCTACTTCAATGATTGGTCTTTCAATGATCGAAGTTTCTCCTATGTCACTTATCTCAAATACTTATTAGTTCATAAACTCATTAATTGATTTCATCATCAAAATCCAAAATTCAATAAAATTGACGTAATTCATTGATCTTTTTATTAATCATTATAATGTTATAGCTTATTTTTATAAGTATAAGAAAAAAAATAAAAAAATTAAAATTTCATCAAATCAAATATATGATCGATTTATCTTTATAAAAAAGATAATATTCGTGATTGATATAATTCTATTCTCGTAGAGATCAATCTTCATAAATCCTAATAAAAATTTATAATTTTTAATCATAATTATAATTTAATTTTTTAAATTTTTTATATGTATTTTTTATGTTCATTGAGTAAACTATAAAACTTTGATTAGAATTATTGTGATGTTACTATGTGACATCCTTTGATATTTGCAAAATAACCCTTAAATTAATTAATTAATTTAAATAAATGATAAAGTAGATTGGTTTAACATCAAAAGGTATCATCCTTGAAAATCTTGGGTGGCAAGGGTAATCTTATTATACTCAATAAGTATTGCAAGTGTTGAAAAAAATCTGTTAAAGCGGAATAATTATTTTCCCTCTTTGTGTATCAAAATGGGTTCCTCATCGAAATACCAACTTGATATCAAAATGGTAATATCAACCAGAACAACATAAATGGTAGAGCAATAAATCAAACACACAATGAGAGCAAATTTTTAATATGAAAAATCCAATGCCGGAAAAATCATAGGACCATAGTCCACCTCAAACTTCCACTATCAATAGTAATGATAATAGGTTTCTAGTAAATCTTCTTTAGAATAACCAGAAGATCACAATAATAATAAGAACATAGATCTTGGCTCAAGAATAGTATATCATCATCATCACATAGGATGGATCTCATCAAAAGAAAATTCTAGGTCTCACAAAGTGAATATAGTAGGAAAGTACCTCAGAGAGGGTAAACCATAGATCAACATAGTTAGGATTGTAGAGCTTACTGCAAGAATTCTCCATATAAAATTTGGGTCAAAACTGACAACGTTTGGCCAATGATCGTCAAGCAAAAAACTCAAGATCCTAAATAGTTCTCTTTTTTTTTCTCTGCCTTTTCTCTTTCCTCTTGCTGTGCGCTGCTGTTCTCTCACTGCACGCATGCTACTGCATGCACACAACCCTCACTCTTTTCTCTCTCTGTCTTTTCTCTCACCGTGCGTTGTCATCGCTCGTTGTGGCACAAACACTCACATGTCGTTCTCTCGTTATTCTGCCCTATCTCACATCTTTCTCTTTTAATTACTAATTTGGGCTCAAAAGACCTAATCATCCAAGCCCACATATGGGTTAGACCCAATAATTCTTCCCCTCCAGCTCATATAGTGGGCTGTACTAAGCCCGCTCTTTGCCTACATACTTCAAGCTTTTCCTTAGACAAAGACTTTGTCAACATATCTAATCCATTCTAATTAGTATACACATTTTCTAACTATAATTCTTTCATCTCAAGCACATCACGAATCCAGTAATATCTCATATCAATATGCTTGGATTTAGAATGATATGTTGAATTATTGGAGAGGTGAATGATACTCTGAATGTCACAATAAACAGTATATCCTTCCTGTTTCAAACCCAATTCCTATAGAAACTTTTTCATCTATAAAGCTTCCTTATAGGCTTCAGTAATTACTATATATTCTACTTCTATGGTTGATAGAGCAATACAATTCTATAACTTAGATTGTCAAGAGACTGCCCCCCCTGCAAATGTCATCAAGAACCCCAAAGTGGACTTCTTGGAATCAGTATCACCTATCATGTCTGCATTTGTGTACCCTTCTAGCACAAGTTCATCATTGTCAAAACATAAACATAACTTGAAAGTACCTTTTAGATATCTTAATATCCATTTCACTATTGCCCAATGTTCTTTTTTAGGATTTGAAAGAAATCGACTAACAACTCCAACTGCATGAGCTATATCTGACCTAGTATAAACTATAGCATACATCAAACTACCTATTGCAGATGAGTAAGGAACTCTGAACATTTCTTCTTTTTCTTTTTCACTTGTAGGACATTATTTTGAACTAAGATTAAAATGACCTATAAGTGGAGAACAAATTGCTTTGGCTTTACTCATGTTGAATCTTTCAAGAACCTTTTCAATACAAGTCTCCTGAGATAACCAAATCTTCCTTTTCTTCCTATCACGAAGAATCTTCATACCAAGTATTTGTTTCACCGATCCTAAGTCTTTTATGGCAAAAGACTTACTTAGCTCTCTTTTAAGCTTTTCAATTTTTTCAACATCATGACCAACAATCAGCATATCATCAACATATAGCAGTAGAATAATAAAATCATCATTTGAAAATTTTTTCATAAACACACAATAATCAGATGTGGTTTTACTATACTATTGGCTCATCATAAAGGAATCAAACTTTTTGTACCACTATTTAGGTGCCTGTTTGGGTCCATATAAGCTTTTCCTAAGCTTACACACCATATTTTATTTTCCCTTGACTTTGAAACCTTCTGATTGCTCCATGTAAATTTCTTCTTCTAAGTCACCATGAAGAAATGATGTTTTCACATTAAGTTGCTCAACTTCTAAATTCAAGTGGGTAGCCAAACTAAGAACAACTCAGATAAAGGATATTTTCATCACAAGAGAAAATATTTTTTCAAAGTCAATACATTTCTTCTGATTGAATCCTTTCACAACTAGTCGTGCCTTGTATCTTTGTTGTGAGCTATTATTTTCAAACTTCAATTTGTAAACCCACTTATTCTTGAGAGTTTTCTTCTCTTTGGATAACTTTACCAATTCATATGTGTGGTTCTCAAGCAAGGATCTTATCTCTTCTTGTATAGCTTTAACCCACTCATTCTTATGCTCATGTAGAATAGCTTCTGGGTAAGTTTCTGGCTCTCCCCCGTCAGTAAGCATAACATACTCATATGGAGGATATCTAGTAGATAGTTGTCGCTCTCTAGTGGATCTTCTCAATGAAATCTCAACTAGTGGTAAGCATCATCACTTACATTCTCACCACAATCTTCTTATTCATCTCCTCCATGATCATCATAAACTACAAGTGAAGGAACTGAACCCAGACTCCAAGGAACATAAATAGAGGTTTTTGACTTCTCAAAATTATCACCATCATCAAACAATTGGTCTTCAAGAAATACAACATCTCTACTTCTAATAATCTTTTTATTCACTGGATCTCATAATCTGTACACAAACTCTTCATGATCATATCCTAAGAAGATACATGCTTTTGCCTTATTATCAAGCTTGGACCTCTCATCTTTAGAAATATGAACAAATGCTTTATACCCAAAGACTCTCAAATGATTATAAGATATATCTTTTCCTTTTTATACTCTCTCTGGAACATCACCTTTCGGAGGATATAATGGAGAAAGATTTATCAAGTCAACTGTAGTTCTCATAGCCTCCCCTCAAAATAACTTCGGTAACTTAACATGAGAAAACATACACCTAATCCTTTCTTTAATGGTTCTGTTCATTCTTTCTACCACACTATTCTGCTGAGGAGTTTTAGGAATTGTTTTCTCAAGCTTGATACCATAGAACCTACAATAATTCTCAAAAGGACCCTTATACTCACCATCATTATATGGTCGAACACACTTTAGCTTTCTGTCAGTTTCTCTTTCAACACTAACATGAAACTTCTTAAAAACATCGAGTACCTGGTATTTAGATTTCAAAGCAAAAGCCCACACTTTTCTAGAATGACCATCAATAAAAGTAACAAAATAAAGAGCACCTCCAAAAGTTCTAGTTTGTATAGTACAAACATAAGTATGAACTAAATCAATAAAATCTAATCTTCTAGATGATAGATATGTATGAAATGCAACTCTATATATTTTTCCAACTAAGAAATGATCACAAGATTTAAGAGATGTACCTTGCAACTCTAGTAAGAACTGCTTTCTAGCAAGAGTTTGAAGTCCCTTCTCACTGATGTGACCAAGCCTCTTGTGCCAAAGATCTATACTTTTACTCTTATGAATAGCATTAATCTCTCCTTTATATAGCTTAGCTTCCATGACATAAAAAGAGTTAAGCTTCTTTCCTCTTAACACAATTAGAGAACCTTTAGTGAGTTTCCATTTGCTTTCACCAAAATAATGTGCAAAGTCCTTATCATCAAGTCTACTTGTATATATCAAGTTAAGATGAATATCTGGAACATATCTTACATCTTTAAGTATCAATTTGCTCCCAATATTGGTCTCCAAGCAAATATCTCCGATACCCACAATCTTAGATGTACCACTGTTTCTCATTCTAACATTACCAAAATCACCAGTAGTATAAGATCTAAAAAAAATCACCATGAGAAGTGACATGAAATGAAGTATCAGAGTCAATTACCCAGTTACTATCCTGAGCTGCAAGACTGACACAACCGTCATCACAAACAATAGTGATATTACCTTTAGTAGCAAATGTATTGGTCTCTTTCTCATTTTTTTTCCTTTTATTCTGTTCTCGCTTCCAAAACCTACACTCTTTCTTCATGTGACCTGGCCTGTTACAGTGGAAACATTTGATATCTTTTTTAGACTTGGATCTTCCTCTATAACCATATGGATTTCTACTATGACTTCTTCCACGTCTTTCTTGTTTTTCAGTAATAAATGTCCCAAAAAAAGATTCACCTTGTTCTGTCTTTCTAGCATCTTCATTTAGCAAACTGTCTTTAACTATATCTATACTTAGAGTTCCCTCTAGCGTGGAGTTACTAATTGTCACCACAAGCGTTTTCCAACTTTCTAGTAAAGAGCTGAGAAGTAGTAATCCTTACGTCATCTATATTCATTTTCATAGCAACAAGCTTGTTTGTAAGACTCTGAAATAGGCTTATGTGCTCAATAATATTACCACTATCTTTATACTTCAAATTTACAAGTCTTTTGAGGAGAGAAATTCTATTTTCCATTATGTTTTTCGCAAAGAGGTTTTCTAACTTTTGCCAAACAACATCAACTCTGATTTCATTTGAAATATGCTTATGCAAGTTTATATTCATCCATCTTCTAATAGGCAATAGCTTTTCTATTTTGAACTTCTCATTCCTCATCATCCATAGTAGAAGGTTTATCTTTAACTTTGATGGGCTTATATAAATCTTTGCAATAAAATAGATCTTCCATCATACCTTCCAAGTGGAATAATTTGATGAGTTCAATTTAATCATACCATCTAACTACTCCATTTCAATCACATAAGAAAAACTAGCACCAAACAACCTGCTCTGTACCACTTATTGGGAAAAACCTATTAAAACAGAATAATTCTTTTCTCTCTTTGTGTATCAAAATGGGTTCCTCATCGAAATACCAACTTGATATCAAAATGCTAATATCAACCAAAACAACATAAATGGTAAAGTAATAAATCAAACACACAGTAAGACCAAATTTATAACGTGAAAAACTCAATGCAGGAAAAACCACGGGACCGTAGTTCACCTCAAACTTCCACTATCAATAGGAATAATAACATGTTTACAATAAATCTTCTATAGAATAATCAGAGGATCATAATAACATTAAGAACATAGATCTTGACTTAAGAATAGTATATCATCATCATATGGATGAATCTCATCAAAAAAGAATTTCAAGTCTCACAAAGTGGATATAACAGGAAAATATCTCAGAGAGGGTAAATCGTAGATCAATACTATTAGGATTATAGAGTTTACTATAAGAATTCTTCGTATAAAATTTAAGCCAAAATTATCATATAAAATTTAAGTCAAAATTGATAACGTTTAGCTGATCGTCAAGTAAAAAACACAATATCCTAAATAGTTTTCTTTTTTTCTGCGTTTTTGCATTTTCTCTTTCCTCTCGCTGTGCGCTGCTGTTCTGTCGCTGCACGCACGCCGCTGCATGCACACAACCCTCGTTCTTTTCTCTCTCTACCTTTTCTCTCATCGTGCGCTATCGTCGCTCACTGCTGTACAAACGCTCACACGCCGTTCTCTCGTTATTCTATCTTATCTCACATTTTTCTCTTTTAATTACTGATTTGAGCTCAAAAGGCTCAATCGTCCAAGCCCACATATGGGCTGGACCCAACAGCAAGAACACTAAATAATCGTATTATACTGGTTTGCGTTATACTCCTGAGCCTGCGTCCGCATTAAATATACAATAAGACGACACAGTCCCTCAGTCCCTCGCTGCTCTCGTTCTTATCCTTATCGATTGTCGTGACCATGCCAAGCATGTGGTGCATGACATCAAACCAATGACGTTGACGACGGTGGTGTCATGACGACGATACATTAAAAGCTTCTTTCAACACTGCTGCTACTAGCTTTCTTTTTTTTCTTGTTGTCTTCCCAACCGAGTACCAGTAGCCAGCTTAAGACTTAATGGAGGTAGACATGCGAATCTGTTCCCTCCCGTTCCCATCGCAGCTCCTTTCACACTGGCACATATAAAACCAGTTGACAGTTGCCAGCTTATGGCTTAATGGAGGTGACATGTGAACCTGGTGCCTCCTGTTCCCATTGCATGTAGCCCCTTTCAACATCATCCTGATCCATCTTATTTAATTTCAGTATCTATCTGATACACTCGATGTGTCAGGAACTAGATCTTAACTGGTGGCATGAAGATTTTTTATTCCTCTGCTTTACCGCGTTATCATCCCCATCATTTTTCTTGCATCATCCTTAAGCAGGGACTAAAAGATAATAATAAATAATAAATATACAGGATTGATATGGATAGTAAATGATTCAATAATAGAGATTCTTGCTCATGTATATATATATATATATATATATATATATATATATATATATATATATATATATATATATATATATATATATATATACACACACACACACTGTCATCTTAATAATCTTTCTTACTCAAATAAAAAAAACTAGATATTGCAAAGTTAATAGACCACTAAAATGAAAGGATGTAAAGTATGGATGAGAAGGACTTCTGCCTAAAAATTTGCACTCCTATACAAGTTTGATAGGTCTTTTGTATGTGCTTCTGCACCCACTGTATTCTTTGTCAGCCCACGCATATACATACTTTATGAAGTAGCTAATCTTCACACGTTTTGTGTTGACTATACTCTCTATGCATATGATACATTATCTAACAGCTGGTGCTTAAGAAGTGTGAAAACACAGTTTCATCACATGAAATGAAGATATCAAACAAATTCCTTTTTGGAAACGTCATATGGATTTCTTTAGGATGATGATTAAATGCTTTTGGAAACGTCGTGTGAGAAGATTTCGACTCTACAATCTCATCGGACAAAGACAAAGCGAACATTGTCAACCTGTTGAGGTCATCTTCCTTTTTGTCTAACCTGCAAGCTTTCTCTTGTGGAATCGTCTAATCCACACATCGTGGCACAGAATTCTTGGATCAATCTCCCATCAATTCTTGCTCGTAGACAATGTCCAAGTCAGAACCCGATGATGACGATTGCAACAATGATGTTGATGTTGATCTGATGAAGAAAGAAACAACAGTGAGACTTCATGAGAGCCACCTTCCCAGCTCGTGAAAGCATCTTCCTAAGTAGCTTCCGGGATTTGGGCATAAAGCTCGGACAGAACAGCTCAACCAAGCCTTTTGTTTGATGTACACTTACATCAGATACGACCGAAACAAAGTCTTATATATACTGCCAAAACTCCTAGGAAACATATTTTACTTTGTAGTAGAAGCTTCCGATTAATCTACTGAAGCTGGCCAGCCATCCTCTACTTATATAAGGAGAGACGCCAGATCTGAAACCTGGACAGCCTTTGGTGGAGTCGAAGAGACGAATCAGAAACAATTCATGGAGAATTCGCTCGTCGACTCTGTGATCCGAGAGATGGAACAAGCGTTTGAGCTCACAACAAAGCTTCAGTCGCTCGTTGAGCTTGGCAACTACAGCGACACACAGAAGGAGTCAGCCAGGATGGTCTCCCGAGAGCTGCTGCAGACCTGCAATGCTACACTCTCCATGTTGAAGTCTCGCAGAACTAATGTCGAGATCGAGTATGGAAGTCAATACCAGCTCGCTCCCCGTAAGGTTCCCATCCGAAGAGATCGAAGAAGACAGTAAGCCCTAAAATGAATCAAAAGTTGCAGATAACTCAGAAATGTCTAGGATCTCATGCTATCCTATTTCCTTGTGTGATCCTTTCTTTGACTTGACTTGATTTGTTGTGTCAGCAGCTATCCAAGAAAAGTGGTAACTGCTACACCTTATAGTGATGGCCACCAATGGAGAAAATACGGGGAAAAGAAGATCAATGGCTGCATCTTTCCCAGGTTTGTTTGCTTATTTACACAATTACATGTATAAACCGAAGATTTTTTGTAGATTAATCATCTGTTTTCTGGATCTACTTCACAGTATGTTTACCTTTTCTATTTCCTGGACTTCTCAAACTGCATGCTAAGACTTGTATATCATTGTGATGCAATGTTTTACATGTTCAACTACACAACACACACACATATATATAAATATAAAAGCCATCCATTTCATTTTCTTTATCAATGTAGATGATGACAATGAGGGTTCTCATGAAATATTATCATAAGAGGATGGAGAAACTCTATCCAATAATTCTTAGTAGTTAATCTCTTCCCCATAAAGGATGGTGATAGATGCCTGCCTGGACAGTAAAATAACACATTTAATATGCCAATCAAAGATGTCAGTGCTCTTTTAATAGTCCTATTTGACTCGTATGCCCGTTCTACAGGAGCTACTACAGATGCACCTACAGCGAGGATCAAAGATGTGAAGCGAAGAAGCAGGTGCAGCAACAGGACCGTGGCGTCCCATCTTTGTTTCTCGTCATCTACAAGGAAGAACACACATGCAAACCTATGGCAGTGGAAGGCTGCCAATCATTCGAACAGCTGCAACTGCAGGGCTGTGGAGAATACACCTGCAATACTTCCTTCCCCTTAACTCAAGTAACACCATCGGCAACTCCTCCACCAGTTGATTCATTCTCGCTTCGATTTGATGATTCAGAAGACTCACTAATGAGCACCGCGGTGAGAAGCATCACCGAAGGAACCATTGCATGGCGCCGGAACGACAAATGCAGCGTTTCCTGTAGCGAGCTTGCCTCGGCAGACCTGGAGTTCCTTGAGTCCACGGAACCACTGCACCCAAGCTTGTCGGCTGTTCATGATGTTGTTGACGACGACCACCACTCACCAAGATCACTTGGTTTGGACACGGATTTCTTCGGATTCGATCTTGATGACATGGAACTGTTTGGAACTCCGTACTAGGTGAGAAGTAAGGGTCTTCTCGTCTGATTCATCCACGAATTCTGTAGTAAATTTAGAGAGCGAGAACAGTAGCTTAGTCAATATTCTTAGCCATCATAGTGTCACGTTGGATTGATGGCCTTCCTTGAGATAGGCATTCTCTTAGTTTTCATTTATTTTCTTCTTTGTTTATCTTCGTTTATGTTGTTCAATTTGGTGGGGAACTTCTTCTATGATCCAATCTTGAAGAATTATGCATCAACTTCTTCTTCTATCTTCTTAAGAACTGTTCCAGAAATTATTACTAAAAACATAAGAAATATAAGGGACTAACAGACTGTGAAGTTGCAATTATTGCAAGATTTTTTTTTTCTTTTGGTAAAAAATAATCCAATCTTGTTTAACCACAATAGCAAGTATTGCTACTTATGGATTATAGTAACCGAGGAATGCATAAGTTGAATTGACATAAACTTAAATTTAATTTCCTCAATATCACAATACAAATGCTGATCTACAAAGTCCAGTGAAGATTTTTCTTGAGATGATCTCGAACAAAGGATGGATTTGTAGAAGAGGAGTGATCTGTTTGTGGTCTTCTTAGTGCAAATTAGATCATCCAATATGTTGTTGCATGTAGAATTGCAGTGTACATGCGATTGGCATGTAATTTCTAACCCACCTTCTCCGGTAATGAGTTCAAGATCATTCATTAGCCTGCCATTAGGTTCTTTTTATTTGGGATTTACTTGGCATTGCAGTTTGATTAGATTAATTTAGGACCATATAATGGATGACAATAATGACGAAACTAGAAACGATTAATAACAATAATGATGGACAACTGCTAATTCTTTGTTCCCAAGCTAATCTCGAAGACATGACTTCTTCCACACCTTCACATTGATATCCCACTTGAGACTGCAAAATTTGAACATATTGGTTCTTTACTTTGAATCTGATACAAACCATAATTTATTTCAACCTATTATTATCAACCTCTGTGATGAATGAATGAAGACTTTGAGAGCATTGATATTTAACTTATCATAGAACGTTTAATGATTGATAAACCATGTCTAAAAATGTCCTAAATGTGTCAAAAATTCATGTCTTACCATCACATTTTAATTACCAGTAGTAGTATAATAATTATTTTTTCCATATAATATTAGATATAAAAGCAAATTTCCAAAATTCAAATAATATAATGCTGGACAGTCCTAAGACAAGTATAAGTCTTGGTCTAAAAAGACAGATTTGGAGAATGATGAAGTGATTGAAGAATATATGGCTACTATGTTGATATGAAGTCTCTATCCATTATATCTTGAAATTGCTTTTAGCTACTACTTAGTTATAAAAATGGTGTAAGTATGTAGCTTTAAATGATATATAATATATTCAAAACATAGTCAATCAATAAAATCAAGAAAAAAATCCTTTCTAAAATTAATTTAGAATGGTACATCAAGGTAAACATGTGAATCACCAAAGTTGAACCACCTCCCTCCCACATGAACATCGCCAACGTCTTCTCTTTTCCCCAACGCACTGTACCGAGAATTCCGAATGAGACACTATTTCTTGTATATTCTCAGAAAAATAATGTTTCCTCAGAAAATGCACGTGACCACGTGATAAGATTCAGAAAGAGACGGACATCGCCCAGATAAGATGAATGGTGTGGGAGAATTGTCCGTCACTGCCATTCTTAAATGTATTCTATCGACCTCTTCTTTTCACCTTGCTTTAAATCGAACACCTCATGTTGGGTTAGGATACGTCATGGGCACAGGGCCATGACGACGACGACGTGACCACAGCGAGATGATGCTAAGGAACGACGACATAAGATTATAATGGTGACGATCGATGATGATGGCAGCAAATAAGAATAAAATAAGATGGATGTGGTCAGTCTCGCACCACTATGATAAAACATAATTATTTAATATTATGTATGCAAATCTTTAAGTTTTTACAGATAATTATTATTATAAATTATATAGTTAGATTCTATATATATGTTAGCAGATATCTGTTTTTACATAAAAGAGGGTCTATCCGTCTATATGTCATGTAGCATACATAATTAGAGAAATATTTATTTTTATATTATTTAATTTTAATCATGATATAATATTAGATTCTATATGTCTAGCATAATTAAAGGGATATCTGTTTTTACATGATCTAAGATAAATTATTAGGAAAGGAGAAGAAATCCTACTTTAAATGAATTTTTTTTTATTGACCTCAACAGAATTTAATTAATTTTATTATATATCTTATCCAAATATAAAGGATTACATAACCTAACAATATCCCGCATATTAAGTTGTATTGGTGTTATAAACGATAATAAAATTTCTATTGTTTGGAGGTTTCTAATCAAGATTAAATCTATGAAAAATAATTAGTTTTAAAAATATGAAGATGAATTGAGATCATGATTAATGTTAATTATCAAGAATAATTATACACATTATTTGACTATAAATGAGATTGCCAAAGTTATATGTATTATGCCTAACTCGACAGATGCAAGTGATAGATAATTTCCTTGGTGTTACGTGGCCAACCAAGTGGAGATGAGCTTATCTCCAAGCCCTTTGCAATAAATACATTGGTCGAATGGGATTGTCATGTCAGTGTCAATATAACACGTCAGCATGATGTCCTCTGATCCACTTGTCATATTTTTTATCATTAATAATGTTCAAAACCAATGGCAATTGCAAATAGAAAAAATAAAGAAAGATTCCGATCTCGATAATTACGCTTCGAAATGACCCCAAACATCGTTCACATCTCACGATGCATGCGGTCTAATTAAACATGTAATTTTGGTCAACCTCTGTCACTAACGAAAGTTTCCACATGACTGAATGCTTAACAGTACATGTAAGGTAGCATTCTTCCCAATCTAATGCCTCAGGTTTCGTTCAGTCACATGCATATTATTATTACCGTTATTATTACGACCTTAAAACATACATGATTATTAGGTGGAAAAGCAAAATCTAGCCACTAAAATTTGAATACGATACATCTTTTTTTTTAGATAAATTCTTGAAAAAAAATTATAATTCTTGTATAATATTTTTTATTAAAAAAATAATTTTATCTTTACCTCACAAATCGATCGTCACCTTCGCATATGTTCTCTCACCCTCTGCTCGTCACCATTGTGCATCTCATTTGTCTCAACATTTGTCTTCATACTCGTCTCCATTGGTTATTATGTCCATGGTAACTAAAGAGAGCATACGATGATTGTCTTCGCCTCTATCCTGTATCACCACCTCGCCTCCTTACACTATCACCCTAGCATCTCTTCCCTAGTGCTAAAGATGACGATGGGGTGGGAGGTGTTGTAGTTTGGTTGAGAGAGGGGGCTCATGTGGATGTAGAAGGCCTCTAGCTGTCTTCACTCTCGCTCTAGTCTCTCCTCCCCTTTACCAAGAACGATGATAGGGTAAGAGCGACACATGCCTTTGGTCGTCTTTGCTTTACATAGTCACCCTCTTCTCTCCTATGCTTATGGGTATATCGTTTTTCACATACGGACATGATCCTTTGGTTATCTTTGCTTGTGAGCTTATTGCTCTCGTCATCATTTGATTATATAATAACACAATATCATGCATGTGAGAGAATCTAAAGTATAAGAACTCATAAAAAAAAATTCGAAACCCGACCTTATCTAAGAATAAAGCTTCTAATATATAAAGATAGAAAGGTGTTGAGATCAAATATCATTTTTTTATCATTTATCCTTTGTGAAAAAATTGACTCCGATTTCTCTTCTTAATATTTGTTAATATCTAATAATATTCAAGTATGGTATATTAATTTAATCTTGGATTTTGCTCCCAAATTAAGCTTGGCAATTAGTTTGGGAAGCCAAAGACTTGTATTATTATCACCTGCATTATTCTTATAGAATAATAAAAGAATTCTTATATTATTATCACTTGCATTATTATTATTATTCATCGATTAGATTTTAATGATTCTCCATCAGTTACAAAATTATATGGTATAATAGTACTTTAAACAAACTGAATAATGAAAATTGACGATATTAGTGCCAAGATTGTGGGTTTAAATGGGTGAAGACGGAGATGAACAGAAACGGAGCAATTTATTATTCCATATATGTATAATTTACAGAAAATGGGTTGATTTGATCTTCTTTGCTAAGGAGTTGGAAAAATTCTATCACAAGTTCATCTAATTTTGCTTGATTCATCACCATCTTTGTTGAACTATACTTCTCCAAATGTTTAATGAACCACATAATTCAAGTTGTCATTAACCAACAAATGATAAGCAATCAAATCTCATTTTATTATTTATAATAATTTTCCTAATAATTCATTCATATTTAATAATTTCACAAGTAATTTCAATGACCTCATCTTTGGGATATCAAACTACAGGATTAAATCAGATTAATAATTTTAATTTAATTAGTAAAACAGATTTTACATTCGCTAAATTATAACATCGATCAGTACTTAAAGATTTTTGATAGACGGGAAAAATAATGCCGAAAAACTTCATCCGGTTTACAACGGATGGAAAATTCGAAACATTTTCTAGGATTCTACGTCGAAGCCGAAGCAGGCGATCGATCCTTCCTCGGAGTGGAGGAAACGTCGGCGAGAATTCTAGGGTTGTGGGATTAGGGTTTAGGGTTTTTATTTTTCCGCTCCTCCCACCATGGCCGCAGTGGCGATAGATGCCGGATCCAACGTCCTCATAGCTGGGTTTGCTTCTCCCGATCAAGATCCCTCCTTGGTAAGAAAAGAGTACTTCTGGCTTGTTTTTCTGTAACTCGATCTGATGAGTGGTCTTTTCCATGGCCTAACATTAGATACCGCCAACCAAGATGAAGCGCGTGGTGGAGGATGACGACGGGGCCGATGCGTCTATGATCGAGGAGGTGACAGGGGATTCGGTGGCGAGGGAATTCATCATGGACTGGAATGCCATGGAAGATTTGCTTCGCCATGTTCTTTACACCAATCTTGGATGGGCGGATGGAGGAGGATTGATTCTGTTTACTGATCCGCTCTTCACTCCCAAGGTTCATGCTTGTCCATTGTTCTTGAAGTAAAGCACGGTCTTTTGGTTGCTGCTAATGCACGTACTATGGCTTATATATTTGTTGATCGCTCCAAATGTATTATATAGCGGGTTTTCTTTTTTTCATTTTTCCTTGTTCTAATTGTTCTCGAGTATTTACTAAACTTTATGTTTCGAGATAATGTGATCTAAATTTGGACATCGTATAATATTGATGACTGGGATTTTGTGCCAATAGATTACATGCAGTTATTGTACATCTATTTCTTACCTTCTCCTCTATAATTATTTAAACGTGTTTCGGAATTTTGGCTTTTAAGTAAACAAGATATGTTCCAACCTCATCTCATTTTGTGTTTTCTTACTGAATGAGGATTCAAAGCTATCTTAACGGCATCCGTCTAGAGAACTTTGCTCCCTGTGTATGATATACAAATGTAGTGATTGATTTTTTTTAATTTTATTTTGTTGCTTAAGTAACTATTTTCAAATCTTTGTAGGCTGTAGGAGAACAATTAGTGAAAGTGATGTTTGAAACATTCAATGTTTCAGGCTTCTATGCCTCAGAACAAGCCATTTTATCTCTTTATGCCATAGGATGCATGTCAGAATGCACCGTCGATATTGGTCATGGAAAAATAGGTATGCATATTTTGCTGGTAACTCTTTATGCTCTGCTTTTGTGTTATCAATCTTTTTTTTTGGGTTTCACTGTTGTAGAGATATTGTCAGTGACTCAGGAGTAAGAAATAATTACTTTAAGTTACCATGTTGCCTTTGATGACTCTTCTAGTCTAAAACGATAAATGCCTGAAAACCTTAAACTTCTCAAAGTCCCCGACTTCTAAATTATTTCGTTCTGAATTTTTTTATTTCTTGCTGGAACCTAAATCACCAAATGAGATCTTAAGTGGATCTACAGATCTTTTGAGTTTCACAAAGTTGGCTGGAAGCTTTTATTTAGTTTACTTTAACTTGACTTGTATGTCGGATTTCTAACTCAAGATTATGCTCATGTAAAACATATATGATCTGATAAATGATCACGGAACTAATGATCCATTCTGTTTAAAGTGCACAGTAGAATTTAGAATGTTAATAAAAAAAATGGAAACTCCTTTGTATCCATCAAATTGTTGAAAAATGAATTATGAAAAATTCTCTAGTGCTCCAAAATATCCTACATCATGTTGACAGGATCCAGAACATTTACCACAATTTAAGCATCTTAAGATATATTAAGAAGAATGAACCCTTGGCATGCTAGAAATATACAAGATCATTAATCTTGGATTCATAGCTTTCCCATGCGGGATTACTCCATCTGGAAAAACAAAGAGTTCCATAATTTTATGATATTTTGTTTGTGGGCACTTGAGACTATGGTCTTCAACTATAAGGTTATTCGGTTGCAACTTAGGTCCTGAATTTTCAATCCTGGAGATAAGCCCACTGAAGGTAGTGATACAGTTTTGACCTCCTCAGCATAAGATAATGGTGTGACCTTCAGGCACTCGGCTGTCAGGTTTTTCAGACACTCACCTGAAATTGTTTTGTTCCATAAGCTGTTAGTTCAATTATTTTAGAAACAGAATGTCATGAATTTATTCACGTTGTGTAACTGGTTTTAGTTAGATCATCACTGCAAACTTCATGATCTTGTTAACATCAAACCTTCCACACCTTGTGGTATAGTTTGTCAATATGGATTGTTTTATTATTGTCAGGATGGATATCTTGGGTTTTTTAGTTGATAGCGAGTTTTTATATGCTTTAGTTTTAATGTTCTATGGATTGAATTGTTTTGTGAAATTCCTTTTAAAAAGAACAAAAACTTTTAGTCATATGTTTTGAATCATCTGAGGGGTAGTCATATCAAAGATGTCCATTTATCCAAAGGATTGACATCATAAATTAATAAAGGCTTCTGTTCTTATTCTTAACCAAAAAATTATGGCTGAATTTGAGACATTGGTATCCTAGATAATGATATCCAGTGGTTGTGTATCCTGAAATTTGAAAATATAACTGCTAATCCTAAGTTATTTGGACAATTTAATGCTTCAACTTAGCAAATTGACTGCTATTCAATTATTGACATTAAGTGTTCAGGTTCCTTGTATCTAGTCATATCAACATGAATTCTGTGGAGTATGTGGTTAAAAATTTCTCCAGTGCCTCTTATGTTGGAGGAAACTTATCCTTTTAATCTTTTAAGTTTTGGTTCCAAGACTCCTGTTGAAGATTTAGAGTTGGTATATAAGTTGGGCATTTCTTGCCAGCTTAACTTCTAGGAAAATTGGTCACCACCTCATCATGTTATCAGCACCTAAATTAACTTCTATTTTGTTTATATAACTCTGGTACTGAAATTCATGTGAGCCTATTCCTATCTGCTTGTTCCTCGAGTAACAAAGCATACATACATCTTTTATCTAGCTAGAGAAAGTGATCTGGAAATTCGTCCTACGTTTAGGTAGTTGGGTATCGTATCTGTATCTCACTCATGTCTGGGCATTTGTCCCATTAATTTACAGTAGTAAGAAATGCAGGTTATTGGAGTTGAGGGTTGAAAACAGTATTGGCAATGCCGTCATAAATCTGCACATAAAATAAGAATGAAAATATATTTACTCTTTTTCATAATAAAGATCATATATAGTTGATTAGTGTTTTCATTATATACGCACTGTGGTTTTGTGCTTTATACGGTGCCATACAAAAGGTGAAAGGACTAAAGGTGGCATGCGAACTTATAGATGAGCTTGTTGTCAGCATATGATCAATTTAATTTTAACAGATACTGCACCAGTTTGTGAAGGTGATGTTCAGCATATAACCTCTAAAAGATTTGAGACTGGGGGAGTTGATTTGGCTAATTTATTGGCACAAGAACTTCATAAGTCCAATCCTTCAGTGAACATCCAAAATTCTGAGGTTGAGAAATTGATGGAGCAATATGCTTGCTGGAAGATCAAGCTGTTTTTGAAAAGACAATTCATGTCACAAAGAGGATCACACCTTACCTGATGGAATTTTTATGTTGTGAAAATGAATCTTTAGTTCATTTTCTTTGTCATATTGATATGGGGGAATGCATAATGGATTTTGAAAGAAAGTTGATAGTATAATTATATTTACTAGAATAAGTTTTTTTGGATAAAAAAAAATGAACTCATGATAAAGTTTTAATAAAATAAAAAAAATAACTCATCATCAAGTTTAAAATCATTAAGGGATACAGAAAGTTTACCACCCCAAGGATAATAAACAATGATACAGAACTAAAAATAAAAGATTCATTATTCAAGGAAGTATTCAAGACATACAGAGTTTAAAAGAGAACTCAAGATATACAGAGTTTAAGAGAGAACTCAAAGAGCTTCTGCCAATATCCTTAGTTTTTAAATTCTTTTCTAACTCTAAAATATCAAAATAAGTACTAATGCATGAAACAACCCTTTATGCATAGGGAATTACAAAATTAAGTATTTTACAATTGATAACTAACTCATTTAATGCATTCCTTAGTTATGAAGAAAAGCACATTAAAACAACTGTAACTTTGTCTAAGGAATATGCTCAACTGTTATATTTGAGTAGACTAAGTTAAAGGCTATGAGACAAAATTATGAGTTGTAGAGAATACTATAGCATCCATAAGGTCCACATGAGTTGATTGTAGCAAATTAGGTTCTCCTATATCAATCTCCCTTAGTTGAAAAAGATTTGTCCTCAAGTCCTCGTTTGTTTCATCAACATGATTATGATAAGGACTTAAATCAACCATATTAAATGTTGGGGATACTCCATAATCTACAAGTAGCTCGATCTCATAAGCATTCTTGTCAATTTTTTTAAATACCTTGAATGAATCATTAGTCTTTGGTTTCAATTTCCCAAATTTGCTTGGTGGAAACCTCTCCTTCCTTAGATGAATCCAGACTAAATTACCTGCATTAAACTCCACGTGTTTTCTATGTTTGTTGGCAGTTTGCATGTACCTCTCATTTTACTTCTCAATGGTTACTTTAATACCCTCATGCAGCTTCTTTATCTACTTAGCTCTCTCATCAGTATCTCCACTAAGTTGCTTAGTTGTAGAATGAGGGACTAAGTCCAAATGACTAGTAGGATTAGCACCATAAACAACCTCAAAAGAAAGGATTCTTACCAATGCTATGTTGTATAGAACGATTGTAGGTAAAGTCAATTTGTGGAAGAATGAGATCTCCTTGCTTAATGTTCTTGCCAATATAGCTTCTAAGCAAGTTTCCTAAGCTTCTGTACATTACTTCAGTTTGTCAATCAGTTTGTAAAAATGACTAAGAAATTTTGAATCTCAATTAGACATCATAGTTCTTAAAATACAATGTAATCTAACAATCTCCGTAAAATATAAATCAGTAATATGAGATGCATCATTTGATTTGTTGCAGAGAACAAAGTAAGACATTTTTGAAAATCTATCAACAACCATAATAGAATCCTTGTTCCTTTGAGTTCTTAGTAGTCCCAAAATGACATCAAGACTCACTTCCTCATATTGGAGTATTTGGCACCGGCAATGGAGTGTACAAACTAGAATTTTGACTTCTTGTTTTTGTCAAATGACACACTCGGCATTACTTTACATGTTTCTTAACATCTCTGAATATCTTAGGCTAATAGAAATTACTTGTCTCAAAGAATAAGATGGAACATACAAGATATTAGCCCGAAAAAGAAAACCATTAAATATAAATTTTTTTAAAAGGAGTCTGATTTATAATTCTGCCATATTGAGCCAAAATTCACATCATTCTCATAGAGATATTTGAATGTCTCAAATCCAACCACTTTGACTTCTATTGCTAATAATAAAAAATATTTTCTGCTCAATGCATCAACAACTACGTTTTGAACACCAGATTTGTGCTTGATTGTAAAGTTATAAGATTACAAGAACTTTACCTAAGCTGCATGCCTCTTGTTTAGCTTATGCTAGTGATTAATGAACTTTAATGTCTCATGATTAAAATATAGGACAAATGACTTGGCAAGAAGATATTGACTCCAATAAGATAAAGCTCGATAAATGGCATAGAACTCCTTATCATAGGTAGAATATTTCCTTCTTGTATCATTTAGCTTCTCACTAAAAAAGACAATGAGCTTTCCATCTTGACTCAAAACAGCACCAATTCCCATATTAGAGGCATCACATTCAACCTCAAACACATTGTTAAAATTTGGTAGAACTAAGATAGGAGCTTCGGTCACCTTTCTTTTTAATAGTTCAAAAGCATCATCAACCTCACTAATCCATTTGAATTTATCACCTCTTAGGTATTAAGTGATTATAACAATAATAGAGTTGAAATCCTTGATGAATCTCTTGTAAAAGGAAGTTGTCATGGAAACTCCTCACATCATGCAATAAAGCAGGTGTTAGCCAATTAAGAATAACCTCTATCTTACTTTGATCTATTATGATTCCATCTTTTGAAACAACATACTCCAAAAATACAACACTAGAAGAAAAGAAATCATACTTCTTTAAATTAGCATAAAGCTTTTGCTGTCTTAAAATAAGAAAGATCTCTTTAAGATGATTCATATGCTACTTTACATTCTTGTTATATACTAATATGTCATTAAAGTAAACCATAATAAAAGTCCTAATGCATGACTTAAATATATGATTTATAAATCTCATGAAAATGTTAGGAGTATTAGATAACCAAAATGGTATAACTGACTATTCATATAAAAATCTCCTCTTAAATAATATGAGAATACATAATAAGATGTCTTGATTCATAAAAGATTTAAAGTTATAATTCCGAGAAATCAAAATCACGATATATATAAAAACTCATTCAAATTCAAACAATCAAAATCATCGAAATCACTTTCAAGAGATTCAAAATGATATACATAGATTTATCATTTTGTTGTTGAAAAGATTATAAGATAAAGATAAAGAAATTTTCAAAATATATTATCTTTTTAGTTGTTTTTAATTCATGTGATTTATTTCATAGAAGCATGTCTTTTTCATTTATGCCAAATAAAAACATACATCAACGTTTAAAACTAAAAAAAACTTTCATTATGGCAAAGATCGATAATCCATAGATCACAAAAATTATCATGCATAATTTTGAAATTTAAACTCATTAATCATGATTTCAAATCATCATTACATTTTCATTAAGACATCAAGCATAGTTTCATTGAATATAATGTTGAATGATTCTTAAAGATATCTAAACTTCTTTAGTTTCAATTTGTGTGATTGACTTTATATTAGCATGCCCAAATATTTGTTATTATATCAAAACCATGCATCATGTTTAAAATCGAAAACCAAAGACAAGATTCATCACAAAAATCATCAAGCTTTCTATACAAAAGCTATGCATCGTCGTCGAAAAGCAATATGTAAATCATCAAGATACTCATTATTGCTTCTTTAAAATATACATAGAATTAATATTTTTAGATAAGTTTTATATCTAACATTTTATTACATTATCATAAAACATACAATTGTCATAATTTTTTTTTGAAATTACTAGAAAGATAAGAATGATCCTAAAACTTTTAACATTTTCATTACATCATTAAACATGTAATTTTAAAAAAAATTATATAATTTTTCAAAACTAAATTAAAAACAACTCATGAAAAAGCATCAAGTTATTTCAAAATAAAATAAGAGAATTTTGATTACCTCGTCGTCGAAAGCCATTAAGGCATAGTTTGCCACCTCGCCTTTGTTGGTTTTCTCCTCATTTTCGGATGAGCTTGATTCATCCCAAAGTGCTTCCTTCTTCTTATGTTCATAGCAAGTAGTAGCATTCTTTTTAAGTTTATTTTTATTCTTTAATTCTTTTTTCATTAATTTTTTAAATTTTATAGTGAGAAGTTCAAGTTTACCATCACTTGAGCTTTCGCTCGAGTGGTCTTCTTTTGTTTTAAGTACAAAATCCTTCCTGTTCTTTGGAAGGTATTCTTAAGTTCATTTTGTGTCATACAATTCATTTCATAGGTCATTAAAGACCTTATAAATTTTTCGAGAGGGAAAGTATTCAAATTCTTTGATTCTTGTATTATGGTTACTTTCAAATCTCAATTATTAGAAAGTGATCGTAAAACTTTATTCATAAGTTTAAGATTCGAAAACTTTTACCAAAAATCTTTAGACTATTGATAACATTCGTAAAACGGGTGTACATATCTCCAATAGTCTCACTTGGTTCCATTCGAAATAGTTCAAAATTATGTATTAAAAAATTAATTTTCAAATCTTTAACTTTACTAGTGCCTTCGTGTGTGGTTTCAAGTGTATGCTAAATGTCAAAAGCCATTTTGCAAGTAGAAACCCGATTGAATTCATTTTTGTCTAAGGCGCAAAATAGAGCATTCATAACTCTAGCATTTAAATAAAAAATCTTCTTCTCCAAATCATTCTAGTAGTTCATTAGAAGAGAAGACCTTTGAAATATGTTTTTAATAATATTTCATAAATTTAAATCCAAAGAAAGCAAGAAAACTCTCATTCAAGTTTTCCAACATGTGCAGTGCGTCCCATTAAACATGGGAGGACGAATGAGAGAGTGACCTTTTTGAAGCCGAAAAGAGTCATTTCTCTTGGGTGTTAAACCAAATGAGAAAAACGAGGCTCCAATACCAATTGTTAGGAATGAGTCGGCACTAAGAGGAGGAGGTTAGTGCAGCGGATAAATCATGTCGGTTCGAAAATCTCATTTGATAAAAAAACATTTTGACAAAGCCCGTATAGGAAATACTTAACTTTGAAAGCGTATTCGTAAGCATAGTGGAAGTAAAGCAAGTAAGGCAATTTGTAGTAAAGGTAGATAGCAAGAATAGAAGTGCAAACCAAGTTTTATAGTTGTTCGGTCGTTGTGACCTACATCCACTCCTGACTCCTCTTCCGTCGAGGCCACTGACATCCACTAACGGTCTTCCTTCAATAGGCGAAGACCAACCACCTTCTTACAACTCTATTATCCTTTTGATAGGCTCAAGAGAGAACCTTTACACCTCTCTTTTAGACCTAGACCTCTCTTCTCCCTTTAGAAGAACTTTCTAAATACTAGGAAGAATGGACTCTACTCTTCAAGAGAGATTACAATTTTTACTCAAGGATTCTTTCCCCCTTTTAAACTCACTTTCTTGCTATCATAAGCAGGGAAGAGTGGGGTATTTATAGGCCCCAAATGGATTCAAATTTGGAGCCCAAAATTTAAATCCCCAAGATTTAAGGGTACGGGCGGTACCACCGCTTGCACTGGGTGGTACCACCGCCTGCAGCCTGACACTGGGTGGTACCACTACCTGACACACTGTCACTGGACGGTACCATTGCCCAGTCTGACAGTACCACCGTTTGACAGCCTTGGAGACCAAGTTTTTCAAGTTTTCCAACTCACAAGCGGTTCTACCGCTTGTTCTAGTGGTGCTACCGCTTGGCCCAACTTTTGGGTCACTAAATGGGCCTCACAATAAGCCCAAATCAGTCCCAATTAAGGCCCAATTGGCCCCTAATTGAGTTAACATGATTACACTAAAGCTAACTCAATTAGCCTATAAACTATTTCGATCTTTGACAAATGATTATAAAGCATGAATTCTTTGTCTTGCATGTCATTGGTTCATCTAGAACTCGTCCAATCCTTCGGGCATCATCTCTCCTTCGGCGTATTGCCCAATCGACATGTTGACTCCCATAACTCATGATCTCCTTGGTGCAATGTCTGATTCTTCGGCCCGATGCTTGAATTCACGGCACGAGCCTTCTGCTGATATGTTGACTAATCCTCCGGCCCGATGTCCAATCTTCTGACATGTTCCCTCCATCCCAATATCCAATTCCTCCTACTTTAATCAATTTGCCTCTCCTTGATCGAAGCTAGTCCTACATTACTTAAAACGTAAATTAGATCACAAACTCATCAATTGATTTCATCACCAAAATCTAAGATTCAACATGATGTGGACAAATGATCATGGACCGTGTGATATATGTACATATGATATGATTATTATTGTTATTATTAAGGCTTACAAGTCTCTATTTTTTCTTATTTATTAACGGGCCTATGTGTCTATGATTAAATTGTAATCATATGAGGAGGCACCGTAGGAGCGTGGAAGTGATAGTGGGACCCATAAGATGGACGATCGCGATGCATAGAGATGCATCAAGATGCTAACAAAACCGATAAGGACGAGATGGACGATCACAGGACATGGAGATGCATCGCTACATACATAGATCTTGATATAAGTGATTAGGCGTATTGGCTTGGGCATGATCACATTAGGCTATGGTTCATGATCATCTAATGTGATTACTAATATGATGTGTAATTGATTGTACATCTACTAGATATGTATATATATTTGCATGCAATGTAGATATATCTTAAATATATATGTGTGTGACATATCATATTAGGAGACTAAATCAAAATCCCTTCCCTCGATAATATTAAGTCAATAAACGTGAGACAATTAGATTGACCCACGTGGCTTTCCATCATTATAGGTAGGGACCGATTCTTGATGTAGGTTGAGTAGGTCGAGTCCGGCTCACTTGTATCACAATTCGCTATCTTGCCTATGACATAGAGATGTCATCGGTGACTTGAGGACATGGTTTGCTTGGTCAAGTCCCTCGAGGGTATATCATCGAATCAAACTCATCTTATAACAAAAGTGTTGACTTAACCGAACATCATGGTTGATCGAGTCCTTCGAGACCATGGTGGTTTGGAGGCTGAATAGAACGGGAATCATAAGGAGTTGTGATCGACAAGATTTGCCTACCTTTTGGTCTTAATGTGATTGGTCGAGTCCCTCGAGGTTACACTAAGATGCTGATTGGATCCCGATCCCCACTAGAAGTCTGTTGGAGACTTTCGTTTCACGTGCTAAGGATGTCACGTGACTCACTAGAAAAATAGTGGGAGTAGATTAAGATAAAAGTCCATATCTTATTTGTTTATTTTCTTACACAATCTACGTATTATTTATTTTTGCTGCATCTTTATTTTCAGAAAATGTCACTTTCAAATCCCTTATGTGGAATATTTAACGTCAACCACCTCACTAGTTTGAATTATACATATTGGCTCCGTAACATGAGAATTATTTTCATGACGGAGAAAATCACATATGTCATTGATATAGTGATGCTTACGCCCAAGGAAGGGGCAAGCGAGGATAAGATCGTTTGCTAGATGAAGTGCATAGATGACTCCACTCTTACTCAGTATTACATATTGGCTTCATGACTCTTGAGTTACAGAGACAATATGAAAAGATGGATGCCATATCTATTTTCCTATATGTCCGCAAACTATTTGAGGAATAGGGAATGACTTAGTGATATAAGATATCTAAGAGCCTTTTTTGCGCTAAGATGACTGAGGGGACACCAGTTCAGAACCATGTCCTAAAGATGAGTGGATAGAGAAACTCACATGTTTAGGAATGGTCATAGAGGATAACCTGTGTGTGGATCTTGTGCTTCAATCTCTACCAGATTCCTTTTCATAGTTCATAAAGAATTTTAATATGAACAAGCTTAAGGTGACTCTCCCCGAACTCCTTAATGTGTTGAAGGAGGCAGAGAGTATTATCAAGAAATGATGAATGTTTGGTACCAATAATCATGAAGTGATAAATGCTTAAAAATATTGATTTAATATTTGGTTTCATGAATGCTTTAGTATCATGCACGAGGGAGATGATGAATGATCAAAATGTTGATTCAATGTATGAAGTGATAAATGCTTAAAAATTTTAATATCAAAATATTGAGTTAATGCATGAAGAAATAAATGCTTAAAAATTTTAGCATCATGAATGTTGATTTAATATTTGGTATCATGAATGCTTGAGTATCATGTATGATATGTCCATAGTGATGATTGATTTATTTTTAGTATCATGCATGAAGTAAGGATGAAATGTAAGGTTTCAAAATTGTGCAAGTTTTAATTTAAACTATAATGATGCACAAACATATTGAAAAAAGATTGATACTTTACCTTTATCATAATTTGAAATTTGATGTAAAGGAAAAAAAATTACAACATTGTATTCTTCTCTTCTTTTTGACAATGATAAAGGGGGAGAAAAGTTGTTAGTTTGCATATCATAAAGAGAAGCAAAAGCTTGTGTCATGCCCCCCTGAATTTAATTCTCATTCAGGAGGTGTGAATCTAACTCAAAATCAATAATATTATAATTCAACAATAATCTAGAATTCAAACACATAGTTGAAGCCACTAAGAAAACATTCAAGTCAAAATTCACCTTTATAATTCATAATTCATAAAACCTGTGTAGTTTATAATCATACCATCATATCACTTAATGATTTACAAAATTCAAAGCCAACTCAACTAAACTATAACCACATCATAAATCTATAAGCGTGAGAATCTATACAATCACAAAACCAACATGTACCACATATTTATATCAT
Organism: Musa balbisiana; assembly: GCA_004837865.1. Lineage (NCBI taxonomy): Eukaryota > Viridiplantae > Streptophyta > Magnoliopsida > Zingiberales > Musaceae > Musa > Musa balbisiana. Next base: position 40,230,253 of record CM017188.1, on the reverse strand, counting down.
TACACAATTTAAACTTAACATTCCCAAAATCCCGATATAAGGGGTTCTTTTGAAATATTTATAAGATACATCAATCTAGATTTGTCGTTGATACACACAAAAGGAACTTATACAATATCAACATATTAAGTACGAAAGATTTGCCCTAAAATCTTCTAGCTTTCCACTACCTCAACTCAATTTAAACATTTTAGTGAGCGATAAGCTATCCTGAAAAATTTATATAGCAACGAGGTGAGTATATAAAGCACAACAAGCGACTAGCATATCCATAGGATAGTTTTCAAACAAATAAGGTATCAAAATACAAAGCAGAGATACAAGATAAAATAGAAGCATATTTTGTTAGAATGCAGAATTACAATGTCGTTTCGTTCGAAGCATGTTTTGTTAATACTATCGAGGAAAGGTAATTGGAGCATATCCATGGCATATGGTATATTTCAAGGCATAACAAAGACATATAAACATTTCGGAACATATCAAACAACAAAACATGAATAGAAGCTCAAATGTCACATAACATTACATTCATTTCATTCTTGTTCAAAGCATACATAGAAACACATAGCCAAAGCTTTGGATATCATGTCAAACACAAAGAAGGTGAAGTGAGATCATAACATAATATGGTTCATCTATTTCTAAATGACCACCAAACATAAGTCTCCCATATTTGGGAGCTCCATCCACCCACGTCTGAGTGAAGTCATAGGGGCCGGTAGAGCATCGCGGGCTCTAAGCATAACTCTCTTTACCATTTCTGGCAAAGGTTCACATTTATCCCATAAACATCAGAATACAAAATGATAGTGTGAACAATAAAATTGGGACATATCGGAAGCACATGCGAAACAACGAAATGCAAGTGCCTATATGAAACATTGCGATACAAACAAGAACTTTACATAATTAAATTAGGTATGCAAATAATGAAGGACAAGAGTATATAGGAATTTAAAGAAATAATGTAAAGCTCAACTGAAGTAAGGATTTTAGCTGAAATCAATTTTCAATGAGATGAAACAAGAATAAGCAAAATCGACCAAAGCTTGATTCTGGCAGAATTTGAGAGGCACATTGCTTGAATTATTTGTATAACCAATTAAGCTCCAGTTCATAAAAAATTGGTGTCATTTTAAAGATATGTCAATCTAGTTTTAGTTAAAGTAAGTTTTGCATGAATTGGAGTTTATAATAGGGAGTTACAAATAATTTCATAGTAAAAGGTTTGAAAACATCAGCTATGTTTTACTGAATCCATAAGGTTGATGAAAACAGATGTTTCAGTTTGTATTTTGATTCCAAAATTTTCAAATTAGATAAGTACAGAAAGATATTTGAGTCTACTTTCCAATAAATCATACTTTTCATGAATCTGAGTTCCCAGCAAAATGTTATAAGCAGTTTAGTAACAAAAAGTTAGAAATTATAGTATCTGTTTTGCACAATCTGTGGGGTTAATTGAAATAGAAGTTTGAGTAGGCATTTAAACTCTAAATCATTCAATCTAGGTATCAAAATAAAGATTTTTGAGTCTATTTTTAAATGGATTAGGCTTTGTCTAAATCAGAGTTTACTACTAAAAGTTAAGTTTGAAATAATGCAAAGAGGTCAGATTATTGAAAAATTATATATTCATGGATTTGTATCAAAACGAAAGAAATGTCTAATGCTAAGCTGAAATCTTTCGAATTATGTAGAATTAAAATGAAAACAGATATTAGGATTACTGTGGGATGGGGTTAGAACCCTTGCCTTAGAAAAAATTTGATTCCCAAATGTGGGGAATTGATGCAAAACCTTAAAGCTTCTTCTTCTTCTACTACTTCAATTCCTCTTCCCTTCTCCTCTCAAACCCACGTTGGCTGCAGTAAGTTTCTCTCCTTTGTTAGGTTTTCATTTAATCTCTCATCTAATTATTTAGGTTTGGCTAACACAAGGAATGCAAGGTGGCAAGCATGCATGAAAAAAATTTGTCATCCATAGAACAAACATAGGTGGGAAGGTTAGCTAGTGACATGTGTCCTCCATTTTTTTTTTCTTTTAACTTAATGTGAATCTTCTACAAATCATATCAAATTTGTTAAGATTCACATTTAGGTCCCTAGCCATAAACTTTTAATATAATATCATTTCCTAAATTATAAAAAATGGGGGATGTTACAACTTGCCCATCTCAAAAGATCCAAAAATTTTGCCAACTTTTATATGTAAAAACTTTGCTAGCTTGCATATTCTACTATGATATAACACTTGCTAAATTTGTTAGCTTACAAATTGCAAGTAGAAGAACTTGCTATCTTAAACATCACCAAAACTTGCTAGCTTGCTCATCTCAATAGAGAAGCAAAAATTGCTAACTTGCATATTTCAAGAAGCAAAAGTTGCTTTCTTGAATATCTCAAACATTACTATCTTGCATTATTTTTCAAAAACTTGCTAGCCTTCATATTTCAAAGAGAAGTAACACTTGCCTAATTGCTATCTTGCATGTTGTAAAATGATGTAAAATTTTGCTAGCTTGTGTTTTGCAAATGAAGCAAAAAATCTCACTTCTCAAAAGAGAAGAAAGAACTTACTATCTTGAACATCACAAAAAATTGCTAGCTTGTCTATCTTAAGAAATAGAAATGCAAACTTGTAAAATTTGCAATCTTTCATATCTTTAAAATTAATGATGATTTGGTGATTATGCATGTTGTAAAGTGATAAAAAAATTATTTTGTTAGTTGGTATGTTGTAAAACTTACATATCTTAAAAACTGGCTAGATGCACTTCTTTTTATTGATGACAAAGGGGGAGAAGTTATGATAATGATAATGCATAGAATGATGTATTGAAATTTTGATTATGCATGATTTTATGATGACATGTTGCTTGGATTAATGATTAAAATTGCCCTGACTTGAATTCATTTTGAATTCAAGGTTCATCTCACATATGTCATATTGATAGGGGGAGTTTAGTTTAAACTCCTTCATTAATTGGTTGTCATCATAAAAAAGGGGGAGGTTGTTGAATCTCGAATTTTGATGATTAAATCAATTGATGTTTTTGATCTAATATGCGTTTTAAGTGACGTAAGACTAGCTTCGATCAGAAAAGGCATAATGATTAAAGTAGGAGGAATCAGACGTTGGGTCGGAGCAAACATGTCAGTAAATGGGACGTCGGGCCGGAGGATTGGTTGACGTGTTGGTAGAAGACTTCGTGCCATGTATTTGGGTATCGGGCCTAGAAGAGTGAACATTGCACCAAGGATATCGGAGTTGCGGAGTCAAGATATTGATTAGGCAAAAGACCACAAAAGAGGATGATGTGCCGAAAGATCGGACAAAGCGCCGGATAAACCAATGACATGACGGACAATATGGGATTCACTTGTAATCGTTTATGCCTAGATTGAGTTAGTTTACATCTAATTGAGTCGATAATGGGGTGAAATAATGCCAACTCAATTAGGGGCCAATTGGGCCTAAATTGGGAGTGATTTGGGCTTATTAGAAGGCTCATTCAATGACCCAAATGTTGGGTCAAGCGCTAGCCCCGCCAGAATAGGCGATAGAATGGCCTATGAGTTGGAAAACTCAAAAAACTCAGTCTTCGAGGCTGTTAGTCTATGGTACTGCTAGATTGGGCAGTGGTACTGCCCAGTGACAATGTGTTAGGTGGTGGTACCTGAATAATAAGCAATTTTTAAAGAGATGAAACAAGAATAAGCAAAATCGACCAAAGCTCGATTCTCGTAGAATTTGAGAGGCACATTGCTTGAATTATTTGGATAACTAATTATACTTTAATTTATAAAAAATTGGTTTCATTCGAAAGATATGTCAATCTAGTTTTAGGCAAAGTAAGTTTTGCATGAATTGAAGTTTACAATAGGGAGTTACAAATAATTTCATAGTGAAAGGTCTGAAAACATCAGCTCTATTTTACTAAATCCATAGGGTCGATGAAAATAGATGTTTCAGTTCACATTTTGATTCCAAAATTTTCAAATCATATAAGTACAAAAAGATTTTTGAGTCTAGTTTCCAATAAATCATATTTTGCATAAATCTGAGTTCCCAATAAAAAGCTATAAGTAGTTTAGTAACTAGAGGTTATAAATTACAATACTTGTTTTGCACAATCTGTAGGGTTAATCGAAACAGAAGTTTGAGTAGGCATTTAAACTCCAAATCATTCAATCTAGATATCAAAATAAATATTTTAGTCTAATTTCAAATGGATTAGGATTTGCCTAAATCAGATTTTACTACTAAAAGTTAGGTCTGAAACAATGCAAAGAGGTCAGATTACCAAAAAATTACAGATTCATGACTTTGTATCAAAACGAAATAAATGTCTGATGCTAAGCTGAAATCTTTCGAATTATGTAGAATTAAAATGAAAACAGAGATTAGGATTACTATAGAATGAGGTTAGAATACTTGTCTTAGAAAAAATTTGATTCCCAAATGTGGGGAATTGATACAAAACCTCAAAGCTTCTTCTTCTACTACTACTACTTCAATTCCTCTTCTCTTCTCCTCTCAAACCCATGTTGGCTGTAGCAAGTTTCTCTCCTTTATTAAGTTTTTTTTTCATCTCTCGTCTAATTACTTAGGTTTGCTAACACAAGGAATGCAAGATGGCAAGCATGCATGAAAAAAAAAATTATGTGTCATCCATAGAACAAACATAGGTGGCAAAGTTAGCTAGTGACATTTATCCTCCATTTTTTTTTAAAACTTAATGTGAATCTTCTATAAATCATATCAATTTTTTTAAAATTCACATTTAGGTCCCTAGCCATAAACTTTTAATATAATATCATTTAATAAAAAAGATTATTAAATAATCCTCATATTTACAAATAAGCATTTACTAAATTTTCAAAAATGTGAGATGTTACACTCTCCCTTCCTTAAAAGAAAATTTTAGTTCTCTAAACTTATCATACCTCCTTCGACAAAAAGATCCTTCGACAAAAAGATGAGGATAAACTTTCTCCATTTCTTCCTCAAGCTCCCAGATTGTTTCCTCCCAAGAATGATATCTCCAGTTCACTTTAACTAGAGGGATTACTCGATTCCTTAGGATTTTTTCCTTCTTATCAACAATCTGAGTGGACTCTTCCACATAAGACAAGTCTTTATCGATCACCATCGGCTCATACTTAATGATATGAGAGGGATTAGGTATATACTTTCTGATAATTGAAATATGAAATATATCATGGATATGGCACAACGATGGTGACAAGGCAATCCTGTAAGCGACAGAACCAACCCTCTCAAGAACCTTAAAAGGTCCAATAAATCTTGGACTTAACTTTCCTTTCTTCTCAAATCTTACAACGCCTTTAGAAGGGGGGACCTTCACTTTCCTTTCTTTACAAATCTTACAATGCCTTTAGAAGGGGAGACCTTCAAGAGCACTAAGAGGGGGGGGGCGGGGGGTGAATTAGTGCAGTAGAAAACTTTCGACGATTTAAAACGACGTTCGTACGATAAGAACGATTTCGGTATGAAAGTCGATTCGGAAATTGCTTTAACTTAAGATTAAGCGAAGTGCAGTTAAAGTAAAGCTATGGAAGTAGTTGCAATTAAGATAGAGAACAAAATGTAAATGCAAACCGAGATTTAGAGTGGTTCGGTCAATCTTGACCTACATCCACTTTTGGCTTCCTCCTCCGATGAGGTCACTAACGTCCACTAGAGGCCTTCCTTCAATAGGCGAAGGCCAACCACCCTTTTATAGTTTCACTCCTTTTGACGGGCTTAGGAGACAACCCTTACAGATTTTTCACTCCTCTCTTAAATGATCAAAACTTCGAAGAAAAGAGGGAGAAGAACTTCTAGCCTTTTACAACACTTTTAAGCTCTCAAAATCTCAGAATAAATGTTAAGTTTCGGTACCCTTTCATGCATGAAAGGGTGGGGTTTATATAGGCCCCAAACTGATTTGAATTTGGAGCTCAAAAACGTCATTTCCCATATTTCCGGGGTCCTGGCGGTACTACCGCCTGACAGAGCTCGGAGACCGAGCTCGGGCGGTACCATCGCCTAACAAGGGCGGTACTACCGCCCAGTCTCACTCGGAGACTGAGCCCAGGCGGTGCCACCGCCTGACAGGGGCGGTACCATCGCCTAGCCTCACTCGGAGACTCAGCTCCTGGGCGGTGCCACCGCCGGCCAGGAAATCTGGGTCCGAATGGGCTGATCCATTCGGCCCAATTTGGTCAAGGGCCCAATTGCCCCAAGATTAAGTTAATGGGATCACCTCCTATTTCTAACTTAATCATCATGCTAACTACGATATTTTTCAAGACATTTACTGCAACTTGCTCCGGTGCGTCAATCGCTTCTTCCGTCGAGCTTCCGGCGAACTTCCGGCGATCATCCGACGAACCCTCGGCGATGCTCCGGCGGACTTCCGGCAAACTCCTGGACTTGCGACGATCCACTTGGCGAGTTCCGATGAGCTTCTTTGGCAAGCTCCTGGACTTCTCGGATTTGTTCCTACTGAACCTCCGATGACCGTTCAGACTTTTGTCGAACTCTCGAACCCCCAACGTGATCATAGTCTTGACTTTGGCGCAACTCCTGCTGCATGTCTTACTTTCATCGTAGTTAATCCTGCATACTTATCTCAACATATGGATTAGATAACAAATGACAATTGACTTCATCATCAAAATCCGAGATTCAACAGGGGAGACCTTCAAGAATACAAAACCCCTGATTTGAAACTCAATATCTCGTCTTCTGTTGTTAGCATAACTTTTTTGACGACTTTGAGTAGTCTTTAACCTTTTCCTTATAAGTTAAATTTTCTCGATAGTCTCTTGTACTTTGTCTAGTGCTAATAACTTTCTGTCGCTAATTTCTTCCCAACATATAGGCTTTTTGCACTTTCACCTATATAAAGCTTCGTAAAGAGCCATCTGAATACTTGAATGATAACTATTATTATAAGTGAACTCAATAAAAGATATATCTTTATTCCATTCACATTTTCAATCCATAACATAGGTTTGAAGCAAATCCTCAAGTGTTTGAATGGTTTTTTCTGATTAACCATCGTTTTGAGGGTGATAAGCAGTGCTAAACTTGACTTTAGTGCCTATAGATTCTTTTAATCTTCTCCATAATCTAGATAGAAATCTGGAGTCTCTGTCAGAGATGATCTCCTTTGGAACACCATGAAGTCTTATTATTTCATTGATATATAAATCTGTAAGCCTATCAAGAGAATAGGTCATATTGATCGATAAGAAATATGCAGATTTTGATAACCTATCAATGATAACCCCAATAGCATCCTGCTTTCTAGAAGTTCTGGGTAGCCCTGAAACAAAGTCCATGGTAACACATTCACATTTCCATTCAGGAATATCTAAAGGTTGCAATAAACCTTCAAGTCTTTGGTGTTCTGCTTTGATTTGTTGATAAGTCAAACACTTCGAAACATATATTGCAATCTCCTTCTTCATGCTTTCCCACTAATAATGACTTTGGAGATCTCTATACATCTTAGTGCCACCAGGATGCATAGTGTACTTTGAATTATGACCTTCCCTTAGGTTTTGGTTCTTGATATCTGGGGCATTTGGAATACATATTCTATCCCCAAATCTCAATAAGCCATCCTTTGAAACTTGAAAATTTAGCTTCAATCCCTTTTCTACCTCATTCCTTAAGTAGATTAAGCATCGATCTTGTAGTTGTCATTCTTTAATTTGTTGAATGAGATCAGATTGAACTTGGATGAAAGCCACCAATATCATTGAGTCTTACCCTTTTCTCATAACATTCAAATCATAATTTTCTTCCAATAACTTTTATTGTTTCACAACCAAAATTGCCATAAAACTTGTAGATTTTCTACTAAGTGCATCAGCTACAACATTAGCTTTAACTAGGTGATAACGAATGGTACAATCATAATCTTTTAGAAGTTCTATCCATCTCCGCTATCTCATGTTTAACTCTTTTTGAGTAAAAATATACTTTAAACTCTTGTGATCAGTAAAGATTTCAAATGTTCGCCCATACAAGTAATGCCTCCAAATCTTTATAGCATAAATAATTGCTACCAATTCCAAATTATGAGTTGGATAATTCAATTCATAACTCTTTAGTTGTCTAAAAGCATAAGCAATTACTTTTCCTTCTTGCATCAAAACACATCCAAAGCCCTTTCTTGAGGCATTAGTATAAACTATAAATCCCTCATCACTACTTGGAATAGTGAGAATAGGGGCACTAGTTAATTTTCTTTTTAACTCTTGAAAACTTTGCTCATAATCATCACCCCATACAAATTTCATATTCTTTTAAGTGAGTTTGGTGAGAGGTTGAGTGATTCGAGAAAATCTCTCCACAAATCTCCTGTAATAACCTGCTATGCTCAAGAAGCTTCTAACTTCTGTTACATTTGTTGGTACTTCCCACTTAACTACAGCTTCTACCTTCTTTGGATCAACAGATATGCCCTTCCCTGAAATAACATGGCTTAAGAAAGCAGTTTCATTCAACCAAAATTCATATTTGCTGAACTTTGCATATAACTTCTTTTCTCTTAGTATAGATAATATATTTCTCAAATGTTCTTCATGCTCTTGATTATTCCTTGAATACACTAAAAGAATGGCTGAAATATCCTATTCATCAGTTCCATAAAAGTTGCAGGGACATTAGTCAAACCAAAAGACATTACTAAGAATTCATAGTGACCATAGCGAGTTCTAAAAGTTGTTTTTGGAATATCCTCCTTCTTGATCTTCAACTAATAGTAATCTGACCTCAGATCAATCTTGGAGAATACTTATGCACCATGCAATTGATCAAACAAATCATTAATTCTGGGTAGGGGATACTTGTTTTTAATGGTCACCTGATTCAACTATCTATAATCAATACATAGATTCAATGTTCCATCCTTCTTCTTAACTAATAGCACCGGAGCACCCCACGGTGAAACGTTGGGTCGTATGAAACCCTTATCTAATAGTTCTTGTAGTTGCTTCTTTAATTCCTCGAGCTCGAGTGGTGCCATTCTGTAGGGAGGCTTAGATATTGGGGTTGTCCCGGGGACCAAATCAATAGCAAATTTATCCTCTCTATTTGGAGGTAAACCAAACAAGTCATCTGGAAATACATTAAGGAACTCTTTGACTATTGAAATTTCATCTACGTGAGTTTCTTGATTTGAATGCTCCTTTATACACATAATATAACAAAAATAACCCTTCTGCATAAGACGATAAGCTTGAAATGCCGATATCAAATAAGGAGTCAAATCATGCCTAATACCCTCAAAGTAAAATATAGACTGATTTAGTATACAGAAAGTAATTATTTTTATATAGCAATCAATACTAGCATGATAGGAAGATAGCCAATCCATGCCAAGTATAATATCAAAACCTTGGATCTCTAGGAGAATCAAATTAGCAATAAGTTCATATTCTCCAATAGAAATCAAACAAGATGGATAAACCAAGTTTGTTGTCAAAGAATCCCCAACAGCAGTAGTTATACATAACATATAATCTAGGGGTCTAGGTTGAATGCCCAAGTAACAAGCAAAGTATTGTGAAACAAAAGATAAGTTGGAACCAGGATCAAACAAAACTTTTGTATTTCTTTTAGAAACATGAAAATATATTCAACCACTGATTTAGAGGCTCTGGAATCCTATTCAGTGATAGCATATACTCTAGTATGGACTTAGGAGGTAGTGGCTCTTTCTTCTTGTTCAGTGGGCAATCTCTTACTTTATGATCTAACTTCCTGCAAGCAAAACAAGTTCCAATCGTTCGAAAACACTAACTTGTTTCATGATTTAATCCACATTTAGCACATGACTGAGTCCTCTGTGGTGGTTTTCCTTTTTCAAATCTGGACGTCTTAACCCTCTTATAACTTATTTCAAATTCATTCCCTCTCTTACTTTTGTTGATAAACTTCTTATCTTTCTTGTCCCTGATTTTCTGAATTTCCTCCAAGTCTCTTTCAATTATCAAAGCCCATTCTACCACATCGGCATAAGCTTAGAGTTTTAATGCTAATATTCGACTTCTTATTGCTGGCTTTAGTCCCCTTTCAAATTTCTTTGCTTTTCTAGTTTCATCATCGATTATATGAGTGGTAAATCTGGAGAGCTTAGTGAATTTAGATTCATACTTTGCAACTATCAAATTTCCCTGGATAGATTTAAGAACTATAATTCTTTTTGCTCTCTAATGCAATTTGGAAAATATTTATCGTTGAACTTTTCTACGAATACGTTCTATGTGATTGGCTCATGTTTGACTTCAGAAATCCTTTTAATCATTCTCCACTAGTATTCAACCTCTCCTTCTAATATAAAGGCGGCAAGAAAAACCTTCTGATCATCAAGGCAATTTAAGACGTCAAATATTTTCTCTATCTGCATCATCCATCATTCTGCTATCATTGGATTAGGCTCACAACTAAAACTGGGAGGACTGAGCTTCTTAAACTGTTCACTTCTCAACCCTATTTGGTTTGAGGTCCTCGTTCCATCATTTCTTCCTTGCCGGATTTATTGTTGCATCATTTGTGTCATAGTCTCCAGAGTTCTCATAATTCCACTCAATTGATCAACAGTAGATGGAATAGGGGAACTATATGACCTCGTCATCCTTGCTTCATAAAAACAACAAAAGAGAATTTTTTGATCAATCTTTGAATAAAAGTCACTAAACCTTAAATTTTTTTTATTACGCATCTAACATATAAAAAATCTTAGTGATTCTCAAACCATGCTTTGGTACCACCTCTGTCATGCCCCCCAGATCTAATTCTCATTTAGGAGATGTGAACCTAACTAAAAATCAATAATATTATAATTCAACAATAATCTAGGATCCAAACACACATTCGAGGCCACAAAGAAAACATTCAAGTCAAAATTTACCTCTATAATTCATAATTCATAAAATCTGTGTCGTTTATAATCATACCATCATATCATTTAATGATTCACAAAATCCAAAGTCAACTCAACTAAACCATGACCACATCATAAATCCATAAGCGTGGGAATTTATACAATCACAAAACTAACATGTACCACATGTTTATATCATTACATAATTTAAACTTAACATTCCCAAAATCCCGATATGATGGGTATTTTTCAAATATTTATAAGATATATCAATCTAGATTTGTTGTTGATACACACAAAAGGAACTTATACAACATCAACCTATTAAGTACGAAAGATTTGCTTCAAAATCTTCTAGCTTTTCACTGCCTCAACCCAATTTAAACATTTTAGCAAGCGATAAGCTATCATGAAAAATTTATATAGCAATTGGGTGAGCATATAAAGCTCAGCAAGCGACTAACATATCCATGACAAAGAGGATAGTTTTCAAACAAATAAGGTATCAAAATACAAAGCAGAGATATAAGAGGCAACAGAAGCATGTTTAGAATGCAGAATTACAATGTCGTTTCGTTCTATTTTGTTCATACAATTGAGGAAAGGTAATTGGAGCATATCATTAGCATAAGGAGCATATCCATAGCATATGGTATATTTCAAGGCATAACAAAGACATATAAACATTTCGGAACATATCAAACAACAAAACATGAACAGAAGCTCAAATGTCATATGATGTTATATTCATTTCATTCATATCCAAAGCATGCATAAAAACACAGAGCCAAAGCTTTGGATATCATGTCAAACATATAGTAGGTGAAGTGGGATCATAACATAATATGGTCCATCCATTTCTGAATGACCACCAAACATAAGTCTCCCATGTTTGGGAGCTCCATCCACCCATGTCTGAGTGCAGTCATAGGAGGCCGGCAGAGCATCGCAGGCTCTAAGCATAACTCTCTTTACCATTTCTGGCAAAGGTTCACATTTATCCAACAAACACCAAAGTACAAAAGGATAGTGTGAACAATAAAATTGGGACATATCGGAAGCACATGTGGAACAATGAAATGCAAGTGCCTATATGAAATATTACGATACAAAAATGAACTTTACATAATTAAATCAGTTATGCAAATAATGAAGGACAAGAGTATATAGGAATTTAAAGAAATAATGTAAAGCTCAATTGCAGTAAGAATTTTAGCTGAAATCAATTTTCAAAGAGATGAAACAAGAATAAGCAAAATCGACCAAAGCTCGATTCCAATAGAATTTGAGAGGCACATTGCTTGAATTATTTGTATAACCAATTAAGCTCCAATTCAAAAAAAATTGATGTCATTCGAAAGATATGTCAATCTAATTTTAGGTAAAGTAAGTTTTGCATGAATTGGAGTTTACAATAGGGAGTTACAAATAATTTCATAGTAAAAGGTCTGAAAACATCAACTCTGTTTTACTGAATCCATAAGGTCGATTGAAACAAATGTTTCAGTTTGTATTTTGATTCTAAAATTTTCAAATTAGATAAGTACAAAAAGATATTTGAGTCTACTTTCTAATAAATCATACTTTTCATGAATCTGAGTTCTTAGCAGAATGTTATAAGCAATTTAGTAACAAAATGTTAGAAATTACAGTCTCTATTTTGCACAATTTGTGGGGTTAATTGAAACAAAAATTTGAGTAGGCATTTAAACTCCAAATCATTCAATCTAGGTGTCAAAATAAAGATTTTTGAGTTTACTTTCAAATGGATTAGGCTTTGTCTAAATCAGAGTTTGCTGCTAAAAGTTAGGTCTGAAATAATGCAAAGAGGTAATATTACCGAAAAATTACATATTCTTGGCTTTGTATTAAAATGAAAGAAATGTCTGATGCTAAGTTGAAATCTTTCAAATTATGTAGAATTAAAATGAAAACAGATATTAGGATTACTGTGGGATAGGGTTAGAATCCTTGCCTTAGAAAAAATTTGATTCCCAAATGTGGGGAATTGATATAAAACCTTAAAGCTTCTTCTTCTACTACTACTTCAATTCCTCTTCCCTTCTGCTCTCAAACCCACACTGGCCACAGTAAGTTTCTCTCCTTTGTTAAGTTTTCCTTTAATCTCTCATCTAATTATTTAGGTTTAGCTAACACAAGGAATGTAAGGTGGCAAGCATGTATGAAAAAAAACTGTCATCCATAGAATAAACATAGGTGGCAAGGTTAGCTAGTGACATATGTCCTCCATTTTTTTTCTTTTAACTTAATATGAATCTTCTACAAATCATATCAATTTTGTTAAGATTCATATTTAGGTCCTTAGCCATAAACTTTTAATATAATATCATTTACTAAATTGTTAAAAATGGCGGATGTTACAGCTTGGTCATCTCAAAAGATGCAAAAATTTTGCCAACTGTTATATGTAAAAAATTTGCTAACTTGCATATTCTAATATGATATAGCATTTGCTAAATTTGCTAGCTTACAAATTACAAGGAGAAGAACTTGCTATTTTAAAACATCACCAAAACTTGCTAGCTTGCTCATATCAAAAGAGAAGCAAAAATTGTTAACTTGCATATTTCAAGAAGTAAAAGCTAACTTGCATATTTCAAGAAGTAAAAGTTTCTTTCTTGAATATCTCAAACATTGCTATCTTGCATTATTTTTCAAAAATTTACTAGCCTTCATACTTCAAAGAGAAGTAACACTTGACTAATTGCTAGCTTGCATGTTATAAAATGATATAAAATTTTGCTAGCTTGTGCTTTACAAAGGAAGCAAAAAATTTCACTTCTCAAAAGAGAAGAAAGAACTTACTATCTTGAACATCACAAAAAATTGCTAGCTTGCCTATCTTAAGAAGCAGAAATGCAAACTTGTAAAATTTACAATCTTTTACATCTTTAAAATTAATGATGATTTGGTGATAATGCATGTTGTAAAGTGATAAAAAAATTATTTTGCTAGCTGGTATGTTGTAAAACTTGCATATATTAAAAACTAGCTAGTTGCACTTCTCCTTTTTATTGATGACAAAGGGGGAGAAGTTATGATAATGATCATGCATGGAATGATGTATTGAAATTTGATTATGCATGACTTTATGATGACATATTGCTTGGATTAATGATTAAAATTTCCTTGACTTGAATTCATTTTGAATTCAAGGTTCATCTCACATATGCCATATTGATAGGGGGGAGTTTAGTTTAAACTCCATAATCAATTGGTTGTCATCATAAAAAAGAGGAAGATTGTTGAATCTCAAATTTTGATAATTAAATCAATTAATGTTTTTGATCTAATCTGTGTTTTAAGTGACGTAGGACTAGCTTCGATCAGAAAAGGCAAAATGATTAAAGTAGGAGGAATCAGACGTTGGGCCGGAGTAAACATGTCAGTAGATTGGACATCGGGCCAGAGGATTGATTGATGTGTCAGTAGAAGACTTCGTGCCATTAATTCGGGCATTGGGCCTAGAAGAGTGGACATTACACCAAGGATATCGAAATTACGGAGTCAACATACTGATTGGGCAAAAGGCCACAAAAGAGGATGATGTGCCAAAGGATCGGACGAAGCGTCGGATGAACCAATGACATATAAGACAATATGGGATTCACTTGTAATCGTTTATGCCTAGATCGAGTTAGTTTAGGTCTAATTGAGTCGGCATTGGGGTGAAACAATGCCAACTCAATTAGGGGCCAATTAAGCCTAAATTGGGAGTGATTTGGGCTCATTGGAAGGCCTATTCAATGACCCAAATGTTGGGTCAGGCGGTGGCACTGCCAGAACAGGCGATAGAACGACTTGTGAGTTGGAAAACTTGAAAAACTTAATCTCCGAGGCTGTCAGGCAGTGGCACTACCAGATTGGGCAGTACCAACGACTTGTGAGTTGGAAAACTTGAAAAACTTAATCTCCGAGGCTGTCAGGCAGTGGCACTACCAGACTGGGCAGTGGTACTGCCCAGTGATAGTATGTCAGGTGGTGGTACCACCAGATTGGGCAGTGGTACCACCCAGGCTGCAAGCGGTGGTATCGCCCAGTGGAAGTGGTGGTATCACTCGTACCTGGAAGTTTAAATTTTTGGCTCCATTTTTGAAACCATTTGGGGCCTATAAATACCCCACTTGAGCAATAAGAAAGAAGCAATAATTCTAGAGGAAAAAACTGAGTAAACTTTGCCAAAACATTGAGTTCCCTCCTCCTAGTGCTTAAAGTTAGTCTTAAGGGAGGTATGTGATGGAATCCTTGTAAAAGAGTAATTTGTAAAGGTTATCTCCTAAACCTGTAAAAAGGAGAAAGTGTTGTAAGAGGGTAGTTGGTCTTCACCCATTGAAGGAAGATCGATAGTGGATGCCGGTGGCCTCGACGGAGAAGGAATCGGAAGTGGATGTCATAACAACTAAACCACTGTAAATTATAGTTTGCATTTCTACTTTGCTATCATTCTTGCATGATACCAAAAATCAATCATCACTATTTACATATCATACATGATACTCAAGCATTCATGATACATAATTTTAGTAACAAATCATAGTATTTCAAATCATAAATAATTCAAATCATGATGGTATCAAAATGTTAAATTACATTATATCCAACCATGCATGATCATAACTTCTCATTTCTATGCATCAAACTAAATTCATGAGTATTTCATGCATAATTTCATATCATCACTTGAAAAATATCAAGAGAATTTTGGTGATGAAATACACAAATAATGAAGACAAATTATGAATATCAAGAGACATATTATGATTCTTTTTGGATAACTCAAATAGCGAAGAGAACAAATCATAGTAGACAATCTTGATTTATAAAAAGAATTTTTAAGTTATAAATCACAAGAAATCAAGATCATGATTTCGATAAAATACATTAAATTTAAATCATTTCCATAATCCATGTGATTCACAAAAGCATAATATACATGGATTCATTAATGAAAAATCAAAATCAATTTCATGGTTCAAAAAATTTATAACATAGGAATTGAGAAATTTACAAGAAATGTATTCCCCTTTTATTTCATACAAGCATGCCTTTGCTAAATAAAAACATTCATCATCGTTTAAAGCATTCATGATACCAAACATTAAATCAACATTTTAAGCATTTATTTTCTCTTTAGCAATTGGCAAAAAGAAACATGGGAGAAAAAATGATATAATATCTTGATTGATGCATACGAAATTTCTAGTTATAAATCTCAAAAAATCAAGAAAAAGCTCATTCAAATTCAAATCAATAAATCAAAATCATTTTCAAGATATTCATAAAAAGGACATAAATAGATTTATTAATCTCTCCTTTTTAGAAAAATCGATAAAGTAGAAAAAATTTTCAAGGAGAAAGCTTTCCTCTTTTTAGTTGTTTCAATTCATGTGATTTATTTCATTTATGCCAAATAAATACATGTATCAACGTTTCAAACCGAAAGTATAAGATTTATTACGTCAAAGATCAATAAGGCATAAATCACAAAAATCATCATGCATAATTTTGAAATATAAATTTGTTAGGCATTATCATTACACATCATATCAAACCTCTTAATATTTTCATTAAGACATCAAGCATGGTTTCAATCAAAATCTGAAATCATCAAGATACTCATTATTTCTTCTTGAAAAACATACATAGGATCATCATTAGATTTAAATCTAATATTTTATTCCTTTAACATAAAGCATGTAATTTTCATTATCATTTTTAAAATTACTAAAATTACTAGCATGATCATATTTTTGCATTTTCATTTTTAAACATACAATTTTTAAGAAAAATAATTATTCTAAACTAAATTAAAAATAACTCATGAAAAGCATCATGTAATTTTGAAATAAATTAAAGGCATTTTGATTATCTCATTGTCGAAAGTCGTTAAGGCGTAGTTTGCTACCTCGTCTTTGTTTTTTACCTCGTCTTCGGATGAGCTTGATTTGTCCAAAGTCGCCTTCTTCTTCTTTTTAAGTTCATTTTCAATTTTTGATTTTTGTTTTAAAAATTTTATGAGGAGTTCAAGTTCACCATCACTCGAGTGGTCTTCAATTGTTCTGAGTCTGAAATCCTTCCTATTCTTTGGAAGGTGGTTCTCAAGTTCTTCACGTGCATTGCACGTCATTTCATAGGTCATCAAAGACCTTATAAGTTCTTCAATTGGTAATTGGTTCAAGTTTTTTTATTCTTGAATAGCCATTACTTTTGAATCCCAAGTTTTAGAAAGTGATCTTAAGATCTTGTTAACGAGTTCAAAATCCAAAAAACTTTTACCAAGTCCTTTCAGACTATTGATGACATCCGTAAAATGGGTGTACATGTCTCCAATAGTCTCTCTTGGTTCCAAACGAAACAACTCAAAATCATGCATTAAACAATTAATCTTCAAATCTTTTACTCGATTAGTGCCTTCGTGTGTGATTTCGAGAGTGTGCCATATGTTAAAAGCCGTTTCGCACATTGAATTTCGATTAAACTCAGTTTTATCTAAAGCGTAAAATATAGTGTTCATAGCTCTAGCATTTAAGGAAAAAGTCTTCTTCTTCAAATCATTCCAATGGTTCATTGGAAGAGAAGACATTCAAAAGCCGCTTTCGATAATATTCCATAAATTCAAATCCAAAGAAAGCAAGAAAACTCTCATTCGAGTTTTCCAATATACGTAGTATGTCTCATTGAACAAGGGAGGACGAATGAGAGAGTGACCCTCTTGAAAGCCGAAAAGAGTCATTTCTCATTGGGTGTTAAACCAAATGAGAAATACGAGGCTCTAATACTAATTGTTAGGATCAAGAGCAGCACTAAGAGGGGGGGGTGAATTAGTGCAGCGGTAAAATCACGTTAGTATAAAAACTTTGTTTCGATAAAATCGGTTTCCGACGTAAAACCGTTTCGTAAATATCTTAACTTGAAACATGTTCATAAATGTATTGAAAGCAGTGAGCTATTAAAGAGGTTTGCAGTAAAGATAAATTGCTCAAAGAAATGCTAACCAGATTTTATAGTGGTTCAGTCGTCGTGACCTACATCCACTCCACCGATTCCTCTACCGCCAAGGCCACTGGCATCCACTATCGATCTTCCTTTAACAGGTGAAGATCAACCTTCTTCTTACAGCCCTCTTCTCCTTTTCATAGGTTTAGGAGTCAACCTTTACAAGCACTTACTCCTCTCTTACAGAATTCTAACACTTAGACTAGAGGAGGATTCTCACAAGAGATTTCTATAGCGTTTTTCTACTTTTAAACTTTCTATGCTTGTGTAACTTAACCAGAGATGAGAGGAGTATTTATAGGCTTCAAGTTGATTCAAACTTGGAGCCTAAAAACATCTCATCGTTTCTTGGGTACGGGCAGTATCATCGCCTACAGCCTCTCGCAGGTTGTGTTTGGGCGGTACCACCGCCTGACATAGTCTCAGAGACTGTGCCACGATAGTGTCACCTCTTGGGGCACTGTTTGGGCCTTTTCATTGGGCCCAACACAGTTCTTACATGGGCCCAACTGGCCCCTAATTGGGTTGGCCCAAATCCGAACCTATTTACGTGCTAACTACGATTCCTAAGACATATTTAAGCTAAACAAGTCTGTAAGTCTAGTTTCATCCAGCGAGCTTCTGGCGATCTTCCGACGAACTTCCGACAAGCTCCTAGACTTCACGACGATCTTCTTGGCGAGTTTCAACGAGCTTCTTTGGCAAGCTCCAAAACTTTTTGGTCAATTCTGGTAGCCCTTTAGATGAACGTTCGGACTTCCGACAAACTCTCGAACTCCCAACGTGATCTCGATCTTGACTCCAGGACTTCATTTTGCTTCATGCCTTGCTATCATAGTTAATCCTGCACTTGTAAAAAGACACTTCGATCTAGACAATTAATACTAAGCATTAATCATGTTGTCTAGCATGTCATTGGTCCCTCGACGTTTCGTCCGATTCTTCGATGCATCATCCTCTCTTGCGGCCTATTGCCCAATCGGCCAGTTGACTCCGCAACTCCGATATCCTTGGCGCAATATCCACTCTTCTTGGCCCGATACTCGAATCCATGGCCCGAAGCCTTCTATCGATACGTCGATCGATCCTCCGGCTTGACGTCCAATCTTCTGATATGTTTTCCTCCGGCACAACATGATTCTTCCTGCTTTTATTGTCTCATCCTGATCCAAGCGTCCTGCGTCACTCAAAACGCAGATTAAAACATAAACACTTATCAATTGGTTTCATCATCAAAATCCGAGATTCAACATTAAGATGAGTAAACTAAAAAGTTTTGCCTCTTTTTACGATATGTACGTTTGCAATTTTTGCTTTTCTTTAGATGTGCAAGCAAGCAAGTTTTTGCATCTTCTTGACTTGTGCAAGCTAGCTATCTCCCCCTTTGTCATTGTCAAAAAGAAGGGAAGAATACAATTTTGTATCTCTTTTTCCCTTTACAAGTAATCATGAGAAAGATAAGTAATCATTCTTATTTCAAAGTGCCACCATTGAGATAAACCTTGAATTCAATTCAAGGCAATTTTAATCATGATTCACATCATATGCAATACATCATATACATCATCATAATAAAATCATAAGTATTGCATGCATCATTCCAAATCATAAATATTTCATGTTATCAATTTGTCAAATTACATCCTATCATGCTTGATCATAACTCCTCATTTGTATTTCATGCATAATTTCATTTTATCTCAACAAGAAAAATTAATTGGGTGATGAATACATGGAGTTATACAAAAATAAATCATATCATTAGAGATAAGATCATGTAAATACCTAAAGACATGATTCATATTGTAAACCCCATCTTAATAAAATACAAAAAAAAATTATAGGAGTATAAAGAAGAGATCTTGATTAAAAAAAATCTCATGTAATTCCAAGAAATCAAGATCATGATTTTGATAAAACTCATTCAAATTTAAATCGTCAAAATCATCAAAATCTCATGATTACTTTCAAGAGATTCAAAATGGCATAAATAATTTTATTGATCTCTTAGTGAAAAATCGATAAGGCAAGGATTTGAGAGGTTTTCAAAAAAATACTTTCCTCTTTTTGTTTCAACTTATTGATTGATTTCATACATGTATGTTCTTTTCTTTTATGCTAAATCCATGCATCATTCATTAACACCGAAAAAGAACTTTCAAAAGATCACAAAAACTATCATACATAAGTTTAAAATATAAACTCGTTAAACATGCTTTCAAATCATCATTACATTATTTCATCTAGTATGATTTCATAAAGCGTTTTTAATCAAAATCAGTTTGTTTGTTGTGGTAATGCATTTTCTTTCTTTACATCAATGATTCAATCATATCATGAGATATATAAATCATAAATACAAAGGAATTATGTCATGAAAGATATAAGATCAAAAGTATAACACATAATTCTAAAACATATGATTTCAAATCATTACTTCAAATCGTCATGCATAATATAAAATCATCAAGCAAGATACAAAGTTGTTTAATATTTTCATTACATCTTATATCATTATGTCATTAAAGCCTCAAGCATGATTTTATTAAACATAAAGCATTTTCAATCAAAATCGGAAATCATCAAGACTAAAAATATAACACATTAAATATAAGGCCTCTTCAATCGAAAATCGAAAAGCAATACGAAGATTAACATGATATACATTATTGCTTCTTAAACTCATACATAAGATTAATCTTACTAGGTATACAAGCATTAGATTGATATTTGTTGTATTTTCATAAAACATGCAATGATCAATTTTTCAAAATAGCTAGAAAAAGAAGCATGATATAATTTTTGTATTTTTGTATGTTTAGTTTTACTAACTAAAGTAACTCATGAAAAATCATCAAGTAATTTCAAAATATAGTAAAGGAGTTTCATTTGAGTTGTTTACCTCATTGTCCAAAGCTTTTAAGGCGTAGTTTACCACTTCGTCTTCATCTGTTTGCTCCTCATCTTCGGATGAGCTTGATTCGTCTGAAAGTACTTCCTTCTTCTTGCATTCATAGCAAGTAGTTGCGTTCTTCTTAATTTTATTTTTATTCTTTGATTCTTGTTTTAATAATTTTTTAAGCTTCATTATGAGGAGTTCGAGGTCATCATCATCATCACTTGAGTCATTACTCAAGTGGTATTCTTTTGTTCGAAGTGCAAAATCCTTCCTGTTCTTTGGAAGGTTGTTCTCAAGTTCATTTTGTTCTATGCAATTCATTTCATAGGTCATTAAAGACCCAATCAATTCTTCAATGGGAAAATGGTCCAAGTTCTTTGATTCTTGGATTGTCGTTACTTTAGAATCCCAATTTTTTAAAAGTAAACGTAAAACTTTACTAACAAGTTCAAAATTCGAAAAAGTTTTACCAAGAGGTTTTAAACCATTGATGATATCCGTAAAATGGGTGTACATGTCAATAACGGTTTCGCTTGGTTTCATTCGAAATAGTTCAAAATCGTACATTAAAAAATTGACTTTAGAATCTTTTACTCTACTCGTGCCTTCGTGTGTGATTTCGAGAGTGTGCCATATATCGAAAGTCATTTCGCAAGTAGAAATCCGATTAAACGTAGTTTTATCCAAAGCGCAAAATAAAGTGTTCATAGCTCTAGCATTTAAGGAAAAAGTCTTCTTCAAATCATTCCAATGGTTCATTGGAAGAGAAGACCTTCGAAAACCGTTTTCCACAATACTCCATAAATTTAAATCTAAAGAAAGTAAGAAAACTCTCATTCGAGTTTTTCAATATGTGTAGTCCGTCGCATTGAACAAGGGAGGACGAATAAGAGAAAGTCCCTCTTGAAAGCCAAAAAGAGTCATTTCTCTTGGGTGTTAAACTAAATGAGAAATACCTAGGCTCTGATACCAATTGTTAGGAAAGCAGTCAACACTAAGAGGGGGGAGGGTCAATTAGTGCAGCGGTAAAATCACGTCGGTTTTGAGAAATCTTTTCGTAAGTTCGATGAAAACCGATTTCGGAAAGATTACTTGAAAGCGTACGGAAGAGTGTAAGGCAGTTGAGTAGTGAGCAAGTAAGATGATTTGTAGTAAATGTAAATTGCTCAAAAGTAAATGCAAACCGAGTTTATAGTGGTTCGATCGTCGTGACCTACATCCACTCTACCGATTCCTCTTCTGTCGAGGTCACTGGCATCCACTATCGATCTTCCTTTAATAGGCAAAGATCAACCTCCTTCTTACATCCCTCTTCTCCTTTTCACAGGTTTAGGAGACAACCTTTACAAGCACTCATTCCTCTCTCAAACTATTATAACACTTAGACTAGAAGAGGAGGATTCTCACAAGATATTACAATAGCGTTTTTCCCTTTTTAAATTCTCTGTGCTTGTATGTGTTAACCAGGGATGAGAGAGGTAGTTATAGGCCTCAAGTGGATTTAAAATTAGAGCCTAAAAATGTCTCATCCCGGGTTTCCTAGGTATGGGCGATACCACCGCCTGTGCTGGGCAGTACCATCGCTAGTGTCAGTCTGACACTGACACTGCACTGGGCAGTACCATCGCCCAATCTGGTGGTATCGCCGCCTGGCACCCTACCACTGGGTGGTACCACCGCCCAGACAGGCGGTACCACCGCCCAGACAGGCGGTACCACCGCCCAGATAGGCGGTACCACCGCCTGACACAATCTCGGAGACTGTGCCACTATGGTGTCACTTGTTGGGTCACTATTTGGGCCTTTCATTGGGCCCAACACAGTCCTTACATGGGCCCAACTGGCCCCTAATTGGATTGGCCCAATTCTAACTCAATTATATGCTAACTATGAATTCTAAGACATTTACTAAGTTAAACAAGTCCGTAAGTCTAGTTTTCTTCTAGTGATCTTCCGGTGAACTTTCGACGATCTCTTAGCAATGCTCCAGCGGACTCCCAGCAAGCTCCTGGACTTTATGACGATCTTCTTGGCAAGTTCCGACGAGCTTTTTTGGCAAGCTCTAGGACTTCTCAGTTGGTTCCGACAGAACTTCCGACGAACGTCCGGACTTCCAATGAACTCTCGAACTCCCAACAAAATCGCGTTCTTGACTCCGGGACTTCATTTTGCTTTACACCTTGCTATCGTAGTTAATCCTACACACATAAAAACACACTTCGATCTAGACAATTATTACTAATCTTGAATCATGTTGTTTGGTATGTCATTGGTCCATCGATGCTTCGTCCGATTCTTTGGCGCATCATCCTCTCTTACGGCCTATTGCCCAATCGGCCAGCTGACTTCCGCAACTCCAATATCCGTAGCGTAATATTTGCTCTTCTTGGTCCGATGCTCAAAACCATGGCCCAAAGCCTTCTGTCGATACGTCGACCATTCCTCCGACTCGACATCTAATCTTCTAACATGTTTTCCTCCAGCCCAACATGATTCTTCCTACTTTAATTGTCTCATCCTGATCGAAGCATCCTGCGTCACTCAAAATGTAAATCAAATCATAAACACTTATCAATTGGTTACATCATCAAAATCCGAGATTCATCACAATCATCAAGTATGATTTCATAAAGCATAAAGCTTTTTCAATCAAAATCATTTTCAAAATCACTAGAAAGATAAGCATGATCCCATTTTTATATATTTTTTTATTTTTTGCTAACTAATTTAAAAATAACTTATGAAAAGCATCAAGTAATTTTAAAATAAATTAAAGGGGTTTGGTTACCTCGTTGTCGAAAGTCGTTAAGGTGTAGTTTGCCACCTTGCCTTTATTGGTTTGTTTCTCGTCTTCGGATGAACTTGATTCATCCCAAGCCACTTTGAGTATTTTCTTCTTCTTTGGCAACTTCTTCTTTTTAAGTTCATTTTTATTCTTTAATTCTTGTTTTAAGAATTTTTTAAGCTTTCATGATAAGAGTTCAAAGTTATCAACACTTAAGCTTTCGCTCTAGTGGTCTTCATTTGTTTTAAGTGTTAAATCATTCTTGTTCTTTAGAATGTAGTTCTCATGTTTTAAGTGTTAAATCATTCTTGTTCTTTGGGATGTAGTTCTCATGTTCATCATGTTCAATACAAGTCATTTCATAGGTCATTAAACACCCAATAAGTTCTTCAATCGGAAAGTGGTTGAAGTCCTTTGATTCTTGTATTGCCATTACTTTCGAATCTCAAATTTTAGAAAGTGATCATAAATCTTTATTCACAAGTTCAAGATTTGAAAAACTTATACCAAGTGCTTTTAGACTATGGATGACATCCGTAAAATGAGTGTACATGTTTCTAATAGTCTTACTTGGTTTCATTTGAAATAATTCAAAATCATGCATCAAAAGATTAACTTTAGAATCTTTAACATTACTAGTGCATTTGTGTGTGTGATTTCAAGAGTGTGCCAAATATCGTGCGCAGTTTCGCAAATAGATGTTAGGATCAAGAGTGATACTAAGAGGGAGGGGTGAATTAGTGCAGCGAAAAAATTATCGATTTCAAAGGTCTTCGTTTCGATTAAACCCGATTCCGTCAAAAACCGTTTCGTAAATATATTGACTTGAAAGCATATGGGAGTGTAGAGAAAGCAATAAAGAGGTAAAGCAGTTTGAAGTAAAGGTAAATTGCTCAAGACAAAATGCGAACCAGAATTTAGAGTGGTTCGGTCATTGTGACCTACATCCACATCGGATTCCTCCTCCGTCGAGGTCACTAGCGTCCACTAATAGCCTTCCTTCAATAGGCGAAGACCAACTACCTTTTATAACTCTTTCTCCTTTTACTAAGTTTAGGAGATAACCCTTACAAGCCTTACTCCTCTTTCTTGGATGGTTACAAAGCTAAGATAGAAAGGGGAGGACTCTTTGCACTTTTACAACTCTTTTAATACCTCAAGAACTCAAGATTATATCAACACTTTAATACTCTTTCATGCAGAAAAGGGTGGGGTATTTATAGGCCCCAATGGCTTTAGAATTGGAGCCAAAAAGTGTCACATCTCTAGATTTCAAGGTACTGGTAGTACCATTGCTATTACTGGGCTGTACTACCGCCTGACAGTGCTCGAAGACCGAGCTCTTGCGGTACCACCGCTGGCAGCATTAACTGCCAGCGGTACCACCGCCCAAACCAATTATGAGACAGGGTCACCAAGCGGTGCCACCGCCAGTTATAATTTCAGGTGCCGAATGGGCTGTTTAATCCAGCCCAATTCAGCCCTATTAAGGGCCTAGTTGGCCCCTAACTAAGTTAGAGGGATCACCTCTCAATCCTAACTCAATCTATGGATTAACTACGATAATTAAGACATATAACAAAGTATTCTAGTTCCGATACGTCAATTGTTCTTCCAGCGATCTTTTGATGAACTTTCGATGATCTGATTTCGATGATCCTCAGCAATATTCCGGCAGACTTCCAGCAAGCTCCTAGACTTCACAGCGATCTTCTTGGTGAGTTTCGACGAGCTTCTTTGGCAAGTTTCTGGACTTCTTAGTTGGTTCCGACAGAACTTCCGACGAACTCTAGAACTCCCAACGAAATCTCGATCTTGACTTTGACACAACATTTGCTTTATGTCTTCTTGCTATCGTAATTAATCCTGCACACTTTTCTCAACATATAGATTAGATCAAACAATTAATCAATTGATTTCATCATCAAAATCCGAAATTTAACCATCTCCCCCTTTTTGATAATGGCAATCAATTGATGACGGAGTTAATCTTAACTCCCCCTATATACATGTCATTCTTGAGAAAACACATTCTTGAATTCAAGGCCTTAGAATTCAAGTATCAAACCGATAAGTCATTTAAACTTATTAGCATGCACATCATGATACTTATCATGATTTACCAATTCAAATTACGATGCTACATATTTATGAAAATAATGTCAAGGCTTGATTATCATTTTCAAGTATGATACGAATTTCAAATATATCAAAATAGCAATTCATCATTCCATGGTATCAATTGTAAATAGCAAGTTAAGCTTATGATACCTTATGATAGACAATTATCAAGTATTCATACAACATTTCAAGTATCTACAATGCATATAAAATACATTTCAAGAGAAGATACATTGCATGTATTTATAATGCCAATTCGTCATCAATTTACCATATTTTGGTATTTTTCTCCCCCTTTATCATCAACAAAAAGGAGAATAATTCAACAATATAAGTGTGGTAAAAATTCAAGCAAGTTTCACACTAATTTATCCAATCAATATTGCATCGTTGCATGGTAACATTCAAAATTTCTCAACATTAAAGAGAGATTCCATCAACTTTTCCTCCTTTATCATCAAAACTTTGCATGAGAAAGAAGGAAGGTAAGGAGGGAATCCACTAAGAACTAAATTTGTGAAATAATTTGAATCGAGTTAAAACAATAAATGAGTTTCATTAAATCATGCTTCAATTTCAACAAAAAGAAGGGATTCATGGAAAGGATCAAGATATTTATGTGAAATGAAATCCCCATTCTTACAAGTGATCATCACATACTAAAAATTCATAAAACTTCTTTCATGAGAAGAGTAAGGAAGAGGTCATAAGACAAGAAATCTATGAATAAAACTTCATTAAATCAGTTTCTCAATAAGAATCCATAATAGTGAAGTCCGTGAGAGATGCATTTGTCAATAAGTTCAATGGTTGAAGGGACTAAATGTATCAAACATCATTACGTGATTAAGCAAGGGTATGGAGTAAACTTGATATGTCATAAATTTATGAAAGCTCCATTCATAAAATACATAAAGATAGTCCAGATAAGAAATGTGACAACTTATACATTCGGACAGTTTAATATGCCTATTTCCTTGCAAAGATATCGGCTAATTGATGTTGTGTATCAATAAACTCTAAGATTACATCATGATTATTAACAAGATCTCGTATAAAGTGATGCCTAATATCAATGTGTTTCGTTCTAGAGTGTTAAATAAGATTTTTTGTTAAACATATTACACTTATATTATCACATTTTATAGGAATATTCTTAAGATAAATTTTATAATCTTCCAATGTATTTTTCATCCATACAACTTGTGCACAACATGCACTAGTTGCAATATATTCATTTTCGATTGTGGATAATACAACCGAGTTCTGTTTCTTAGAAGATCAAGAGACAAGTACGTGTCCTAAAAATTGACACATTCCGGATGTGTTTTTTCTATATAATCTACATCCAGCAAAATCCACATCAGCATAAGCAATTAATTTAAAGTTTTCATATTTTGGATACCATAACCCTAGATTTGTGGTTCCTTTAAGATATCTAAGTATTCTTTTGACTGCTTTAAGATGAGATAATTTATGATTAGATTGAAACCTAGCACAAAGTCCTACGCTAAACAATATATCTGGTCTGGTTGCGGTGAGAAATAGTAAACTACCTATCATACCCCTATAAGCTTTTTGATCTAAGCTTTCTACACTCTCGTCAATGTCTAACTTGGTGGAGGTACTTATAGGAGTGTTGATAGCCTCTGAACTATCCATATTAAACCATTTCAACAAATCTAATACATATTTTGTTTGGTTAAGAAAAATATCATTACTAAGTTGTTTGATTTGTAAGCCTAAAAAGAAAGTTAGTTCACCTATTAGACTCATTTCAAATTCTTGACTCATACTTTTGGCAAACGATTTACATAAAGATTCATTTGTAGAACAAAAAATAATGTCATCAACATAAATTTGAATAATAAAAAAATTATTTTTAAAATCTTTAATAAACAATATAGTATCGACCTTGTCTTTAGAGAAATTATTTTGAATAAGAAAGGAGCTAAGTCTCTCATACCAAGCCCTTAAGGCTTGTTTCAATCTATAGAGAGCTTTAGTCAATTTAAACATATGATTTGGAAAATTATCATTCTTAAATCCGAGAGGTTGTTCAACATAAACTTCTTCAAAAATAAAGCCATTAAGAAAAGTACTCTTAACATCCATTTGAAACAACTTAAAATCATTACTACTAGCATAGGCAAGGAGCATCCTTATGGCTTCTAAACGTGCCATAGGAGTGAAGGTTTCTTCATAATTGATACCTTCTTCTTAGTTGAAACCCTTGGCCACTAATCTAGTCTTGTTTCTAACCACAATACTAAATTCATCATGTTTGTTTCTAAAGACCCATTTAGTACCAATAACTAAATGGTCATTTGGCCCTAGAATAAGCTTTCATACCTCATTTCTCTCAAATTAATTCAACTTTTCTTGCATTGCGATAACTCATGAATCATCTTTCAAGGCCTCGTCAATGCATCTACGTTCAATTTAGGAGAGAAAAGCGGCGTTGGCACAAAAATTCTTAAGAGAAGAACGAGTTTGAACCCCTTTTGATGTGTCTCCTATAATTAGCTCCTTAGGATGAGCATCTACATACTTTCATTCCTTGGGTAAGGATGTTTTGGAAGAAGATGTATCCAAGTTGCTAGATGGAGAAAGGGTTTCATTTAAATTCAAAGCATCAAAATTAAGATTATCATCAAACTCATTTTTCTTAACTCGGGAAACTTCATTAAAAACAACATGAATAGACTCTTCTATAACTAAAGTTGTTTTGTTAAAAATACAAAAGGCCTTAGAGATAGAAGAATAGCTAAGAAAAATTCCTTCATCGAATTTTGTATCAAATTTTTCTAAGGCATATTTTCATTCAAGATAAAATATTTACACTCGAAAATTTTAAAATATAAAACGTTGGGTTTTTTATTGTTCTATAACTCATAAGGAGTTTTCGAAAGTAATGGTCTTACTAGAACCCTATTTATGACATAGCATGTCGTATTTATGGCTTTGGCCCAAAAATATTTTGGTAGGCTATGTTCATTTAACATGGTTCTTGCCATTTCTTGTAAGTTTTTAATTTTTCTTTCCACTACATTTTGTTGAGGATTTCTCGGAGTGGAGAAATTATAGTTGTATCCATTGGATTCACAAAACTCTTAGACATCACGGTTTTAAAATTCACCACCGTGATCACTTCGAATTGATGAAATTATAAAACTCTTTTCATTTTGAACAAGTTTATAAAACTTAGAGAAATACCTAAAGTAATCACTTTTGTGTGTCAAAAGGTAAGTCCATGTATATCTACTATAATCATCCACGATAACAAATGCGTATTTGCTACCTCCTAGGCTTGATGTAGTAATTGATTCGAACAAGTCCATATGGATCAATTGCAATGGTCTAGAGATGCTTATTTGGTTCTTTGGTTTAAAACTACATTTTTTTTGTTTTCCTAGTTGATATGCATCACACACATTGTCTTTAACGAACTTAATGTGAGGAATTCCTCTTATAAATTCTTTAGATGAGATTTGAGAGATTAGTTTTAAGCTAGCATGATCTAATCTCCTATGCCAAAGCCAAGCATCATTATTTAAAACCGAAAAGTATATTTCATTGCAAAGATCATCAATGTCGATAATGTATACATTATTTTGTTTTAGGACAATCATAGATGTGTTTTTGTGTGGTTTTTTAATAATGAAAGCATTAGATTCAAATCTAACGATATATCCTTTATCACACAATTGACTAATGCTTAAAAGGTTATGCTTTAAGCCATCAACCAACAACACATCTTTAATAAAAAGGTTAGATTTTTTACCTATGATTTCTTTGCCAATAATTTTACCTTTGTTGTTATCTCCGAAGGTGACATATCCTTCGTCTAGGCTAGCGAGCTTAGAGATTGAGATGGATCTTCGGTCATATGCCTTGAACATCCATTATCAAGGTACCATCTCTTGCTCCTAGCTTGTGATGGTATATTTTTTTACAAAAAAGGATGATTTTTAGGTATCCATTTGACCTTAGGTGCCTTAAAAATTGATCTACATAACTTATCATGTTGCATTGAGTCATCTGAGATTCTTTTAGGAACCCAAATCAATTTATGTGGACTATATCTCTTAAGTGAACATTTATATGTAATACGTCCGTGTTTGCAACAAAAGTTGCATTTGTTGTGAGGTGATACATGCAAGGTAGGGCCTTTAACAAAGGTGGTTGGATTTTGGTGATTGTTACTCACAAATCCGATTTCGCCTCTCCTATGGATATGACCCTTGTTGGCAAGGATTATATTCAAGGACTTGCTATCAACCTCAAATTTTTCTAAGGTTTTCTTGAGTAACAGGTTTTCCTTTTTAAGTATTTCTAGTTCATCACATTTTGTACAAGGAGCTAAACTATTATTATACTCAACTTTTAATCTATCCAAATCACTAACAAGAGAAGCATGCTTTTTTTTTAATAATTTATATTTTTTACTAACTAATTTACATTCATCAAACAAATCATGAAAAGCACTTAATAGTTCATCAAAAGATAAATTTACATCTAATGAATTGCTTACCTTATCTTCGATAGCCATTAGCGCACAGTGAGCAACTTGCTCGGTGTTGGTTTGCTCCTCTTCTTCGGATGCACTTGAGTCGTCCCAAGTTTCTTTAAGGGTCTTCTTCTTCTTTGGTTACTTCCTCTTTGCTTGGGGACATTCACTTTTGAAGTGTCCCGGCCAAGGTAAGCAATACCGAATAATACCGCCCGGTACGGGCGGTACGTACTGGTCCGACGGTATATCGGTACGCGGACCGCCCGCTACTGGGCGGAATGAATAATAATAATAAAATTATATATATATATATATATATTAGAAAAAGCCTCGGCGACGTCGCCTTTTTCGACGACGTCGTCGCGGTGCATATATATATATATATATATATATATATATATATATATATATATATATATAAATAATCGAGGCGACGTCGCCCCGCGTGGGGAAGGAAAAGGCGATGTCGCCGAGGCGATGCGACGTCGGCTTTTAAATATATATATATATATATATATAATCTTTTATATATATATTAATTTATATATATATATATACTGAACGGTATACCGCTCGGTATATCGTACCGTACCGTACCGAGCGAACGTCGAAACGTCGGTACGGTAGGATATTTCGAACCTTGGTCCCGGCTTCTTGCACTTGTAGCATATCACTTGTTCTTTCTTGGGTTTAAATTTATTTTTAGTGTCATTTCTAAATTTATTTCTTTTTATGAATTTTTTGAACTTTCTTGTCAAGAATGCCAAGTCATCATCATAGTCCTCATTACTTGAATTTTCTTTCAAGTGTGTTTTTGCGTTCTTAGTGCCATATTCTTCATGTTCTTTGGAAGGTTGTTCTCAAGTTCTTTATGAGCATTACAAGTCATCTCATAGGTTATTAGTGACCCGATTAGTTCTTCAAAAGAAAAATTATTTAAATCTTTGACCTCTTGAATGGTCGTTACTTTAGGGTCCCAACTCTTTGGAAGGGATCTTAAGATTTTATCAACAATTTTAAAATTCGAGAAACTTTTACCAAGTCCTTTTAGACCATTGATGACATCCATAAATCGGGTGTACATGTCTCCAATGGTCTAACTCGGTTTCATCCGAAATAGTTCACAAGTATAGACTAAAAGATTAATGTTCAACTCCTTTACTCTACTAGTGCCTTCGTGAGTTACTTCAAGTGTATGCCAAATATAAAAAATCGTTTCACAAATCGACACTCGATTGAACTCGTTTTTATCCAAAGCACAAAATAAGGCATTCATAGCCTTGGCATTTAGAGCGAAAGTCTTCTTCTCCAACTCATTCCAATCGCTCATTGGAAGAGAAGACTTTTCAAAGCCATTTTTTACAAGATTCCATAACTCAAAATCCATTAAAATTAGAAAGATCCTCATTCTAGTATTTCAATATATGTAATCCGTCCCATTGAACATGGGCGGACGTGTAATTGAATAACCCTCTTGGTTGCCGACAAATGCCATCTCTCTTGGGTTCAAACCAAATGAGAGTGACCGAGCTATGATACCAATTGTTAGGATCAAGAGCAACACTTAGGGGGGGGGGGGTGAATTAGTGCAGCGGAAAAATTACTGATTTCTAAGGTCTTCGTTTCGATTTAACTTGATTCCATCGAAAACCATTTCGTAAAAATATTGACTTGACATCATATGGGAGCATAGAGAAAGCAATAAGGAGGTAAAGCAGTTTGTAGTAAAGGTAAATTGCTCAAGACAAAATGCAAACTAGAATTTAGAGTGATTCGGTCATTGTGACCTACATCCACTTCAGATTCCTCCTTCGTTGAGGTCACCAACGTCCACTAATGGCCTTCCTTCAATAGACGAAGATCAACCACCTTTTACAACTCTTTCTCCTTTTACCGGGTTTAGGAGATAACTCTTACAAGCCTCACTCCTCTTTCTTGGATAGTTACAAAGCTAAGAGAGGGAGGAGAGGACTCTTTGCACTTTTACAACTCTTTTAACACCTTAAGAACTCAAGA
Source organism: Musa balbisiana (assembly GCA_004837865.1). NCBI lineage: Eukaryota > Viridiplantae > Streptophyta > Magnoliopsida > Zingiberales > Musaceae > Musa > Musa balbisiana. Next base: position 40,197,990 of record CM017188.1, on the reverse strand, counting down.
TTATATCAACACTTTAGTACCCTTTCATGCAGAAAAGGGTGGGGTATTTATAGGTCCCAATGGCTTCAGAATTGGAGCCAAAAAGTGTCACATCCCCGGATTTCGGGGTACTGGCGGTACCACTGCCTGACACCTGACACTGGGCGGTACTATCGCCCAGTTTGAGCTCGAAGACCGAGCTCTGGCAATACCATTGCTTGACAGGGGCGGTACCACCGCTAGCAGCATTAACTGCCGGTGATACCACCACCTAGTTTGGGTGGTGGTACCTAGAAGATTGGGTCACCAAGCGGTGCCACCGCTAGCCATGATTTCAGGTGTTGAATGGGCTGTTTAATCTGGCCCAATTCAGCCCTATTAAGGGCCCAATTGGCCCCTAACTGAGTTGAGGGATCACCTCCCAATCCTAACTTAATCTACAGACTAACTACGATAATTAAGACATATAACAAAATATTCTAGTTCCGATACATCAATTGTTCTTCTGGTGATCTTTCGGTGAACTTCCGATGATCTCCCGGCAATGTTCTAATGGACTTCCGGCAAGCTCTTGGACTTCACGGTGATCTTCTTGTTGAGTTTCGATGAACTTCTTTGGTAAGCTCCTAGACTTCTCGATTGAGATTCAACAATAAAAACGTGCTTAAATTCATTCATAGCTCTAGCATTTAAAAAAAAATCTCCTTCTCCAAATCATTCCATTCATTCATTGGATTAGAAGACTTTTGAAAGTCATTTTCAATAATATTTCATGTATTGAAATCTAAAGAAATCAAGAAAACTCTCATTCGAGTTTTCCAATATATGTAATATGTCCCATTGAACATGGGAGGACGAACGATAGAGTGACCCTCTTGAAAGTCGAAAAGAGTCATTTCTCTTGGATGTTAAATCAAATGAGAAAAATGTGGCTCTGATACTAACTGTTAGGATCAAGTCGGCACTAAGATGGGGGGTGAATTAGTACGGCAGATAAAAACGTCGATTTGAAAAATCTTTGTTCAATAAAAACCAATCTCGGAAAGATAATTTGAAATCTCATTCATATACGTAGTGAAAGTAGTAAGCAAGAATTCAGTTTGCTATGTAAAGTATATTGCGATAAAAGTAAATAGCAAAATAGAAATGCAAACGGATTTATAGTTGTTCGGTTGTCGTGACCTACATCCACTCTCGATTCCTCTTCACTCAAGGCCACCAGCTTCTACTATCAATCTTCTTTCAATGGGCGAAGATCAACTACCCTTTTACAACTCATTTCTCCTTTTGATAGGTTTAGGAGAGAACTTTTACAACCTCTCTTACTCCTCTGTTAAACAAAACTAACACTTATAGTTTGAGAGGAGTTCTCACAAGATTACAACAACGTTTTTCTTTTTTTTGCTCTCAATTCTTGTATATATTAACCAGGGATGAGAGGGGTATTTATATACTCCAAATGGATTCAAACTTGGAGCTTAAAAATATCTTATCCTCGATTTTCGGGATACTAGCGGTACCACCGCTAGTGCTTTCTAACACTGGGCGGTACCACCGCCCAGTCTGGCTATACCACCGCCTAGTCTGGTGATACTACCGGTTGACAATATCAGAGATTGGGCTCTAGCGGTACCACCGCCCAAACCTCCTCGGAGGTTGAGCCTCAAGCGGTTCTACCGCCCACCCTCGACGGTGCCACTGCTTGGCATAGGACCAAGTGGCTGAGTAGGCCTTCTATTCGGCCCAACTTAGCCCTAACTTAGGCCCAATTGGCTCATAATTGACTTGGCCTAATTATATTCTAAACCAACCCAATTAGAACTTAAACTAACTCAATCTAGGCAAATCATTACAAAGCACTAATAATGTGTTGTCCGGCATATTGGTTCTTTTGGTGCTTCGTCCGATCCTTCGGCGCATCGTCCTCTTTTGTGTCCTTTGGCCAATCGACATGTTGACCTTCGTAACTCCGATCTCCTTAGCACAATGTCCGCTCTTTTAGGCCCGATACCCCAATTCACGGCACGAAACCTTCTATCGACATGTCGACCGATCCTTCGGCCCGACATCCAATTTTCTGACATGTTTCACTCTAGCCCAACATGATTCTTCTTGCTTTAATCAATTTACCTTTTCTGATTGATGTTAGCCCTACGTCAGTCAAATGCACATTAGATGACAAACACATAAATTGATTTCATCATCAAAATCCGAAATTCAACAAGAACCGGCTTAATCGTCTCATAAATCATCAAAAATTGAGAAAAAATATATACTTTTTATTAGATAGTTCTTTCTCTAACTTAGGTATTAATCGTTTCTAATTATCCTTCCAAGTTTGATTGAATCTACAAATCGTAGTTTTATAGAGTTCAAAAGAGTGCAAATGAGAAAATAAGATAAATATGTGAGTGCGAAAATGATTGAGTGAGTATATGACTTAGGAAAAGTAAAAGAGGAGAGAATGAAAGAATAGAAAGGGTTTAAAACCCTTTAGATTTGACTTAAACGATTAAATAGACCATTTGAATTCAACAAATCCTAGCCATTGATCTATATCAGTTGAAATTTGACAGTTATCGATCGGTACGAGTTAGTGATGATCGGATTTTGATTGTTCCACTAATAAGATCCTGTATCGAGCGACACAAGGTTATTTGATTGTTCCAACTAATAATGATCCTGTATCGAGCGACACAAGGTTATGAATCGCTCGATACAAGGTGGTCTACATGTTAGTCTCCTGATACATGTTCCCGTACCACTTGGTATTAGTCGACGAATCGTATTTGTGGCATCTTGATAATTAAGCATAGTTCTAATATTAGACATTAATATTGGTGACGTAGGACGAGTAATAGTTAGATTTCTTTTTTATGATAAAGGAATAGAAATGAGGAAGAGGAAGATAATAATGAGAAGATAATTGAAAAATAAAAGAAAAACTATCAGAATCACTTTGGCTCAAGAAAACACGAAGTACTCGTACTTCCGTACATCTTGCGATAGAAAACTTACCATCGGAACAGAATTCGAATTCATTGTATGGTGCAACCATGATGACTACTGAGAGGTAGAATATCCATCACTATATTATTACTATGAACCATTCAAGGTCTCAGATTTGTCAAATTGGAATCAATTGTTAACATCATATTGTGGCACATGAAACAATGATGGAAGGTTGCAATCACGAGGAAATTTTATGATTTGGAGTTTGTGATGAGATGGGGAATAATCTTAAAATTTTTATATTTTAATTAAATTATTTTTGTATTGTTTTAAACGGATTTCACATGCATGTCCAAATATGCACCCCTGTACTGCAAGAATAGACTGCACATTTATGTCCACAAATGCACCCGCATCAGTGCATATTCACAATTCGGTGACCCATCCATCTGATTGCATGTTGCATTCACTCTTTTAGGCTGCAACTGCTTACAAAATTTTATATAAATTTTCCATCAAGTCTCGCTGTAGCATACAACATAACCGGTTGTGATGTTCTGAATGTGCTTCTTCTTGTTTGGATATCTCAAGTAACTATTCGGACCATGTTTTCAGGATTGAACTAACGAAAAGGACGGCTAACACTGTTGGTGAAGCTCTATTTCAACCATCTGTCTTGGGTCTAGAGGAGAACAGTTGGTTTGTAGTATCTCAACTATTTCTTCCGAGAACCGTCGTCAACTACTTGAAAATACCATGTTGTTGTGTGGTGGCACAGCTTCCATCACTGGTAGGTTTTCTGTTTTTTCATATATTTATAATTTTATTAGAAAAAAATAGTTATACAGATAACTTCTTTTTCTGTGTAGCATATATAAGATCCATACAAAATTATGATTATCTTTCATCCATTCTCAATTTTATATATATGAAGAATTTATCCAATACTGTTTGGTACCACTATTGACACTAGCGATATTATTATCGAAACTCTTGAAAAAACACAATATGTGCTTTCTAGCTCTCAGGCAGAAAAATATATCATCGTGCTTGAGCCAATCACTGAATTGATCTTTCAATAGGTTTAATGGTTCAAGCCAAATAAATTCTAATTAAGTTGGCATGATTAAGATCCAAAACCAACTCAATTAGATTCCATAAAATAAATGTGAAAAATTTATCTTTTATTATGTTATTTTTCCTTAAATACAGATTTTTTTTTTCATTCACTATATACAACAAATTTATTTTATTTATTTATGTTTATTTATTTATTTATTTTATTTTGACATGAATGATCATATGACCCCTGCCAGCTGTCATACCTCGTGCCAATAATAATAATCTGCAGTAGAGTGAGTACCTTTTATTTATTTTTCTCATAAGCAGACACCCTTGCTATCTCCTCTCAGATTGCTCATCTCCCAACAATCCCTCATTATTCTACCCAACGATTAACTTTAGTCCTTCCGCCCTTTATGGATTGATGAAATCATTAGATCTTCATAAAGGTTAAGGGCAAATTGTCTTTTCAAAATTTTGATTTTTAAAGTCTAAATAAAGGAGTTGGACCTTTCACTATTTAGCCCATATGATACACATTCTTGGTTGCTTAAGAATAGAACTGGCAGGAGAACTATGTTAACTATTCAATACTGCTTGGTTGTGTACAGTATCTGCAGCGGAGATGTCTCTCCATAATGATGGAGTTTTATAATCTTACGGCTGTCAGCATTCATTGTTTGCTTAATATTCATTGTTCTGCACCCTCCCAGTGCTTTTATCTGAGCCAAATAATTCATATATATATATATATATATATAAAAGATTATCTGAACCAGAAACCTTGTGAAGTAGGCATTGCACCTGACCAGGGGAGATTAAATGTGTTTTTGGGATCCCTGTGCGTGTTAGAATCCTTAACTTTCCCCGCCGGTTTAGTCAAGTAAGTTAGAAAAAGACAGAATATATTCGTCATTCATGGATTCAGAATTTGCAGACATTTAATTTTCACCATTTTATGTAACTTTTTGAGGCTCTTTTTCCGGCACAAAGTAGCAGCCACATATTTGTGCCCATTTTTCTGATGAGGCAATCCTTCGTTACAACCCCCGAGAATACATGCCAGAGAACATATCAAAGAATTCAGCTATATTGGCCAAAGTTGCTTTCCCTCGGAACCAGCATGTGACGAAGGCGAAGGCGGATTACGATGAGACTGGACCAACCTTTCATTGTTCATAGGAAATGGGCATTTTCTTGTACGTTGTACATATCTTTGTAATTACTGTGTAGCATTTTGTCGTACCTGCGTTTGTAATCACTATAAAACTCTTTCTCTCAGCTCTCTCCCAAATGCTCGTGTAGCATTTTGTTGTACCTGTTGTATATATCATTGAAATCACTGTAAAAAGGCAGCAAACACGATGCACCACCTGGTTTTCTTTTGTGGATCTTCTTTGTCTCCTTTCCTCTGCATGTGAAAATGCCATGTTGTGCTAATGGTAAAGCTCTCTAGCGTGCATCATAGAGATTCTCTTCTGTTCTTCCTGCAGAGACCTCTAATTTTTTAGATTGGCAAAACTAACATTCAATAATTTTTTTTATCTTTTCGTCTGTATCTTCTCGTTAAAAGAACCAACGCATATAACTAAAATATTTTTTTTTTTGCTGATTTTGACTCTTAGAAAGTTATTTATTCAAAAATATCAAAAAAATATTATTTAAATTTCCAAACAGAGAAAATTTTGGTTAAATTTTTATCTAAAAAAATTAATATTTAAATATCTAAAAAAAGAAAATTTAATGAATACAAAGCTCGATCAGAATAAGGTGAAATTTTTAGGATTAAATTTTTGAGACACCCATATGGATATATGAGAAACTTTTTGTTTTTAGATTTCTTTTTATATTTACTAGATTATTCAACATTTGAACCATCTATCTTTTTCTAATTTTTCCCTTTTTTTTAAAATTTTCAGCAAAATATGATGCGTCTATGTAATGTTTTTTGATACTAGAGCTTCTAAATAGGTGAAAAAATTTATGATAAAAATTTGATCCACAAAACTCAAACCCTAATATCAGTTACACTATTTCTAGGTCCAATTTCATAAATAGAATAACTGATGCAATGAAATTTTTATGAAACTTTTGAATGATATCCAGAGAGACATTTATGCTCTTTTTTTATTATATATTTTTTATTTTTTTGTTAGGTTATTCAGAATTTGAACTATCTTGAACAATCTTTTTTTTTTTTCTAATTTCTTCATTTTTTTATTTCTATCAAAATGTAATGGAGCCATGCAATGTTTTTAAATACTTGAGCTTCTAAATAGGTGAAAACCTATGATAAAAATTTGATCCAAAAAACCTAAGCCCTAATATCAAATATAATATTTTTGGGTGAAATAAAAAATAGTATATATGATACAAGGAATGATGAAATACTATGAATTTTTTATAAAACCTTTGAATGACACCCAGATGGACATTTATAATATTATTTATTTTAGAGGTTTTTTGATATTTTCCTAGTTTTTCAACATCTAAATAGTTTATATTTTTTCTAATTTCTCTATTTTTTTATTTTCACAAAAATGTGATAGATCCATATAATTATTTTTTTTAACCCTTAAACTTCTAAATAGGTGAGAAACCTATGGTAAAAAATTGATTCAAGAAAACCCAAGTGTTGATATCAGATATAATACTTTTTAGGGTGAAATAAAAAATAATATATCTAATATAAAGACTATTCAAAATGATATAAAATTTTCATGAAACATTTGAATAACGCCTAACACCTAGATAGATATTTATGATATTTTTTCTATTTTAGGAAATTTATGATATTTTTTAAAATATTCAACATGTGAAAAGTCTATCTTTTTTTTAAAAAAAATTCTCTAAGTTTTTGTTTATTTCCATCAAAATATGATTGATCTATGCAATGTGTTTTGACATTTGAGTTTTCAAATAGGTGAGAAACGTATGTTAAAAATTTAATCCAGAAAACCCAAGGCCTAGTATTAGATACACTATTTGTAGGGTGAAATCAAAAAATAGTATATCTAATATAACAATCGATCAAAATACTGTAAAATAATTTTTTGATGATTTCAAGATAAATTTAACTTTTTAAGGGTCAAAATTAATAAATAAATTTTAAAATAAAAAGTAATGGCCATATAGACCTTTCAAATTTATTTTTATGTTTTCCTAAATATTTTAAATAATTTATTTTTTATTTCTACAATATATAAATATAATTATTTATTTTACTATTAATTATATTGTTTATATTTATTGTAATTTAATTTTTATTTATTTATTATTTTAATAATATAATTTCATATATATCAGTATATTATTTAATATAATTTATTTTTGATATTAATTTGGTATATATTTGATATTTTCTGGATAAATTTTGAACTTTTTAAGTATCAAAATCAGTAAATATACTATTTTTAACAACATAAAAATAAAAAAATAAAAATTATATTTTATATTTTATATTTTATTTTTAAAATACACAAATATTGTTATTATATTACTCTTGACTTTATAGTTAAAAATTAGTTTTAAATTTATAATTTATATATTTTTAATAATATAAATTGATATATATCAGTAAATTATTTAATATAATTTATTTAAAATAAATCTAAGTTTTAGGTTAATTGAATGGGTTCATGGTTCATTAAAAGATATAAAGAAACGATCCAACTTTTAAAGAAAAAAATAAAATATTATTAAAGGATTATTTTGTCATTTTGAGAAATTAAGGTTCGAAAGTTCTTAAGGAATTTTTAAAACGATTTTTTTTTTCGAATATAAATATAAATATTATACATATGTATTATTTATTTGTCTATATTTATATACCGTGGATCTCCTCGTAGCCGAGAAAAAAACGAATCCTTCTTTTTTTGTCGCATCCGTTTGTGACACAATTGATGCGCCAACAATCTCTTTTAACTTTGCCTTTGGTTTGCCTGTGTCTTTGCCCCTTGCGAGGTGCGATCCTAATTTTCGCAACCCTCGGGCCCTATTTGATTCCCGCTGCGTGCCCGCGTGTTTTGGCGACCCAGATTTGTTCCTTAGGGTTCGACGGAGATGAGTTCCAAGCAGGCGACAGCGGGCGAAGATTTAGGCCTGTTGATCGAAGGTAAGTATTCAAATTCACTTGTCTTTTACAGTTTCGCAATGGCTTAAAGTTGCTGTTTTGGGGAAGGGTTTTGTTTGGGAGTGTTGAATTTGTATTGATTTAGAATCGGCGATGCTTCGATTTTTGTTTCTTTTTTTTATCCCTTTCTTTCATTTTGAATAATATCTTCGTCGTCAGCCAAGTGCTAACACTGTTGGCATTGTGTATTGATATTTCATCCTGGTGGAATGGGCAAGAAATTTCATTGAGATGGTTAAAGATTTTTATTTACATTAGCAGCATTGTCTTTTCGCTGACGGATAGAAGGGAATCATTTGACATTTGATTTGATTAAAAGGCTAAACATAACATGTAAAACTCAACTTGTTGAATTTTTGAGAGATGTTTGGAAAGTTGGGCAGGTTGGTAAGAGACCTAATTCATTGTCAATCCTGCATTAATTAGTCCTCATGGATCTATCCTCTTGTTTCATGCAACATCGAGGGCACATTTTCCTTTTCTGTAAGACTAATTTGGACTTAAAATATGGATCTGAAGTTCTCATGAATCTTATCCACAAAATACTACTTCTAGTTTCCATTGGTGGTCTCTGAACAATGTGTGGATATAATTGTTTAAATTGAATTATAACATGAATTTGATGGTCTTTTAAGTAAATGGATATGGTTTTTAATCTGATAGATAAGTAGCTAGACATTTATGAATTATCTATGTACCAATTTAAGAACTAATCTTACTCTTTTCCCATTATGCAGAAAAAAGATTGTTTTTACTTTGGAGGTCATTATAGTTTTTGTTATTGGAAGCTGGATAACACAAATTCTTAGAATTTATTATATATTTCCAGAAGCTTAGCTGTATACTAGATTAGAATTTTAATTTGATAATGTCAATTTTTAAGTCGAAACAAAAAAGATTGAACTTATGATTGACTGACTGATAACTTGTGATCGAGTTTCATTGTTGCTCTTAAATATCATTTGAATATTCATGGATATGGTTTTTAAGACAATATTATAAAAGTCCAGGACCATACCTCTAGTGGTCTGATCTTTGACTATAGTCGTCGAGACTGACATCTTGGACAAATTATTAATTTTTATTGATATGGTTAGATGTATTACATCAGTTAGTACATATAGACCTTATAAAGATATTGATATGACACTTTTGCTTGTGGAAGAAACTGCAAATATGCCTTTGGTTTCCTGCCAGCATAACATTTCAATTACATCTCCTGCCCTCTATTCAGCATCTTGGATTGACCATCAATGTGATTGTGGCAGGAGTAATCATCCTGATTTTAGTTCTTTGTGAGGGAAAGAATTCATGCTAGAAGTTAAGACAATTATCTTATTTCGGCCATGCATGATGGGATGTGACATGTTATGCAGGTGGCCACATACTCTTGCCAATCTTGGCAATGGTTGCCAGGCTAGGATGTGTCCACATCATAGCAAAATTTTATTATGGAACAACAATGGCATATATATTGATGAAAATTATTAGCTATTCCTAAATATCTAGTAATGTTCAATTAGATTTTAGATAATTTGTAGCTTAAGTTTGTAATTTTCTGTTGCAGAACTCAAGAACAGACATCAAAGGGATTTGCAGAACTTAACATTGACAACTCAACCCTTGAAGACAATGTGGCTTTTCTTGTTTGCCACATTGCAATATCTTAGGCAGACACTTCTATATGTTTTAAGGAAAGGTGATTGGCTTGTGGCATTGACTATCTTGGTAACAGCTCTTGGTCTCTTTCTTGTGAATGGTGATGTTTCCAACGAAAAGGTATTTGTTAAATTATTATAAGCTTGTTAGAAGAATGATTTCCTAAATATTTTTTATGATTATGTTCACTCACTTGAATACTCAAGGATTATGACTGTATGGAACAATAATTGTTGTTTTATTGGATGTCGAGAAACTTAAATAATATAGAGATTCTTGCTAACTAGATGATAACTCTATACCCTATTGGAATTACTATGCAGATTTCAGCTAACCTTGCTAATTTGTTGTTCAAATAATCATTTTATTCAATTTGTTTTTGACCACGGTCATATTATTGATTGCAGCATGTTCAAGAGTTCCTAAACTACACAACATTTGGTTTGTGGTGGATAGCACTTGGGGTGACATCATCAATTGGGCTGGGTAAGTGTATGTTGCATTTAGGAGTTGAGTGAATTTGATTATGCAACCTGTTCATTAATTTGGGCTGATAAACATCTGCGAAGAAGATTTATAAGAAGCATCTTAAGTATCATCTTGGTTCACAATATAGCTTTTCTCTGTCTAATGGCATATAGCCTTTTGTATGTGATTAATTAGAGTGAGAAACACTTATCAAGTTATCTTGCAGCTTCAGGGCTAATACACAATGGAACAGTTTAGGAATTATCAACTAAACAAAATAACATCAACAACTGCCATATAAGCTTCCTTTTGCACAAGTCCAATATATAATTATTAAATTTTGTGTATTCATTAAATTTATTGGTTCTATCAGAGCCGTCTGCATGTACCAAAATCGATGCACTATTTTACTCTAATTAAATTGTTCCTAGGCTAATTTTGTGTTTATCTTCTGTATGAAGTATGGAACCAGTTCGTAATGAAATGCTCATCAACTTTCCTCGCTTTTTGACAGGGTCTGGATTGCACACATTTGTGTTGTATTTGGGTCCGCATATTGCATTTTTTACAATCAAGGCCATGAATTGTGGTCGAGTTGATCTCAAAACTGCTTTATATGACACTATACAGTTGAAAAGGCGACCTTCATGGCTTGAAAAGGACTGTTCTGAGTTTGGACCACCATTATATGAATCATTACCTGGTTCCCTAGTCAGGGTTCCCATCAGCAGTATTCTCCCTCAGGTTCAGCTAGAGGCCGTTCTTTGGGGGTTGGGTACTGCCCTTGGAGAGCTTCCTCCTTATTTCATTTCAAGAGCAGGTATCTTTTGATATTTTTCTATACATAAACCTCAATTTGGGTTCTTGAAAAACTTTCTGTCAGCAATTTTAGATGTAATTATTGAGCTAAAGCAATTAACATTTAATTTCACAAGGTTTTGAGAGGAGGATATAGTTTTTCTACAATTTAGGTTCTCTTATAACATGGATTCTGAACATTTATATTTTGTCCTTTATCAGCTAATTGTTCTTTTAATATCTGTCTTTCTATCATCATTTTAAGACACTTGCTTTCTCTTTAACTTCCATTCAACAAGATAGAGAGATCGATGAAAATATTATTCAAAGAGTGAAAACATGATGATTAAAATGGCAAGGGACATCAGAAGTCTTATGTGATCATCGGATACCTTTGAGATTAAAAGAAAAATTTTATAAGACAGTTATGAGATCAATAATATTTTATGGATCTAAATATTGGATAGTGAAGAAACAACATATACAAAAAGTTTGTGTTACCGAGATGGGAATATTGAGATGAATCTGTGGAGTTACTAGGAAGGATAGGAAAAAAAATATTTTTATTCGTGAACAATTAGATATTGCTTTGATAGAGAATAAGACGAGAGAAAATCGTTTAAAATGGTATAGACATATACTTAGAAGACTTTCGGATACGGTAATCAGAAGAGGCAAAATGATTAGTGTTAGTTATTTGTGGTACAAGAAGAGGTAAAGGAAGACCTAAAAGACCTTAATAGAAACTATAAATAAGGATTTAAGTACTGTAAACTTAACTAAACATATGACTTTTTACATATTCTAATGGTAGCAAAAGATTCATGTAGCTGACCCAACTAATTGAGACTTATGGCTTTGTTATTGTTTTTGTTATATATGTTTTATGCTAGATGCATAAATTCTAAGTAACTAAATTTTGGGTGAGGATCCATGCACTATGCCTTAGAAAAAGGTACAAAGGCTTATTCATATTGTTGTTATATTTGTCCTTTTTTGTTATGTTGTTTGATACAAATGACTATAAGACTAAAGAGAAATAGCTCTAAAAACAAAATGCAACATATTTGAAGAGATACAATTTGCATTAATACTTCAGGTTAGTCAGTTGTCCAGAACCCACCTCCTCTAGTAGAGAGGGCAGCCTGCTAAAACCAATCTGCAGCATTGTTCTGATCCATGAAGACCAAATAAAGCACCTTTAGAGGAGGATGCTTTGAGAAGAAGATGAACATCCTTGAGGATATTTCTGCAGAAACCACCTTTGACTCCAACAGAAATAATCTCTTTAAGTCTGAAGAATCACCTTCAATTTAAAGAGCCGTGAAAATCTTAAAAACAATAAGAGTCCTTCACAAAGAGCCCTCAATTCATCTTCATGTTCACATGCTATCAGAGAACATCTTCTCCAAAAGATCTCTGCCAGAATGGTCTCCATGCTAGCTTCACCAACACCCTCAGCATAACACTATTGGAATTGATTTTAACACAAGACTAATGGGAATCCTTTTGAGCATCTACTTTGGTTTTCACTAGACTGAAATATATTATTGTCAAGTATCATGCATCTTTTTGTCATTGATCCTCCCAGACCTTGCATTGGCATCGGCAGGAGCCTTGTTCACTGGGTTGATTCATCTTTTTACCCTTGTAGGAATACAAAAAAAATGAATTTGCCACTTTGCGAAAGGAAAGTGAGACTCTGTCTTGTTTCTGACAGCCAACAATTTTTTTTCCAATGAATTCCTTTTTTCTTGGCATTGGTGGTGTGATAGGCCTCATAGCATGTTCTTTAGACCAAGGTTTGCAATTTAATATGGCATGGTACTAATAACATTTAGCAGTCCAAGGACTAGGGTAGACAATACATCCAGTACAGGACTTGTACTGATTGGTACACTTGGTACAAGGCCTATGCCTACTAGTACAGTATGGTACAAGCCCTATACTTGCCTTGTTTTTGGTTTTTCAGTGTTTTTCAGTCATTTTTCCAAAACTGGGGGTACATACTAGCATATTGACATGCTGGACATTGGTAAGGACCTGTATGGTACTGGTCTGTGCCCTGACCAATACAATATTGGTCCACGAAATTGCAAATCTTGTTTTAGACAAAGTTATAATAGATGCATGGATTATATGATTATTTAATGAACCATCAGATAGTATTCATCACAAATCATATCGTTATGTGTTGATGTCGTATTAGCCTATTAGGTGCTGTTGTCATGGATTGAATATGATAGTAGCTTAAGCATGACTTCGAAGTAGTGGAAAATGCAAATATGTTGTCCAGACCTGAACCAGCAAAATTGGGGCTAAATGGGTGATATTTAGTAGCTGAATATCTGATCTGTTGCATCTTTCCATGATTACACCATTGCTTTTCTCTTTCTAGTTGACTATTTTACATTAAACAAAATCTTCATTTTTATTGTTATATTCTATGATCTAGTTTTATGGTCACTTAAGTATTTAGAAGTTATTTGACATTAATTTTTTTTGGGTATTTTTCTACTGATTTCTTTTTTCTTTCCAATTTTAGACTAGTCAGTTTGATATTTGTTTGTATAACACTAACACAAAATGCAATGCAGCAAGCTTGTCTGGAAGAAAATTGGAAATGGAGGAATTTAATGCAGCTTCATCAGAAGAAGATGGTTTTCTGTCTGCTTATGTGAATCAAATTAAATGCTGGCTCCTCACTCACTCCCAGTATCTTAACTTTTTAACAATATTAGTGCTTGCTTCAGTAAGCTTTCTTCCTTTTTCATATATAATACAAATATAATATTTCATCTGTGGCATAGTCTCCTCAATGCTAATTTGAAATTTTGTTTCTTTTAGATCTTGAATATGTTACTTGTGGTCTCATTTTATTTCCACCTAGGATAAATTTTCTTCTTTTTTTCTGCTACTTCTGTTAGTTCAAATTTTAAATTTAGTATTTATAAATGAAGCTGCTCAATTTGTACACATAATTATTATGTGAATATTGCATCACTATTTCATGATCGGTGCTCAATGCAACTCAGGTACCAAACCCACTTTTTGATCTTGCTGGTATAATGTGTGGGCAATTTGGAATCCCATTTTGGAAATTCTTCCTGGCTACCTTGATCGGAAAGGCATTGATAAAGACTCACATTCAGGTAAGTTGTTGACCCTTGATCATTTTGAACTGTCAAGCATTTTGTGTAGTGTAGTTGCACTCTTTGTATAAAATATGTGAACATTTTCTTCCTTTGATGACATTCATGCTTCATTCACTTTTTATCCTTTGTTTCATGAACTTTCTGTTTAATATTTATCAAGAACAGTGAAATAGTTTTCTTTCATTCACCATATATTATGATGTATATTTAGGGTATGGTTGACTACTTAGGGAGAACTTTCAATTGAGAACATTGTCAATGGAATTTCATCGTCAGTCCATGGGATGCAAATGCGTCTCGCAGAAATTTAATCGAACATGTTAACCCAATCCACGTATAATATATTTAAATTAAAAAAGGGGAAATTTTTAAGACATGACCCGTGGTCTCAGAGGCATGATGATATGTACCTTGGCTGGCCAGAGCCTCAAGAATGGAGAAGAGGTGTACTTCATTTATCCTTGCTTGAGCATTTTTGTTCATTGCCTGCTTTAGCTCTGCTTCATACAAACCATCTTTCCCATTCTACTACTGCTGATCATCTCAGCCACCTACTACGCCGTCTCCATTACATGCTGCTTCATGGTCCAATGTTGCAGCACTGTCATCAGTGCCGCCTCCTATGCCATGAACACCAATGATGGTGTTGGGCCTGACACCTGCTTCAGATGTGCTATGACATCTGATGTGCCAAACTCTTCTTCTTCCTAATCCCTTACCAGTGTGTACCCTCCATCCACCTCCTTTCATCACCACCTCCCTCTGCTTTCTCAACAACATCTTCCTCCAACAACAAGAGTAACATCAAGCGTCACAAAATGCATAACCTAATGAAGGAAAACTCATCCCGATGTGCTCCGACACCTAGCCTGTCTCCTACGTCACTGCCTTACAAGCTTTCCAAAGAAGTTGAATGGCAGTGATGGAGTGACAGAACAACAGAGTAGCATTGGAGCAATGTCTATGGAAGGTGACCAAAGATGAAGGTAACTTTGAAAATCCTTGATGAACACTCAGCATGGTATTCTCGACCGCCTGGTGGCTAAGGCTTCCACAATGCTGGATTTTAAGTGGGTCAATATATGCAGCTTTATCCTGTCACAAAAAATAGGTTATTTCTTAGACTCAATCCCAATAACTTGGATTGTAGTGGAGCGACCTTATTGTGAAACTAGTCCTACATTAACTTGCTACCCAGAAATACAGAAAAAGGGACGAGAGGTCTTTTTTCCCATAGTAACCCTGTTTTATCCAATCAATTATTTCCTAGCTATTTGTTTTTTGTCCCCAGCAGGCCTGATCCCAAGCAATTCTAGGTGATCCAAACAAGATCATAATTGTTCAAAGCTTAAAGTCATGGGAGAGCTTACACACCTAAATTTATGGCAGCATGAGTTGCACAATTTTTATAACTATAGGCTATATGCTTTTTTTAATCAGCATTCGTAATTGATTTTGTAGATAATTTTTTAGCATTGCCCTGTACCGTATTGTTTGGATGTACAAAGCTTTTATATGCTTTTGCAGACACTTTTTATTATTTCTTTGTGCAATAATCAACTCTTGGAATGGTTGGAGAATGAGTTGATATGGGTGCTTGGTCTCATCCCGGGTCTCCCTTCTGTGCTGCCCAATTTAATTGCCAAATTGCGCATGGTTCAACAGAAGTATTTGTCAACTCCAGTCCCAGAACCAACTCTCACAGATGGAAGGGTAAGCTGATTTAGGATAGGAGTTATCTTGTCCCAGCCATCACACTTGTTTTTCTTCTTGTTATTCTATTTCAACACAAATAAGCACTTTCATCATGGTACCATATTGATCTGATCTTTCTTATCCTTTAGGCAAAGCAGTGGAACCTTTCCGTCACTATGATATGGAATATTGTGATATGGCTTATGCTCATGAGCTTCTTTGTGAAAATAGTGACTGCTACAGCAAAAGGATACCTCAAGGAGCAGCAAGAATTGGAATTGACTAAAAAGAAACTGGCACTAAAATCTACCTGAGTCAAGCATGGGGTTTTTCTCACCAATTTCTTTCCGGTCAAGCAACATTATGTTAAGATTCAACAGCTGCTTTTTGTTCCATGCCCTCAGTGAAGCTCACTGTCTTACAAGAAAATTATAAGTTGTACAGGGTCAGTATTATTCGATGGCAGGTCCTTTTTTATTCACCTGCCTGAGCACGTTGTGCATTCAATTCCGCTCCTTTTAATTTTTGAAACGTGAGAATTTAGCAATTAAAGCAGCAGCAGCAGCTAATTCTCAAGTTATCTGACCGTTGATTGTTTTCATAAGAGATTGGAGGATTAATACCCATTATTTTTGTCGGTGCTTCTTTTGCTGTGAGTTTATTGTTTACTACAGTAATTTAATGAAGCAGAAAACTATTGTGCTGATACGGGTAATGGGTATCGATGCTCATGCCTTTGTTGCTTTTACATTCCGTTTATAATTGGGACATTTGGCTCGCATGTCACTGTTTTTTGTTTTCTCGTTTTTGTTTTTTATTGGTGGAAACTTCATGCATGACTGTTCTAAACAAATTCCAGAACAGAAACCTCAACGTGTCGAACAAAATTTAGCATGACTGCAGTACCTTCATCTCACTTGGCCCGTATGAAAAGTTCTGGCTCCATCGCCGCGTGCAGTCCCCATGACATCATTCTCCGCACGTAGATCTCAGCAAGCTCCTGTGCATCAGAAAGTTAATCGACCGACTTCCAATTGCACCCTAAACTCATCATTAGTAAATATCTGAGACTTCGATCCGTATAAGAAACTATATCTGGAAATTTGTATGAGATATGGATTACTTTGGAATGCGTGACAAAGATGATTGCATAGCAGTTCTCCTGTGACTTCCAGAACAGTTTTTTGGCATCGCTGGCGGTGAGTGATGGAAAAATTTCTGGTAAGGCCTTCGCCACTGCACACAAGATGTCGACCATTAGTTATATGTGACTGCAAACTAGATAATGCTCATAGGGAATTTTGGACTAATGCAATCTACCAATGGAAAAGAAAGTTACAGGCTATGAACCATCTGTGCTTCATTACCAAGCACTTCATTATGGCGATCGTCGCTGATCAACAAAATATTGTAGAAATTTCCATGGTGATTTGCCATCCTTTTCCTATGCCCTCGCTCATGACCACCTAGAGAATCAAATCAAGGTCAGGAGGTTATCATGATGATCAATCAGTTCTGTTGACAGACCACAGGATGCTGAGGCCCAGAGAAGACAAATAGAATATGTTGTTTCATGAATTGCCATGTGCAATTAGTCGCATCTATTAAGAAATTAACTAACACTGATTTAACTCGCATGCATTAGTCATTCTCGAACCAAATGTAAAAAAATCATTCTGTGTGAGAGCAAACATTACAAGAACAACATGGAGAAAATGAGCATTAAATTGATCCATATTGAGTGATCATTATTGGAGTCCCAAAAATAATATTTTTTGTTTGCAAGGTAAGACAACATATATTAGTCCTCCCCAAATTCTGAAATTAATGGGATTTGTGCATTATATTATTGTCTTTTTTTTTTCACATAACAAAGTGATAATTGGACTCTTAATGTATAACAAGCTCTGCTAAATTCATCCTTCTATACACACACACACACCCATATATCATGCCAGTTCTAGTACATCATCAAGAAGCAAATCAAGACTCACATGGAAGGGACAACTTTAAGATGATGATTAAGTTCTTTACGATCCTTTAAATTGAAGAATGAATTTTTTTTGCATATTTAAAGTATTGGAACAAAAACTTACTGAGAAAACACACTTGATGGCAGATTGTGGTGGACATTTTTGTTTTCTTTGTTTTTCAGGAATAAAGCAATCGATAATAGGGCGTTTCAGCAATCAAGCGATTGGCCATTATGACTTTGGGCGCTAGGTGGTGCTGATTATAAGGATGCAACCATACAACAGTGCAACTAATGCTGAGCACAAAAAAGTAAAAGATTTTATCATATGTTGGACACAAACAATGTACTGGATCTTAAAAAGCATGGGAATGTGTAAACATATCAAGATCTATTTAGAAAAAGAAAAATTAAACAATATCAATCATTTCCTTGTGCTTCATCTAATGTATTGGTTTGTGCTGAAGAGTTTCAGTGCAGATTTACTTCCAAGTAACTGAAAGATAACAGGATATTGGAGAAAAAGCTACAGGATTAAATATATAGCTCCTAAGCAATTCCATAAGTTTCAGAAAGTACCTAGAAAAGACACAGGATTTACTCCAAATAGGTTTCAAGAATTCCTAAGAAATTCCATAAACAAGTCACTGTCGCACCTTATCTATATAAGATGGATGAGATAAAAGTCCAAGAAAAACTCCGATGCAAACACATAAATGATTAACTATATTTCATTTAGCCAACCCTCCTAATTAAAACGTAAAGTTTTATTTTCAATACTTTTCAAAAGTCAGTCAAACTAAAATACCTTCGCACTGTTTTTTGCCATGCCTCAATTTAACTCCAAGTACAAAACGTAGAATAGGACAAGAACTTCGGCATATGTGTGTGTGTATATCAGACAGCTTTTAGTCAGTGTTCAAAAATCCTTTGGTCAACAAAGTACATTTTTATTTTAGTGCACAGAAACATGATAAATGGTAAATCAATTGTCATTTTTGACAGAATAACTTTTGTAGAATAGGACAACAACTTTGGCATATGTGTGTGTACATCAGACAGCTTTTAGTCAGTGTTCATAAATCCTTTGATCAACAAAGTACATTTTATTTTAATGCACACGGTGAAGACAGAAACATGATAAACGGCAAATCAATTGTCATTTTTGACAGAATCACTCAAAGTGGCCATACGAGAGAGAGAGAGAGAGATTTAAACATGATACCAATTTTCAAATTATAGATGATTTCTTATTCACTAATTTCAGTCAAACTTGGTGGACAAACCATCAGCATTAACTGTTTACTTGTTAAAGATTGCTAATCCTAAGATAAAGAACTGCTCCTAACTTCTGTTAGTTTCAAAGGCCGTTACAAAACCAACAAACGAACTCTATCATCGCTTCAACAAAGCTAAAGATCGCAGAGAAAGAATTAGATAACAGCATCTGCTAGGTTTGGAGGAGGAACAAGGCCGATAGACAAAACCAATCAAAGAAACAATCAGCTTTTAATAGTCTACTACTTCAAAGATGGTAAATGTTACGATAGCGAGATGCTCTCGAGTTCCTGTTAATCTGCGAAACATCAGCAGATCAACACCAGGACAAGTGGTAACATGTTCAATCACAACAACCACATTATCACCTCCGAATCAGCAAACTGGACATCAACTTCACTTCGAGAAAGCTAAAGACCGAAGAGAAGAATGCCAGACAGATAACAAAAAGTACGACCAAGAAAGGATGAAAGATCACCATCTGCTAAAGATTCCACACAATGGGGAGTGCGGACGGGTGGCGGCGGCTCCAAGAAGGGGAACTTGGTGCTGGAGAGATCCAACTTGGCACATTCGCACATCATTGGCGCCGACCTCTGTCGCGCTCCCAGAAACCGAGCGAAGACCTTGGATGCGGCGCAGAGCGAGGGCTTCGAGAGTTCGAAGGGAGGGCTGGCCGTGGCAGCCATCAGGAATCGGATCGCCATGAGAGAAAGAGAAGGTGTTTTGTTTGCTAGGGATCGGAGACGACGGGTTTGAAGCGGTTTTCAAGAGAACGGCAAGGGCATTATATATATATATATATATATATATATATATATATATATATATATATATATATATATATATATATATATATATATATAATATATATATATATATATATTATAGTATATGTATATGTATATGTATATGTATATGTATACATGATACATATACATATATATACATACATATACATACATATATATATATATATATATATATATATATATATATATACATACATATATATATACACACATATATATATGTATATATGTATATATGTATATATGTACATACATATATACATATATATATACATACATATATACATATATATATATACACATACATATATACATATATATATATATATACATACATATATATATATATATACATACATATATATATATTATATATACATACATATATATATATATATATATACATACATATATATATATATATATACATACATATATATATATATATATATACATACATATATATATATATATATACATACATATATATATATATATATATATATATATATATATATATATATACATATGACAGGGAACGATACCCTTTTATTCTAATTATGATAAAATAAATTTTTTTAGAAGACTCCCGAGCTCACTACTTTCATTCTTAAACTGAAAATTCTAATCCGTAAAAGAAGTTATTAGACTGAGCCCCTCATCACTCCTACATCCTTCTGTCTTGTCAACTAAAAACCAAAACCAGAACTTCATAATTGTTATTCAATTTTTTCGTCTCATTTTTTTAAGGAGTACTCTAGATTTTTTTGAATCATTTTTTTAAAATTTTTTCATCCGCTCTTCTGGTCTTCATTGGAAACGATCCATCCTCAAAAAAAATTTTATATATAAATAAATTTATTAATCCTTTAAAGTAAAATAATGTATGAGTCCATAAGTTTTATAATTTGTCAACCGAGCTTTAGAATCACGCTTAAGTTTATTCAATAATTTTAATGAATGAGTTCGAATAAGCTTTTTAACGAATCCAATTTGGATTACTCTCAAGCAACTTGACTCATTTACAATCCTAGATTTCCTTTTTCTATTTTTTGCACTGCTTGATGCTCTTTTTAGAATAGGACATGGGAGAGTCCCATCCTCAATTTACCGTATTCATACAAAAATGGGAACATTCTTATGCTTATTAGCTGCATAAGAGATAATCCTCAAGTATCTCCTATCCAACTAAACATAAGAATGTTCCCATTTACATAAACAAAATAGTTTATATAGACTCCACCAATCCTCTAGGAAATAACAAGCAATAGTTGCAGATTCATCATATAACTAATAGCACAATGATCCTCGGTGAATGTTCTCAGCCTTCAAGGAGCTAAATGTGATCACATATATTTTCTCTCTTTTTTTTTTTTGTAAAAAACCAGAATATCCTACGAGCTTCTTTCCAACTGGGTTTGTAGTTGACAACGGCTTTCTTCGTCTACTTTTCCGAGACGGAAAAAAACAATTTCTCACGAATTTAAGAAATTTCACAACACCTTGATGAGTCAAGCATCATTAGTTTGATCTAAATGATTATGGTAACGCATCAAGTTCCAGCCTTCATTAATACTTGTAGTAAAGTCTGGGCTCATGGCACCAAGCAGTCCAGTCCCCCAGCACCAGATCCTCAGCATAACTCCTATTCATGAGAAAAGTTAATGGACCATTAATAAGATGAACACCAGTTTTGGTTGCAGGAAAATTATCTAATTATAAGATTTTATCGTAAACAAATTTTATGATTCGAATGTCCCTGTTTTTATTGCTACGAAACGGCTAAATCTGATTTGACGTAAAATTCATACAAGATATATAATTTACCTTGCAAAAAGGAAACTAGAGAACTGCAAAACATTTCTTACTCAGAACAGTTTCTCGGCTATTTTGATATTTATAAGGTTAAGATTTATTTTAACCCCTATAATTTTAATCATGGGATATTTAAGTTTTTATGATTTATTCATGTCTAAATTAGAGAATGGCATAGCTCATGGTTTACTCATGTTTTACTAGAATAGCTTCTTGCTAATTTCTATATTTATAAGGTTAAGGGTCATTTTAACTCGTGGGTTTGATCATGAATTACTTAAGTGCTTATGGTTTATTCATATCTAAAATAATTCTTATATTTTTAAAAACATAGTATATAAGTCTCTCTCATTAAATCTGAGTTAACATATGTTAGAGTCTACTTATATGCCATATTGACTCACAATGAACTATTAATATAATAATATATATAATTTAAGTTAAAAAAAAAATTAAAGTTCATTTTAGCCTTTTATAGTTTTAGTCATAAACTATTTAAGCTCTTATAGTTTATTCATGACTAAAATAACCTCTACATTTTTAAAAACATAATATATAAGCTCCTCTAATCAAGTCTAAGTTAATAGACGTTAGAGTCTACTTACATGACATGTTGACTCACAATAAATCATTAATATAATGATATGTATAATTTAAGTTTAAAAAAAAGATTAAGACCCATCTTGTCGAGAAAGAGAAAGCGACGATGGTCGTAGTAATGGACGAAGGCGAAGAGGTTGGAGGCAGAAGTAAGAGAGAGCTAGACCACCATGTTATAGGCATGATGGGTGGAGGCATAAGATCCCGAGGAGGAGGAAGACAGACTAGGAGACTGTTGCGTGTCCAGTGTCGACTAGTCGATGCACATCCACTTAAGGCAAGACTGAAAGCTCTTGAACTTGTCCTCAACTCAGGAAAGGCTGCATGTGTACGACGCCTTACTAGGCAACAATAGCTTGATGTTGTTGCTGGTGGTTGCTTTTGTAGGGAAATCTCAAGGGCGACATCACATGCGTAGCGGAAGAAAATTAAAAACAAAATCTCCAATTTCCTAAAGATGTGTTCGTCATCGTGCGCAAATTGGTGCTAAAAAAATACAAAACTTAAAACTACGTAAATGAAAGATTTTATTACCTAGGGAGATCGTATATCCCTGCTTCCTTATATATCTCTAGGAGAGGGTGAAGGAGGTCAAGAATCCTCCTATTTAATAGTGATCCACATAGTAGGGCTGCGACGATGCCCCTCAAATCTCCAGACCGGCTCTGAGGAGGAGAAGGAGAGGAGAATAGGAGAGGCAACCAAAAAGACTCTAGCTTATAAACCATTCATTCCCTCCTATTTATAGAGGTCTCCTATCAACTTAACCCTAATGGATCCTACCCTATTGGGTATTGGATCTCCATCTAACTATCCAAACCTCTTAGATTAGTGGATCTCTATCTAATAATCTCTCATTGGCTTTTTTGGATCTCATTTATAGGATCCAATAATTCAGGAACTTATTGGATATCCAATAAGATAGGGGCTCCAACGGATATCTTATATCCGAACCTTTACTCATCGCAATGCCTACTATATGTGTGTGACCCTTTAGGCCCAATATCGAGTTGGTCATAAGTTATAACTGTTAGAATTCCTTTTGGCTCAGTAAATTATTATCTCCATAATATTTCACTTGACTAATTGATTACGGACATACTAGGCCACTATGTCATAGTCCTGAGACGATACAGGGGAATCCAATCCATTGGGCATGTCTGTCCTTAGTTACCGTGTACCTATAGTCCCTCATTCATCTAATATCTCAGATACCGTATACCGGACATGGTGTTGTTAGACCCATATGGTTTCTAATCGAGTCTCACTCTAATCGGATTCTCCTAGAGAACTCTTTCTCTCTAAATCCGAATGACCCTGGCCAAAGATTTGTTCGAGCAAGAATACATAGGATATTCCTCTTATGACATCGAGAGTGGATGATCCTCTATCGACACTCAATAGTCCTCGTAAGGTTGGCTACCACTCCCGATGACCGGTTGTGCTAGATCTAGAACCTCTAGACCTATAAGTCCGGTATCAAAGAATGGAGTACTCATGCAGGACATCCTTGATGCCTCAAGTCTAAAAACCAGATATATCACTAGGACTACGAAATCACTGTCTAATAATAAGGCATTATCAATCATCCAGCATTCCATAAGCGGATCAATTAGTGAACTCATTCTCCAATGAGCACGTGGACTGTATCCCTAGTGTCCCCACACGAGCAGCTATGAGACTAGTTACATCCATCATATAGATGGGTATACAGCACACTAGTCTGTCGGTTATCTCAATGTCCCTCTCGAGTAACCTATAACCGGGATTATTTAGGGTTTGTGTTTAAAGGTGAATTGGTCTTATTATTGTGATTTCATCACGATCTGATTCCCATTACACAGATCTAAGGACATCACAATATATACATATGTATATGCAACAATCAATATAAAGTGATAAAATACCAAAATATAATAAGTAAAAAAATTACATGTCAAGTCACACATGCCATCACTCACGTGATTGGCTTGCAAGGCACCTATGACTAGCAAATTGCACGATGACACCTCCTCTCACTATTGATGGTGGTCTTAGTCTTTTCTAAATTTAAATTATATGTGTTATTATATTAATAATTTATTATAAGTCAATATGCCACATAAACATATTATAATATTTGTTAACTTAGACTTGATGGGAGGGGCTTATATGCTATGTTTTTAAAAATATATGAGTTATTTTAGATACGAATAAATCATATGAGCTTAAATAGTTCATAGCCAAAACTACAAGAACTAAAATAAACTTTAATTATTTTTAAACATAAATTATATATGTCATTATATTAATAGTTTATTGTGAATCATCATGCCATGTAAGCAAACTCTAATGTCTAACTCAAATTTGACGAGAGGGGCTTATATGCTATATTTTGAAAAATATAAAAATTATTTTAAATATGAGTAAACCATAAGGGCTTAAGTGACGTATTATCATGGACTTAGCTGGAATTGCCTAAGTCATGAGGTACCCTTGCGATCAAGATGCAAACTTAGCTTGAGTTGCCTAAGTCGTGAAGCACCCTTGCGTCAACTCCTCAGACTTAACTAGGATTGCCTAAGTCATGAGGCGCCCTTGCGACATATGTGTCCTTAAAGGATCATCTTAGTTGCAACCTAGTATAGGTCCTGAAGGACCTATAAAACAAAAAGTTGATTAGATTGAAAACGAGAGACAAACAAGTCTCGGTGTCTTGCAAAGAAGGAAGCTTTACAAGCAATTCAGCAAGCACCTTGTATGGATAGGAGAAAAGAGAGGAAGGAGGAAAATAAGAACTTTAGAAGGTAGAACAAATAGTTGCAAGTCCACAAATAACTGCTCACCGGGTGTCGAGCGTGAAGGCAAGTTCCTGTCAAGTAAACGTGCTAACTTGTGAAGAGTTTTTCAATGCCCGATAATATATTGAAGCCCCATCTAGCCCTATGCCACTCGGGGAGTTCTAGGGTGCTAAGATGGCTGACGTTTTGGGTGTTATAGCGGGCTATAAAAAATAGCCTGCAACACATGAAAACGGAGCCATTTTAGGGTTTTTTGGCTAAGTGCGGTGAGCGGTCGCACTGTAGCACTACAATCTATTCGAACATATATTTATACAAGTAAAACACATAAAACTAAGGCAAAACAAACTGCCATGTCTCTATACAAGCATGCAAAAGCGACGAACGGTTCATTGAACAAAGTTGTTGCGAGTGCGCGACGACCATTCGTGACATTCTCCCCAACTTAAACTATCGACGCCCTCGTCGATGCTTGTTGATAGTTGTTGATGATTGCTTCTTTATATTGTAGGGCATCTTCAGGATCCCAACTAGCTTTAGTTCGGGAAAGTTTTTGCTACTTCACCAAGTACTCAGTCTGCTCAGCTCCATTGAATAGCTAGAATGGTTTCAACTCACTTCTTGTAGGAGGCTTTAGTGGGGGGTAGCCGAGTTGGAACACTTCAGAAAGCATCTTGTGGATCTAAATGGTAGGCTTTCAAGTTGTTAGAATAAAAAACTATGAATTTTGAGCCACACTAGCAGCTGCAACCTTTAGGAGACATTGCCCACCCTACCGATAATTGGGAAGGGCCCTTCATACTTACGCACCAATCCTTTGTGTACTTTATTCCTAAATAATTAGAGTGATGCTGTTTGGAGCTTCACCAACACCAAATCGCCGACTTTGAACTCCTGCGGTCGCCTTCTCAAGTTGGCCCACTTCTTCATCTTTTTGGCTGTCTTCTCCAAGTAAGCCCACGTAATATTTACATTTCGGTGCCATTCTTTTATAAAGTGATATACTGACAAACTACTCCGAGTATACCAAATAGCTAAGGTGTGAGAAGTCGATGGTTGTTATCCTATAATGATCTCAAAGGGGCTCTTGTTGGATGTAGAGCTCTGCTGTAAGTTGTAGGAGAATTGGGCTATGTCCAACAGCTTTCCTCAATCTCATTGGTTGGCACTTACGTAATGTCGAAGGTATTACTCAAGGAGCGAGTTTATCTTTTCAGTTTGACCATCCATTTGGGAGTGAAGACTTGTGAAGTATAACTTAGACCCCAACAATTTGAATAGCTCGATCCATAATCGTCCCAGGAACTAAGTGTCTCGATCACTGATGATATTGTGCGGGACTCTCCGATACTTCACCACATTCTTCATCATCAGCTTGGCCACCTCCTTAGCTGAATACTATAGGGATGTAACAATGAAAGTTGTATACTTTGAAAATTGATCGACCACCATGAGTATCGATCCGAGTCCCCCTATTGTCGGCAAGTTTGATATGAAGTCCAAGGAAATGCTCTCCTATGACCTTTCTGGTACGGGCAACGACTCCAAAAGTCCCACTGGCTTCCACTGCTCCACCTTATCTTGTTAGCAAGTAAGGCACGTTCGAACATATTCCTCTACATCAGTCTCCATCTTCGGTCAGTAGAAGGCCCTCTCCATGAGAGCCAAGGTTTTGTGAATACCCGGATGTCTAGCCCAAAGGGAATCGTGGCACTCTCTTAAGAGTTTATGCCTCAAATTATCTATCAAGGGATATAAACCATATTCCCTTTGTATAAACAAGTCTCTCCTGGACCCAAAATCATCGTGCATTGTCTTCTTTGATGAGCTGCATCAAGGTTACTGCTTGGGGTGTTGGGAAATCTTAGGGGTGACAACACATATGCAATGGAAGAACAAGAAAACAAAATCCCTTATTCCCAAAGAGATGTTCGTTGTCATGCAAAGATTGGTACACAAAAATCCGCAAAACAAACTGCCTATAGAATAGATTGTGTTACCTAGAGAGATCATATATCCTTGTTTCCTTACAGATTTCTAGGAGAGGGTGAAGGAGGTCAATCGTCCTCCTCTCTAGCGGTGATCTATATAGCAGGGCTGCGACGATGCTCCTTAAAACTCCAGACCTGCTCTAAGGTGGAGAGGGGGAGGAGAATAGGAGAGGCAAGCAAAGACTCTAACCTATAAACCATTGAATCCCTCCTATTTATAGAGGTCTCCTGTCAAATCCTAATGGATCCTCCCATATTGGGTATTGGTTCTGCATCCAATTACCCAAGCCTATTAGATTAGTGGATCTCTATCTAATAATCTGTCATGGGCTTTTATTGGATTCATTCATAGGATTTAATAATTCAGAGGCTTATTGGATATCCGACGGATATCTTATATCTGAACCTCTACTTATCGCAACGCCTACTATATGTGTGTGACCCTCTAGGCCCAATATCAAGCTGGCCATGAGTCATACCTATCAGAACTCCTTCTGGCTTAGTGAATTATTATCTCCATAATAATTCACTCGACTCATCGACTACGGACATACTAGGCTACTACGTCGTAGTCCCCAGATGATACAGGGGAATCCAATCCATTGGACTTGTCTGTCCTTAGTTACCGTGTACCTATAGTCCCTCATCCATCTAATATCCTAGAGACCATATACCGGGTATGGTGCTGTCAGACCCATACGGTTTCTACTCGAGTCTTACTCTAATCGGATTCTCCCAAAGAACTCTTTCTCTCTCAATCCGAATGATCTTAGCTAGGGATTTGTCTGAGTAAGAACACATGGGATATTCCTCTTATGACACTGAGAGTGGATGATCCTCTATCGACACTCAATAGCCCTCTAAGTTCGATTGCTACTCCCAATGACCAATTGTACTAGATTTGGGACATCCAAATATATAAGTCTGATATCAAAGAATGGAGCACTCACACAGGACATCCTTAGTGTCTCAAGTCTAAGGACCAGATATAACACTGGGACTATGAAATCGCTGTCTGACAATAAGGCATCATCAACCACCTAGCATTTCGTAAGCGAATCAATCAGTGAACTCATTTTCCAATAAGCACATGTATTGTATCCCTAGTGTCCCCACACGAGTAGTTATGAGACCAGTTGCATCCATCATATGGATGGGTATATAGCACACCAGTCTATCCAGTTATCTCGATGTCCCTCTCAAGTAACCTATGATCGAGATTATTTAGGATCTGTATTTAAAGGTGAATCAGTCTCATTATCGAGATCTCATCACGATCTGATTCTCATTGCACAGATATAAGGACATCATGACATATATATATATATATATATATATATATATATATATATATATATATATATGTGTGTGTGTGTGTGTGTGTGTGTGTGTGTGTGTGTGTGTGTGTGTGTGTGTGTGTGTGTGTGTGTGTGTGTGTGTGTGTGTGTGTGTGTGTGTGTGTTTGTGTGTAATAATCAATATAAAGTGATAAATGCCAAAATATAATAAGCAAAAAGATTTCGTGTCAAGTCACACGTGCCATCACTCACGTGATTAGCTTGCTGGGCACCTATAACTAGCAATCTCCCACTTGACCTAAAGCCAATCATCTATATGTCTTATCCCTATCAGACCCCAGTGACGCTAAAATACAATCTGAGATAATGGCTTTGTTAGTAGATCTGCAATGTTATCTTTGGATGAAACTCTTCCACTACTGTATCTCCTTAGGTCGTGATCTCTCTAATAAATTGGAACATCCTCATAACACTTCTAATGAGACCTGGGTTCCCTTATTTGAGTAATCACCCCGTAGTTGTCACAATATAAGGAATCAGCTCCTCGCTAGTTGGCCCGACTCCTAGATCTGTAATGAACTTCATCCAGACTCTCTCTTTTGCTTCCTCTACTACAGCAATGTACTCCACCTCTGTGGTCGAGTCAACAGTATTATCTTACTTGGAACTCTTCCAGCACACTGCTCCTCCATTCAAGATGTACACATACCCCGAATTCGACTTCCTATCATTGACATCAGACTGAAAACTTAAGTCCATGTAGCCTTCAA
The DNA here is from genome assembly GCA_004837865.1 of Musa balbisiana. Classification (NCBI taxonomy): domain Eukaryota; kingdom Viridiplantae; phylum Streptophyta; class Magnoliopsida; order Zingiberales; family Musaceae; genus Musa; species Musa balbisiana. The sequence goes on along the minus strand of CM017188.1, from coordinate 40,168,774 downwards.
CCCTGAGGTTACTACCTTCATATACTAGTAAAAGATCCTTAGTCATTCTCAAGTACTTAAGGATATAATTTACTGCTTTCTAGTGCTCCAAGCTTGGATCTACATGATACCTGCTCGTGACACTCAGAGCATGCGCTATATTATGCCTAGTACATAGCATGACATACATGATAGACCCTATCATTGAGCATAAGGTATCATATCCATGTTCGTCCTTTCTTTAGGAGTCTTTGGGGACATACTCCTAGAAAGCGATATCCCATGTCTCATCGGTATGAGACGTCTCTTAGAATTTTTCATGCCAAACCTTTTTGACAATGGTTTCTATATACATGGACTGGGATAAGCCAAGCATCCTTTTGGATCTACCTCTATAGATCCAAATTCCCAAGATATAGGGTGCTTCCCCTAAGTCATTCATGGAGAAATGTCTAGATAATCAAGCTTTTACTATGAATAGCATTCCTACATCATTCCTAATGATTAGGATATCATCCACATATAATACCAAAAAGGTGATAGCGCTCTCACTTACCTTCCTGTACACACAAGGCTCATCTTCGTTCTTAACGAAGTCATAAGATTTTATTGCCTCATCAAATCTTATGTTTCAACTTTATGAAGCTTGCTTTAGTCCATAAATGGATCTAAGCAACCTGCACACCTTATTTGGGCAGTCCTTGGACACGAATTCCTCGGGTTGTATCATATACACCTCCTCCTTGAGGTTCCCATTGAGGAATGTGGTTTTTACATCCATCTACTAGATCTCATAATCGTAGTGTGCTGCAATAGCCAATAGAATTCAGATAGATTTTAGCATTGCTACGGGTGAGAAGGTTTCGTCATAGTCAACACCTTACCTATGACAATACCCCCTAACCACTAGCCTTGCTTTATAGGTCTCTATCTTTCCATCTACTCCGATCTTTTTCTTAAAGATCCACTTGCAATCGATGGGTACAATACCTTTGGGTGCATTAACTATGTTTTAAACCTTGTTGGAGTACATAGAATCTATCTCAGAATTCATGACTTCTTGCCACTTCCCGGAGTCTATACTCAGAATAGCCTCCTTGTAGGTCTAAGGATCAATATCCTCAACATCCACTCCTCTGATATATCCCACATATCTCTCAGGCTGATGGGATACTCTGCCGGACCTATGTAAAGTTGGAACTTATGTATTAGGTACTTGAACAGACTCGGGCTGTAGAGTGGTGCTTGAGCTAGGTTCTCCAACCTCTCAAAACTCTATCATACTCTCACTATCTCTGCCAAGAATATGTTACTTCTCAAGGAACACTGCTCTCTTGGCTATAAAGACCTTTTGGTCCTCGAGATGATAGAAATAATACCCATAAGTTTTCTTGGGGTATCCCACGAACTTGCACCGCTTTGTCCTCGATTCCAACTTATCGGGATTGTGTCTTTTAACATGGGCAGGGCAGCCCAAAATCTTAACAACATTAAGATCAGGCTTCTTCCCTTTCCATATCTCATATAGTGTAGACACTACCGACTTAGTTGGAACTTTGTTTAGAAGGTAAGCTGCGGTCTCTAGGGCATATTCCTAGAATGAGATGGGTAGGTCAGCGAAACTCATCATGGACCATACCATGTCTAACAACATATGATTTCTTCTTTCAGACACACAATTGAGCTAAGGTGTATAAGGAGGTGTCCATTGGGATAACATCCCATGGTCCTTGAGGAACTGAGTAAACTCTGTACTTAAGTACTCACCTTCTCGATCTGATCGAAGAGTCTTGATACTTTTTCCAATCTGGTTCTCCACTTCATTCTTATACTCTCTGAATTTCTCAAAGGCCTCAAACTTTAACTTCATTAAGTACACATATCCATACCTTGAGAAAGTATTAGTAAAGGTAATGAAGTAGGAGTAACCACCAATGACATGAGTTGACATGGGTCCACATATATCATTATGTATGAGTTCCAACTGCTCAGTAGTTCTCTCTCCAGTTCCACTAAATGGAGAATTGGTCAGTTTTTCATGAAGGCAAGCTCATAAGTTACATATGACTCATAGTCGAATGGATCTAGATATCCATCCTTTAGCAACTTTTGAATCATTCCCTCATGGATGTGACCTAACCTACAATGCCATAGGTATGCATTGTTCACCTCATCTTGTTTCCTCTTAAACACACTTATATTCATGATATGTGGAGTAGTGTCTAGCATAAATAAATCATTATGCAATTTTCCTTTCGTGATGATCTCATCATCTAATAATATCGAACAATCATTGTTCTCAAAACTAATTTATATCCATTAATTGTCAAATATGAAATGGAGATAATATTTTTGATAATAGAAGGAACAAAATAACATGCATCTAATGCAATAATAGCTCTACCAGACAGATATAGGGTGACATCACCAATAGCTACTACAATAACTTTTGCTCCATTGCCCATCTTGAGGTCCATCTTGCCTTTGTCCAATCTCCTAGGCCTTGCTAGAACCTACAACGAATTGCATATATGATAAATACTACCGATATCCAATACCCATGTGTTATCATAAGAGTCTGACAAATAGAGATTAATCATGAATGTACTTGAAGCTTCTCCAAGCTTCTGTTTTGCCCTCTCTGTAAGGTACTCTTTGTCGTTCCTCTTCCAACGCTCATCTTTGCCACAGTGGAAGCACTGGCCTTTGTTCTTTACCGGGTCTTTCTTAGTAACCTTTGCTTTACCTGATCTACCCTTGCCCTTGCCCTTCTTAAGTGACTTTTCTGCTTTCCTTTTCTTTCTGGTCTCACTAGTGTAGAGAACTGGCTTCTCCTTTTTGATAGTGCTCTCTTCCTCCCTCAACATATTGAGGAGCTCTTAGAGAGTCACTTCAAGCTTGTTCATATTAAAATTCATTATGAACCGCGAAAAGGAATCTGATAGGGACTGAAGCATAATATCCACATACAAGTTATCCTCTAGGACCATTTCTAAACCTATGAGTTTCTCTATCCACTCAATCATTTTTAGGACATGGTTCTGAACCGATGTCCCCTTAGTCATCTTAGCACGAAAGAGGCTCTTGAATTTCTCATATTATTGAGTCATTTCCTGTTCCTTAAACAGTTTGCGGACATATAGGAGAATGGATTTGGTATCCATCTTTTCATGTTGTCATTGTAACTCAGGAGTCATAGAGCCCAACATGTAACACTGAGCAAGAGTGGAGTCATCAATGTACTTCACTAGCGAGCGATCTTATCCTCACTTGCCCCTTCCTTAGGCGTAGGCATCATTGTATCAAGGATGTACGCGATTTTTTTTATCGTGAGAACAATTATTAAGTTACAGAGCCAATCCATATAATTTGAACCAGTGAGATAGTTGACATCAAGTATGCCATGTATGGGATTTGAAAGCGACATTTTCTGAAAATAAAGATGTAGCAGAAATGAATAACATGCAGATTTTGCAAGAAATAAATAATCAAGATATGGACTTCTATCTTAATATACTCCCACTATTTTACTAGCGAGTCACACGACACCCTCAGCACGTGAAACGGAAGTCTCCGAAAGACTTCTAGTGGGGATCAAGATCCAATTAGCATCTTAGTGTAATCTCGAGGGACTCAACCAATCACACTAAGCCCAAAAGGTAGGCAACTCTTGCTGATCACAACTCCTTATGATTCCCGTCCTGTTCGACCTCCGAATCACTATGGTCTCGAGGGACTCGACCAACTATGATGCTCGGTTAAGACAATACCGTCGTTACAAAATGAGTCTGATTCGATGATATACCCTCAAGGGACTCGACCAAGCATACCATGTCCTCAGGTCACCGGTGACATCTCTATGTCGTAGGCAAGATAGCGAATCACGATATAGGTGAGTCTCGAGGGACTCGACCAACTCAACCTACATCGGGAATCGATTCCTATCTATAACGATGGAAGGCCACGTGAGTCAATCTAATTGTCTCATGTTTACCAATTTAATATTATTGAGAGAGGGGTTTTTATAATTTGGTCTCCTAATATGACATGTCACACACATATATATTTAATATATATCTACATCGCATGCAAATATATATACATATCTAATATGTGTATAAGCAATCACACCAAATGATCATGGACCACAGCCTAATGTGATTAGGCCCGAGCCAGTAGGCCTGATCACTCACATCAAGATCTATGTGTGCAATGGTGCATCTCCATGTCCTGTGATCGTCGATCTCGTCCTCGTCGGTTCCATCGATATCTCGATGCATCTCCATGCATCACCATCATTCGTCTCATGGGTCCCGCTATCGCATCCACGCTCCCGTTGTGCCTCCTCGTATAATTACAACTTAATCATAGGCACATAGGCCCGACAATAAATGAGAAATATAATGGAGGCTTGTAGCCCTGATAATAATAATCACAAGTACACACATTACACGGTCTATGATCATCCATCCACACATCATACATCACATGTATAAATCATCATAATATAGAACTACTGGATAATAATAAAAATAATAATCAATTAAAATTTTTAATTAATTAATATTTTTAAATCAGGGATATGTAGGGAATTTTATGAATTCTGAGGGGATATTTTCATAATTTGGATAAAAGGATAGAATTAGAATTTTTTAAATTCTGAGGGGCAAAACTATCTTTTGCCTAGAAAACCCTAAGCCCCTTTCTTCCTTTCCCCTATTGTAGCTGCTGCCATCACCACCCTACCGGCGGTAGGCTGTGTGGCAAAGGGCGGGGCACTGCCCTTGCTTGCGGGTGGCACGCCCGTTGGCGGCGCTACCCCTGTAGGTGGGTGCCCTCGCGGGCACCACTGCCCTACGACACCTCACCCCGTAGGTGCCTCTGCTCGTGGGCTACCAGCCCCGCCGGCTGGCTGCTGCAGGCAGAGTGCTTATGCATGTGCCAGCGCTGTGCTGCCTTGCTGCAGCTACCGTTACAGGTGGCTACAAGCATGTAGATCAAGGGCAGCAACTATTGCTGCCCTTCCTTGCTTTTGCGTCAATAATTTTGACGTTAAAAGTTTCTCCAAAAATCAACACACACAGTTCATAAACAATCTATCACACGAACAACCTGGCTTTGATACCACTGTTGAAAAATCTTGGGGGCGACATCACATGCGTAGTGGAAGAACAAGAAAACAAAATCCCCTATTCCCAAAGAGATGTTTGTTGTCGTGTGAAGATTGGTGTACAAAAATCCATAAAACAAACTGTGTATAGAATAGATTGTGTTACCTAGGGAGATCGTATATCCCTTTTTCTTTGCAAATCTCTAGAAGAGGGTGAAGGAGGTCAAGCATCCTCCTATCTAGCAGTGATCTACATAGTAGGGCTACGACGATACTTCTCAAAACTCTAGATCTACTCTAAGATGGAGAGGGGGAGGAGAATAGGAGAGACAAGCAAAGGCTCTAGCTTGTGAACTATTGAATCCCTCCTATTTATAGATGTCCCCTATCAAACCCTAATGGATCCTCCCCTATTGGGTATTGGATCTTCATCCAATTACCCAAGCCTATTAGATTAGTGGATCTCTATCCAATAATCTGTCATGGGCTTTTATTGGATCTCATTCATAGGATCCAATAATTCAAGGGCTTATTGGATATCCAATAAGATAGGGGCTCCAGGGAATATCTCATATCTAAACCTCTACTCATCACAATGCCTACCATATGTGTGTGACCCTCTAGGCCCAATATCGAGCTGGCCGTGAGTCATGTTGAATCTCAGATTTTGATGATGAAACTAATTGATTGTGTTTAGATGTTTAACTGCATTTTGAGTGATGCAGGTCTACTCGATCAGGATTAGATAGTTGACGCAGGAGGAATTGACGTTGCGCCGGAGGAGATCACGTTAGGATATTGGACGGTAGAACGCTTCGGACGTCAGGCATCGGGCCAAGGAGAGCGGAATTGCACCAAGGATATCGGGGTTGCGGAGGTCAACTGCCGATTGGGCAACAACCCGCAAGAGTGGATGATGCACTGAAGAATCGGACGAAGCGCCAACCAATGATGTGCCGGGCAACAGAATGTCAATTCGCGTTGTAATAATTGTCTAGATCGGAGTAGAGTTTTGGCTTGTGTGTGCAGGATTAACTACGATAATGATGAAGACATAAAGCGAAACAAAGTGCCGGAGTCAAGCGCGAAGGATTCGTTGGGAGTTTGAGAGTCCGACGGAAGTCTGAAGGTTCGTCGGGAATGCTACCGGAACTAGCCGAGAATGAGTAGGGAGCTTGCCGAAGGGTTTTCGGAAGCTCGCCAAAATGTACGTTGGAAGTTCGCGGAGCTCACCGAGAAAGATCGTAGCTTGCCAAAGAAGCTCATCGGAACTCGCCAAGATCAAATCGTGAAGTCTAGGAGCTTGCCGGGAGTCCACAGAATGGTTTTTGAGAGTTTCTCGGAAGATCACCGGAAGTTCGCCGGAAGAAGTCTTGACTTGTGGACTTTGTAATAGCTTAGGAAATGTCTTTAAATTCGTAGTTAGTATGTTAATTAGGGTTAGGATTAGGTGTTAATCTTATAACCCAAGTAGGGGCCAATTGGGCCCGAGTTCGGACTGGTTTGGGCCAAGTTTGGAGCCCAACTAGTGAGCTGAAATAGTATAGGCAGTGGCACCGCCCAGGACTCGAAAGGTTGGGCGGTGGCACCGCCCAGCACCCGAGCCAGGTGGTGGCACCGCCCAGCACCCAAAGAGCTAGGCGGTGGCACCGCCCAGTACACTGTCAGTGTCATAACTGATAGGCGGTGGCACCGCCACTGACCGGCGGTGGCACCGCTAGCTTCGGGAACCGAAGAGAATTCAAATTTTGGAGCCCAAATTTGAATCCTCTTGAGGCCTATAAATACCCCTCAATTCTCAGTGGAGATAACAACTTTTGAGAAGCAATAGATTGAGATAAAAGCCTTAGCAAAGTATTTAGCAAGTCTTGTTTTCAATTGCTTGAGTGTTCACCTCCTTCTTTCTAGTTGAAACTTTGTAAGAGTGTGAACCACTTGTAAAAAATTGTAAGACGGGTATTTGTCCTTCCCCTTCAAAGTGATTTGCTAGTGGAAGTTGGGAGCCTCATCGAAGAAGGCTTCGCTAGTGGATGTAGGTCATTTTGACCGAACCACTTTAAAATTGGCGTGTTCTCTGGTTTGCATTTACTTATTGCTATTTACCTTACTGCAAACCTTCATACGTGCTTTACTTCCTTATTACTTTTGCTGCACACCTTTACAAACACGCTTTCAAGTTAAGCACTTTCAAGTTCGGTTTTTATCGTACGAAAAAGTTTCCAAAACCGACGTTTTAATCCGCTGCACTAATTCACCCCCCCTCTTAGTGCCGCTTCGATCCTAACAATTGGTATCAGAGCCCGGTATTTCTCATTTCGGATTTACACCCAAGAGAAATGGCTCTTCATGGCTTTCAAGAGGGCTTTTCGGTTTTTCGTCCACCGTTGTTTAACGGATTAGACTACACTTATTGGAAAACTCGAATAAGAGTTTTCTTGATTTCTATGAACTTGGATTTATGGAATATTGTTGAAAACGGTTTTCAACTTCCCTCTAAACCGATGAACGAATGGTCTGATTTGGAGAAGAAGTATTTTTCTTTAAACGCAAAGGCTATGAATGCCTTATTTTGCGCTTTGGACAAAAATGAGTTCAATCGGATTTCTATGTGCGAAATGGCTTTTGATATTTGGCGAACACTTGAAATCACACACGAGGGAACTAGTAGAGTCAAAGACTCGAAAGTTAACATTTTATTGCATGATTTTGAGCTTTTTCGAATGCAATCAAGCGAGACTATAGGCGACATGTACACCCGTTTACGGATGTCGTCAATAATCTAAGAGTTCTTGGTAAATCTTTTTCGAATTTTGATCTCGTAAGTAAGATCTTAAGATCCCTTCCAAAAAGGTGGGATCCTAAAATAATCGCAATACAAGAGACAAAAAATTTAAATGATTTTCCATTAGAAGAATTAATCGGGTCATTAATGACTTATGAAATAACACTTTTGGAACATTTTGAACCCGATGAGCTTGAACCACCTTCCAAAGAATAGGAAGGATTTTGAACTCCGGACAAATGAATACCACTTGAGCGATGACTCAAGTGATGAGGACAATGATGAACTTGAACTTCGAACACTAAATCTTAATAAGTTCATTAAACAAAAATCTAAAATAAACAATGAACTTGAACGAGGAAGAGGCCAAAGAAGAGGAAGGCAACCAAGGATGAATACCCGATGAGCACTTGAACCACCTTCCAAAGAATAGGAAGGATTTTGAACTCCGGACAAATGAATACCACTTGAGCGATGACTCAAGTGATGAGGACAATGATGAACTTGAACTTCGAACACTAAATCTTAATAAGTTCATTAAACAAAAATCTAAAATAAACAATGAACTTGAACGGAGGAAGAGGCCAAAGAAGAGGAAGGCAAGAAGAACTTTCAAAGGTGAAATGGCGAATTGGGCTTTGATGGGCTTCGACTACAAGGTAAGTAACTCAACTCTCTTGAATTATTTTGAAATTACTTGAAGTTTTTCATGAGTGCTTAGTTTAGATAGTAGGAATAGGAAATAAAAAATTATTTTTTTAAAAGAATTATATCATGTTTTTCTTCTTAGCATCTTTGAAAAATTAAAAATTTTGATCATGAAAAGTATATTGCTAAGGTTTCATGCATGTTATGTTTTGAAATTTTGAATGATGTATGCAACATTAGGGATGATAATTATGTGATATGTGATAATGCTTAGGATTAATCCATGCATGTGTATCTTGATGATTTTATGTCATGCATGAGATTTTGAAGTAAATGTTGATTTGAGACTCTCATTTTAGATTAACATGTTTTTGGTCTAATCATTTTTATGACGAATTAAGATAACATTCTCATGACATATTAAGATGACATAGTGCATGTACATCTATGTATGAATTTCTTGATAGTCTTTTGATGATAGATATGATATCATGATGTGTTTGGTCTTGACGGCTTCATGACGAAACTTATGTTTCGATTTTAAATGATGATACATGTTTTCATAAAAGACTTGAATACTCTCATATGAAATCAATTGTATGAAATGGAAATGAATTTTCTATCCTATTGAGATTAATGAATTTATTTTACCAATCTTGTGAATCTCATAAAAATAAACATGATGAATATTTTGAAAATAAATGAGTGTATCATACATTTGGTCTTAATGATTTCTCTTGAACATACTTTTTGAAATCATACTTGATGATGAATATCAAGATATTAAAAGGATGTTATCATGGAATCATGCTTGATGATTTATTTTATGAAATTTACCTTTCCATCTTAAATGTTGACACTTGTTTTATTAAAGGTAAAGGCATGCTTATAAGAAGCAAATCACATGAATAGAAATTTATAAAAATGAAATGCGATCCTCTATCTTATCGACTTTTCAATAAATCTATGCTTGTCATGTATGAATTTATTGAATGTGACTTTGAGGATGATTTCGGATTTCACAAATGCTTGATTCATACTTATGACATGAGATACATTTTAAATATGAATTATGTTTAATGCTTCAATCATGTTATATCTCCCTTAATTCATGTTGTTCTCCTAGATTTATTTACCAAAGAGGAGAATCTTCCGACTGAATGAAATAATACAAATGAATCACTTATCGATATATCTTTTTGAAATATCTTTTTAATGTGATGTTGATAATTTGAGATGCCTGTTGGAATTCATGACATGAGATAATTGAATCCTTGACTTACTCTTTATATGACTTGAGAATAGATGTTTAAAATCTTGCTTGATGAGTTGTTTTATAAGATTTTGCCTTTATGTCTTGAACTTTCATGCTTATCTTGATTTGACATATAAAGACTAAGGCATGCTTAGATGAAAAAGAATTACTTAAAAAATGCTTTTCCCATCTGATCGAGATTAATGATTTCATGATATTTTGTGAATCTCGAAATTGATTTTGATGACTTGATTATGAGTTTCAAGTTAATAATTTGATTTGAATAAGTTTTATCTAAATCATCATCTTGATCTTGCAAAATTGGAATCACAAATAATATCTTTTGGTATTCATGAATTGATACTCACAATATGAAAGTATTGGTATTCATGACTTGAATTTGATTGAAATATTGCATGCTTAAATTAATCATTCTCCTATGTTTCAAAAATTCTTTAAATGCCTTATGTGATGATTGAAAATTAATTTGCTTTATGATAAATCTATGTATATCATTTTGAATATCTTGAAAGTAATGTTGAGATTTTGATGAATTTGATGATTTGGTATTATGCATGCAATACTTTAACGTATGATAATGATGCACACAATGATGAAATATTCTTGATAAAATTATTATTTTGATATTCATGACTTGTATCTTCCTTTCTTTTTGCCAATGACAAAGGGGGAGAAAGGGTTGCTAATGTGCTATCTTGAATTAATGTAAAGGGTCATCTCAAAGAGAAATTAGCTAACTTGCACAATACAAGAAAATGCAAAAACTTGCTTACTTTCTTGCACATCTAAAGAGAAGATGCAAATGTAGCTCTTGCTAAATTGTTTGCTTGCCTCATGTAAAACATTATCTCTTGCTAGTTTGACATTTTGCTAAGGAAGCAAAAATGACACTTCTCAAAAGAGAAGAAAGAGTTTGCTATCTTCAACATTACAAGCTTGCCTATCTTAAGAAACAAAAACTGCAAAAGTGCAATCTTGCTTATCTCAAGAAAAGCAAATATGCTAAAACTTGCACATCTTTAAATTTGCTAGCTTGTATGTAGTAAAACTTGCATATCATGAAAGATTGCTAGCTCAAGGCAAACGCTGGCTAGCTTGTACTCTTCCCTTCTTTTCGACAAAAACAAAGGGGAGAAAGCTTTTGCTAGTTAGAACATGCAAAGAAAAGCAAAGTGCAATCTTGCACAAGAAGCAAGTGTTGAATTGCCATGATTGAACTTAAGAATTTTACTATGCTTTTATGCTTATATGTTGTGATGAGAATCTAGCTTCACGTTACAAAAACTTGAATATCTTTTAAAATAGCTAGAGCTACTTCTCCTTTTTGTTGATGACATAGGGGGAGAAGTATATTGATGACTTCATGCATTGAATTGAATATTTTATATATTTGCATGATGGTTTAAATATTTTTCATAACATGTGATGAATGTTGCTTGGATTTGGGATAATCCAAGTGTTCTATCAATGGCATATTGATAGGGGGAGTTTGTTTAAACTCCGGGGAATTAAGGTTAACTCCGGTAGTCATCAATTAGTTGTCATCATAAAAAAGGGGGAGATTGTTGAATCTCGGATTTTGATGATGAAACTAATTGATTGTGTTTAGATGTTTAACTGCATTTTGAGTGATGCATGTCTACTCGATCAGGATTAGACAGTTGACGCAGGAGGAATCGACGTTGCGCCGGAGGAGATCACGTTAGGATATTGGATGGTAGAACGCTTCGGACGTCAGGCATCGGGCCAAGGAGAGCGGAATTGCACCAAGGATATCGGGGTTGCGGAGGTCAATTGCCGATTGGGCAACAACCCGCAAGAGTGGACGATGCACTGAAGAATCGGGCGAAGCGCCAACCAATGACGTGCCGGGCAACAGAATGTCAATTCGCGTTGTAATAATTGTCTAGATCGGAGTAGAGTTTTGGCTTGTGTGTGCAGGATTAACTACGATAACGATGAAGACATAAAGCGAAACAAAGTGCCGGAGTCAAGCGCGAAGGATTCGTTGGGAGTTCGAGAGTCCGACGGAACTCTGAAGGTTCGTCGGGAATGCTACCGGAACTAGCCGAGAATGAGTAGGGAGCTTGCCGAAGGGTTTTCGGAAGCTCGCCAAAATGTACGTCGGAAGTTCGCGGAGCTCACCGAGAAAGATCGTAGCTTGCCAAAGAAGCTCATCGGAACTCGCCAAGATCAAATCGTGAAGTCTAGGAGCTTGTCGAGAGTCCGCAGAATGGTTTCCGAGAGTTTCTCGGAAGATCACCGAAAGTTCGCCGGAAGAAGTCTTGACTTGTGGACTTTGTAATAGCTTAGGAAATGTATTTAAATTCATAGTTAGCATGTTAATTAGGGTTAGGATTAGGTGTTAATCTTATAACCCAAGTAGGGGCCAATTGGGCCCGAATTCGGACTGGTTTGGGCCAAGTTTGGAGCCCAACCAGTGAGCTGAAATAGTGTAGGCAGTGGCACCGCCCAGGACCCGAAAGGTTGGGCAGTGGAACCGCCAGACTGGGCGGTGGCACCGCCCAGCACCCGAAGAGCTAGGCGGTGGCACCAGCACCACTGGACTGGGTGGTGGCACCACCCAGTACACTGTCAGTGTCACAACTGACAGGCGGTGGCACCGCCACTGACAGGTGGTGGCACCGCTAGCTTCGGGAACCGAAGAGAATTCAAATTTTGGAGGCCAAATTTGAATCCTCTTGAGGCCTATAAATACCCCTCAATTCTCAGCAGAGATAACAACTTTTGAGAAGCAATAGATTGAGATAAAAGCCTTAGCAAAGTCTTTAGCAAGTCTTGTTTTCAATTGCTTGAGTGTTCACCTCCTTGTTTCTCGTTGAAACTTTGTAAGAGTGTGAACCACTTGTAAAAAGTTGTAAGAGGGGTATTTGTCCTTCCCCTTTAAAGTGATTTGCTAGTGGAAGTTGGGAGCCTCATCGAAGAAGGCTTCGCAAGTGGATGTAGGTCATTTTGACCGAACCACTTTAAAATTGGCGTGTTCTTTGGTTTGCATTTACTTATTGCTATTTATCTTACTGCAAACCTTCATATGTGCTTTACTTCCTTATTACTTTTGCTGCACACCTTTATGAACACGCTTTTAAGTTAAGCACTTTCGAGTTCGGTTTTTATCATACGAAAAAGTTTCCAAAACCGACGTTTTAATCCGCTGCACTAATTCACCCCCCCTCTTAGTGCCGCTCCGATCCTAACAAGTCATACTTGTTAGAACTCTTTCTAGCTTAGTGAATTATTATCTCCATAATAATTCACTCGACTCATCAACTACGGACGTACTAGGCCACTACGCCGTAGTCCCCAGATGATACAAGGGAATTCAATCTATTAGACCTGTCTGTCCTCAGTTACCGTGTACCTATAGTCCCTCATCCATCTAATATCCCAAAGACTGTATACCAGGTATGGTGCTGTCAGACCCATACGGTTTCTACTCGAGTCTCACTCTAATCAGATTCTCCCGAAGAACTCTTTCTCTCTCAATCCGAATGACCCTGGCCAGGGATTTGTTTGAGCAAGAACACATGAGATATTCCTTTTATGACGCCGAGAGTGAATGATCCTCTATCGACACTCAATAGCCCTCGTAAGGTCAACTGCCACTTCTAATGATCGGTTGTACTAGATTTGGGACATCCAAAACTATTAATCCGGTATCAAAGAATGTAGCACTCATACAGGACGTCCTTGGTGTCTTACGTCTAAGGACCAGATACACCACTAGGACTACGAAATTACTGTTTGACAATAAGACATCATCAACCACCCAACATTTCATAAGCGGATCAATCAGTGAACTTATTCTCCAATGGGCACTTGTACTGTATCCCTAGTGTACCCACATGACAGTTATGAGACTAGCTGCATCCAACATATGGACGAGTATATAGCACACTAGTCTATCCGGTTATCTTGATGTCCCTCTCGAGTAACCTATGATTAGGATTATTTAGGATCTATGTTTAAAGGTGAATCGGTCTCATTATTATGATTTCATCATGATCTGATTCCCATTGCACAAATCCAAGGACATCACAATATATATATATATATATATATATATATATATATATATATATATATATATATATATATATCTATATATATATATAATATATATATATATCTATATATATATATCTATATATATATATCTATATATATATATCTATATATATATATCTATATATATATATATCTATATATATATATTATATATATATATCTATATATATATATATAATATATATATATATATCTATATATATATATCTATATATATATATCTATATATATATATATAATATATATATATATCTATATATATATATATCTATATATATATATCTATATATATATATCTATATATATATATCTATATATATATATATATCTATATATATATATATCTATATATATATATATCTATATATATATATCTATATATATATATCTATATATATATATATCTATATATATATATCTATATATATATATCTATATATATATATCTATATATATATATTATATATATATATCTATATATATATATCTATATATATATATATCTATATATATATATCTATATATATTATCTATATATATATCTATCTATTATATATGCATATATGCAATAGTCAATTTAAAGTGATAAATGCCAAAATATAATAAGTAAAAGATTTTGTGTCAAGTCACATGTACCATCCCTAATCCTAGAAAGGAAGTTGGAGTGCAACTGACTTGCCTCTACCCTCCAATTATATGGCATTCACTCGTCTACTTTCGGACTCAATGCATCGGCCACAACATTTGTCTTTCTGGGCTTGTACTCCATTGTCATATCAAACTCAGCTAGGAAGTCCTACCAACGTGCTTGCTTTGGGGAGAGTTTCTTTTGAGTTTGGAAATAGCTCAAAGCGATGTTGTTTGTCCTCAGTACAAATCACGATCCAAGAAGGTAGTGCCGCCAAACTCATAGACAATGGACCACCACTATCATCTCCTTATCATGCATCGAATAACGTCGCTTAGTTTCATTGAGCTTGTGGCTCTCATACGCCATCGGATGATCCTCCTGCATGAGTATTCCCCCAATAGTGAAGTCTGAAATATCTGTATGGACTTCGAAGGGCTCCCCACAATCCGACAATTTGAGTACCGGTTTTTCTAACATAGTAACCTTCATATCTTGGAACGCAACTTCACATTTATCAGACCACCTCCAAGGTTGCCCCTTCTTCAGCAACTTCGTCAATGGAGTTGCATGCTTCGAATACCCCGCTATGAAGCGTTGATAGTAGTTGATGAAACCAAAGAAAGATCTTAGCTCTAGCACCTTCTTTGGAGTTTATCATTCTACAACAGTTTGCACCTTCGATTTATCCATCCGAATGGAGCCATCATCGATTCGATGCCCTAAGAATAAGATCTTCGTTTAAGCAAAATAGCACTTCTCTCTTTTCACGAACAAAGTGTTCTCCCTGAAAACCTTGAAAATTATCTGAAGGTGCTCAACATGCTCCTCGAGCGTTTAGTTGTAGATGACGATATCGTCCAAGTAGACAACCACAAACTTATCCAAATTCTCCTTGAATAGTTGGTTCATAAGAGTGTGGAACGTAGCCGGAGTGTTGGTTAAGCCGAAAGGCATCACCAAGAACTCAAACGCTCCATACCTGGTCACACAGGTAGTCTTTGCTTTATCTTCTTCAGCAATACGCACCTGCTAGTACCCTGACCGGAGGTTAAGTTTGGAGAAATAATTGGCTTTGCCCAATTGGTCAAACAAGTCCACGATGAGCGGGATGAGATACTTATTCTTCACCATCACTTTGTTGAGTCCCATCTTGTTTCTTTTGAAAGAGAACTAGAGCTCCGAATGGTGCTTTAGAACTGTGGATGAGACCACTACTTAGTAGTTCACCTAACTACTTTTTGAGCTTTGTCGACTCTAGAGAGGGCATATGGTAGGGTAGTCTTACTAGAGGCTTCACTCCTAGCTCTAGCTCAATATGATGATCCATGCCTCTACGTGGTGGTAAAGTTTTCGGCAACTCGGGTGGTAAAGACATTCACCACCACAACAGGTTCATAAATGGCCTTCTCGTCGAGTGGCTCTAGCTTCAGAGTAGCCACAAATGTTAATTCACCTTTTCATATCCTTTTCTTCAGTTGTAATGCTGATATCTATTGAGGGTCCTTGGTTCCTCTCAGAGAGATGAGAACCACACAAAGGTCGCCTCCTCCCATCATACATAGGGAGTTTAGGAAACCATTCAACTTTGTCATGTGCATAAACTCCATTCCAAGAATCATTTGGAAGTCATCCAATGCCACCGCCATCATGTTTGTGCTCCCGCTCTATGTTTTGATCTTAATGGGGATACCCTTTTGCCAACCCGGAGATTCGCTTGGCCTCTGAGTTCACCACCTTTATCTGATTTGGGTTCTTCTCCAAGATCAGCCCAAGTCGCCTTACTTTTCAATCGATAATAAAGTTGTGGGTAGCGCCCGTGTCCACCATTGGACGGGTTGTTTGGCCATTGAGCTTAATGTCCATGTACATCAGCTTGCTACTCCTTGTTTTCAATGGCTTTGCCTTCATGTTCTCCCATTCGGGGATCTTGCGACTCCTCATCATCGCTTTTGGATTCAGAACTACTTGAACTAAGGGTGACGGCTTTACCCTTATCTGATTTGAGAGGATGGATGGAGGCTGTTAAAGCATTGAGTGTCTGTTTCTGTGAGCATTCCCTCACCTTATGCAGCCCTCCGCACGAGAAGCATTCGCTAGGTTTTGGGGCCTTGCCTTTTGAGCTTGGCCCTTTGTGGGAACTCTTCTTCCTTTATTCGCCTTCGGGCTCCTTCCCTCAAGGATATTTTGGAGGGTGATTTCTTAAAGATTGTTTCTTTTTTCTTGGGTTTTCAGAGGAAACAAAGCCGATGAGCCTTTTTGCGGCAGCGATTTCCTCGATCATATCAGTGACATTCCTTCGATATAGTTCTTGTTGAGCCCATGGCTTCAAACCATCGAGGAAGCTGAACAGCTTATTCTTCTCGGACATGTCCTATATGATTAGCATTAGTGCAAAAAATTGCTTCACGTAGTCTCGAATGGAAGTACTTTGGCAGAGTTATCTTAGTTTCCCCCTTGCAATGAACTCTATGTTCTCAGGTAGAAATTGAGTTCTCAACTCTCGCTTTAAGTCCTCCCATGTGTCCACTTGACACCGACCTTGTAGGATCTCCTCCCAACAGGTTTGCCACCAAAGTTTTGTATCCCTATTCAAATACATGGTTGCTATCGAAACTTTGGTTTCTTCAGAATCAGGCCTCGCCACTCGAAAGTATTGTTTTATGTCGAATAGGAAATTCTCGAGCTCTTTAGCATCTCTGACACCTCCATAATAATGCGGCTCTGGTGCCCTCAAGTTTTATGGCAATACAACGCGGGTGTTGCTTCCTCCCGCATTCAGTGCCCTTGTAAGCATGGTCACATTGGAAGTGAGTTCTGCCATGACTTCCTACAGATGTTGCATAGAGTCTTTGGTGTCGTATGACAGTCAGTCGACTAGGGCCTCAACCTTGACGATCCGGGATTTAGCTTCTTCTTACGAGCTCTTTACCCCAAAAAGCCTTCGTTAGCTATAGTAGAGTTCCTCCAAGATCACCTCAAGAACATCCAAGTGGGTTTCCGCAACAGTGAGTCTCTCATTATGACTTTTTTTTCTGGTTGGGACTCTAGATTGTGCCTTCTCTGCTCACGGAGAGTAGCCAACTTCTCACTCATCATGTTCACTGCCGTGCATATGCACTTACAACCCACCTACGGCTGCTTGGGGCATGGGTCCAGCTTGCCCCATCTTGCTTGATTCACCATGATGCTTTGCCATGGCGAGATTGTGAAGTTTCTTCGCTACTTGCTCGAATTGCTTGCTCGCTCTGATACCACAATGTCATAGACTTAATTGGAATTATATAAGTCGTGAGGCACCCTTGCGGTCAAGACGTGAATTTAGCTTGAGTTGCCTAAGTCGCAAAGCACCCTTGCGCCAACTCATAAGACTTAACTGGGATTGCCTAAGTCATGAGGTGCCCTTGCGACATATACGTCCGCAAAGGGTCAGCCTAGTTGCAACCTCGTACAGGTCCGTCCTGAAGGACCTGTAAAACAGAAAGTTGATTAGATTGAAAATGAGCAATGGATAAGTCCTAATGTCTCGCAAAGAGAAAAGCTTTACAAGCAATTCAGCAAGCACATTGTGTGCATAGGAGAAAAGAGAGGAATGAGGAAAACAATGACTTTAGAAGGTAGAACAAACAATTGTAAGTCTATAAACAACTGATCATCAAGTGCCAGGTATGAAGGCAAGTTCCTGTCAAGTAAACGTACGAACTCGTGAAGAGTTTTTCAATGCCCGACAATATATCGAAGCCCCATCCAGCCCTGTGCCACTCAAGGAGTTCTAGGGTGCTGAGATGGCTGACTTTTTGGGCGCTGTAGTGGGTTGCAAAAAACAGCCTGCGGCACATGAAAACGGAGCTATTTTGAGGCTTTTTGGCTCAGCGCGATGAGCGGTCGCACTATAATGCTGTAACCTGTTCAAACATATATTTTTACAAGCAAAACACATAAAACTAAGGTAAAACAAGCTGTCATATCTTTGTACAAGCATGTAAAAGCAACAAACGGTTCGTTGAATGTAGTTGTTACAAGTGTGCGCCGATCATTCGTGACAGTATGATCAAAATCACATAAACTAAAAAATATTTGATAATACAATCTCCACGATAAACAAGAAAATATGACTGTTGTTTCGGAACATAAACTAGGACAATTTGACTAAAAGAAATCTACTAAAAGAGAAAAGAACGCCTAGGGTCATAAGAAAAGAAAAGAAAGCGCAGGGAGATAATCTTCGTTGATCAACAAAACAAATCAGCTTTGTACACAATTTGCAGGAGGTTATCAAGCTGATCAGTTCACAGAGAACTTGATGCTAACCAATGATGCATAAAATTTATTGCTCAATAAATTTAGATGTATAATAAGTTGTATATATTAGAAAGTCAACTAAAAAGATTCCAGCTCCCAATAGTTCTTTTCTGCATGAGAAAAGGAAGAAAATAATATTGCAAAATGATAGATAAGAACAGAAATTTGTCAATAGCTCCAGTAAATCAGTTGTTCTATGTATGCTCCCACATGTCATAGTGATTCTAATCACACTCAAGTGAACACGTCATCAAGAGATTATTTTATGGGTTTTATTTATTTTTGGGTTGACGGAGTATATGAAATGATTATAACTTGCATCACAGAATCAGTTGCTGGAAAATACAGGCGCGCAAACATATAAACAATAGCTACGTTGTATTTAATAATTGACTCTCCTAATCATATCTTAATGTTGAATTATAAACAAAAATTTAAAAGTACTTCTAAAATTACACCAGTTGACAGTCCAATATCAATGGCACAATATCACGAAGGCTCAGATCAAAACTAAGGCATTTTTCTTTGGTACATACAACTCATAAAGTTTGCAGTGAGTCTTTGCAAATCCTGTGATCAAAAGAGGGCATTTCAATTTGGATCACAGGGGGAAAGCAGAAATGTAGCTGATAAACACTTAATCATTTCAGAAAAAAAGCAATCCAACAGGCCATAAAGAAAGAAGTTAGTGTATTCGCAGACATAGTAACAATCCTCAGTTGCTAAAGCTCCTCTAAATTCATTCTTAAACATAATGCTACCACAAGTCATAATGATTCTAGTGGCGCAACAGATTAGTTCATCATGAAGAGATAAAAGTCCTAGACATATCTAGTAGGTATTAACTTATACCAAAAGATCAATTACCAAAAAATGCAGATGCAAACACATAGAATAGCTATATTGCATTTGTATGCTTCTCCAAATCAAAACTTAAAAGTTGAATAATAAAAAAATAGAGGCAATTCTCAATGATCTCCACCAGACTGTCCACCACAGCTCAGTTTTAACTTTTAAGCACCATTTTGCACAACAGGTAAATATCATTGTCGTATATATCTTGTAAAATATTCAGCCAGTTTCCACAAACCCTTTCATCGACATAGGTTACTTTCAATTTCCACTTCGTTTTCTTAAACCGCTTTCGATCGAGTAAGGTCAGATCAAAGGGGGGAGACGGAGGATGCAATAGATGATAATCAATACTCATTTGAAACAAAATCAATCCGAGAAAGGTATTATTATGTTTACAAATTCTACTAATTTACGTGACACCAACAAAATCAACTTTAAGATAAGTGCTATATATCATGTTAAGATTGGATGTGGAATCAATTTATTCTTTATGATCATCACCAGTTTAGAAAGTTAAAAGATTACGAAGACAGTTGTGGGAGAATCAAATTGTCGATGAAAAACTAGAGAACGTCATCTCAGTCCTCAACTGGAACAATGCCCAAAATATATGATCTGTAGTTTCTAAATCTCTTTTACAGAAAAGACAGTACTCAGATCCTCACCGTCATCTCTTCAGCAAAGCATCCTTATTAAAGAGTCTGCTCCTCAGTATCAACCAAGAAAAGATTTAATATAGAGGATCCATGATTTTCCAAGTTACGCTCCATTGAAGTGAGCCAAACTAATTTGAGAAACTATCAGATTTAATACTTCTGTTCTTTAGGTATAGAATTTGAATACTCCGTTCTACATCATTTTCATGTGTTCAAAGGATGCCAAACCAATAGAAGAACCCAATTATAATTCAAGAAAAATATGGATTATTAAAAAAGAATAATAGGAAGCACGACCAACAACATCTATAGATATTGTGAATCTTAAGAAAAAAAAAAGAGAAAAAGATAGCCCACTTTAAGCATACTCATACGATTTTGTACTTTCAACTCTCGTAAGTCCCAAAAAACCCTTAGAGAATCAAGAGTTCATGACCCTCCTTTTAACACTAATCTGACAAGTCAACATTTGGTTGTCATTAGTGCAATCCCATAGGCTCATGAAGAATTGTTCGCTTTGGACATGCTCGCACGATTTTATCCTTTTGAGGTTTGTAAGCCCTAAGAGTGATCCGATGGGCTTATGAGTCCTTGATTCCCCTACTCTTCAACTAATATGGGATTAAATATCCTTATTAATGCTCCTCCCGTAGGGGAATTAAGGGCTTGTGACCCTCTTTGGTAAGGACATTTTGACTATCCTTTACCCTAATACTATTGACCTTACTGATAGAAGATATGGATCGATATGAAATTACCTTTTTGCTTATCATTTTCGTGTCATTCGTGATATCGACAAGGCCACCCACTACATCATTCTCATCGACCACCACTATAATAGCCACCCACAATACCACCATCCACCATCACTATTGAAATTATCTTTTTGTCCATTATTAAAATTATGTAGTATATCTTCCATCGATAAAGTTGATGACTTTAGGGTAAATGAGATTGATTATTCACTTTCATAACTATAGAAATTTCAATGTAAATTTTTGAAGTTTAGATACCAAGATGCTGAAGATATCTAAGCATATGAATTTCAATATAAATTTTTTAAGTATAAGAATCAGGATGCTAAAGAGGTTTAACTACAGAGGGTAATTTGTAATTAGCCCTAAAAAACTCAAAAACTTAATCTTGATATTGAGGAGATATAAGTTAATGCTTCTTTATTATTTCCTATTCGATAGGTTATTAATGTCACTACTGATAAACTTATAGAACAACAACAATTGATAGTTTTGAAAATATCTCAAAAGAAAAGGAAATTTATCATTTTTTACGATTATGTAGTATATCTATAAGAATCAAATTATGATATAGGAATTAAAAATACCCTTTATTGTTTTCATAAGCTATAAAAAATAGCGAATCTAAAAGATGGTACAATATAATAAAAGAAAAAATGGTTAAAATCAATAAACCAAAATAGTGTTTGAAAATTTATCGAATTACCTAATAATTATAAATGTATTTATTGTAAAATAAATCTTTAAGACCAAACTTGACACAAAGGATAATACCAGATGATATAAAATCAAACTTATACTAAAAGATTTTTCTTAAAAGACATGACTATAAAAAGACCTTTTCTTTAATTTTAAAAAGAACTCGTTCAGGATCGTTGTGACATTAATAGCTCATTATGATCTTGAGTTATATCAAATAAATATAAAAATATTTTTCTATAAAAATTTAGATAAAAAATTTATATGGATCAGTCTAAAGGATTCATAGAAAAAAGAAAGAAAATAAAATGTTGACTTATAAGTTTAAAAAATCTATTTATGATCATAAACAAGTTTATAGACAATAGTTTTATGATATCATTATTTCCTTCCGATCTAAGAAAAATGTTATTATATCTAGAGATTAGTATGAGCTAGTTTATTATATTGGTCTTGTATATGAATAATAGTGATCTTGGTTTAGTACACGAAATTAAGAAATTTTTTATCAAAAATTTTACGATTGTTGATATGATTGAGACAACTTATGTTAATAGTATAGAGATATTTAGAAATATATATTTCATTAATTATTAAAACTATCTGAGAGAATATATTGATCGATTTTGGAGAGATTTAGTATATTGGTTTGTTCAACAAAAGTCAAAATAAAAAATTTCAATTGACGCTAGTGTTTTAAATGAAAGAAAAATATTTCTTATATATGCATAATTAAAAGTCTATTATATGCTCAAGCCTATCTAGACCAGATATCAATTTAGTATTTATAATATTGGATAGATATTAGAGTTATATATGAATAGAATATTGGAGAACTACAAAAATTAATAAAATATCTACGATGGACCAAGGACTATATACTCATGTATAGGAGATTGGATTAGCTTGAAATAAATATATTTTCATATATTGATTCTATAAATTATCTCGATAATAGTATGTATACTTTTTGATTTATATTTATATTAATTGAAGAGATAATTTATAAAGAAAAGTATAAAGTAATGTATGATTGCATTATCGATAATAAAAATTGATTTTGTAACATGTTTTGAGACCACAAATCAATCTGACTATAAAATTTTATCTCAAAACTTAGTATGATCAAACTTATTTAACAAGTCACCGAAGATATTTTTATGATTATATTATTTAAAAAAATGGCATGTACTTTAACCGTTCTAAATATATTAGCATAAAGTACTTATAGAAAAGCAAAATCTAGAAGCATCTAGTGTCAATTGATTTTTTGAGTTTTATTGTATTGATCGTTGATTCATTTAGTATGGCCTTACAATTTAAAATCAAAGAATATATTTTTAGAATGAGGCTTGTGTAAAATCCATAAAATATTATCATTGATATTTTCTTTTACTTAAGGTTATTTATTTTTACTATCCTATTTATATTTTTATATATGGATGTTAAAGGTAAATATGATAATATAATTATCTTGACAAGATAAATTACAAGGATAATTTTGGATTACATTAGGAAATGTTGGGAAACCTGAGGCAGTCATATGCACATCAGAAGAATAGAAAACAAAAATCTCAAATTTCTTACAATAAAAGGTTTCTCGTCATCATAGGAAGATTGGTACACAAAAACCCGCAAAACTGAAAACTACATACATATAAAAGATATATTACCTAGGAAGATCATATATCTTCGAAAACTTATAGATCTATAGGAGAAGATGAAGGAGGTCAGATGTTCTCCTCTCTAGCGAGGATCGATATGGCAGATGCGACAAAGATGCTTCTCAAATCGCTGCACAATCTTCCTCTCCACGAGCAACATATGATCAAGAAGGTGTTGAATCTCAGATTTTGATGATGAAATTAATTGATAATTTTTTGATCTAATCTATATGTTGAGAAAAGTGTGCAAGATTAACTACGACAACAGTAAGACATAAAGCAGGTGTTACGCCGGAGTCAAGATTGAGATCTCATTAGGAGTTTAAGATTTCATTAGAAGTTCGGATATTCGTTGGAGGTTCTGTAGGAACCAACCGAGAAGTCTAGGAGCTTGTCAGAAAAGCTCATTGGAACTTGCCAAGAAGATCGTCGTAAAGTTTAAGAGCTTGCCGGGAGTTCGCCGGAACCTTGCTAAGAGTTTGTTGGAAGTTCACCGAAAGCTCGCTAGAAGAGCAATTGACATGTCGGAACAAGAGTGCTTTGATTATGTCTTAGTTATTGTAGTTAGATCGTAAATTGAGTTAGGATTCAGAGGTAATCCCAGTAACTTAATTAGGGGCCAATTGGGCCCTTAATAGGGCTAAATTGGGTTGAATTGAAAAGCCCATTCAGCACTTGAAATCGTGGCCGATGGTGGCACTACTTGGAAGACCCACTCTCCCAGGTGATTTGGGCGGTGGTACTACCGGCAGTTAATGCTGCCAACGGTGGTATCGCCCTTGTCAGGCGATGGTACCGCCAGAGCTCGGTCTCCGACTTCTATCAAGTGGTAGTACTACCCAATGTCAGATTACAAGCAGTAGTACTGCCCAATAATGGCGGTGGTACCGCCAATACCTTGGAAATCTAGGATGAGATAATATTTGGCTTCATTTTTGAAGCCATCGGGGCCTATAAATACCCCTCCTTTTTCTGCATAAAAGGGTACCTAAGTGTGATTATAATTTTGAATCTTTGGGGTGTAAAAGTGCTAGAGTTTTCCTCCTCCCTCTTTTAGCTTTGTAACCATTCAAGAAAGAGGAGTAAGGCTTGTAAGGGTTATTTCTTAAACTCGACAAAAGGAGAAAGTGCTGTAAAAGGTAGTTGGTTTTTGCCTATTGAAGGAAGGCCTTTAGTGGATGCCAGTGACCTTGATGGAGGAGGAATTTGTAGTGGATGTAGGTCACATTGATTGAACCACTCTAAATTCTAATTTGCATTTCATTTTGAGCAATTTACTTTAATTGTAAATCATTTCATAGCAAACTGCTTCTCTTCCTCATCTTACTTTCACTACGTTTACGCTTTCATATGTTTCAAGTTGTTACCTTTCCGAATTAGTTTTCATCGAACGTACGAAATATTTTATGAAATCGAAGAATTTTCCACTACACTAATTCACCCCCCCTCTTATTGTCGCTCTTGATCCTAACAATTGGTATCAAGCAAAATTCACTCTCATTTGGTTTAAAACCCAAGAGAGATGGTATTTACCGGCAACCAAGAGAGTCATTCAATTACACATCCGCCCATGTTCAATAGGACGGATTACATATATTGGAAGACTAGAATGAAGATCTTCCTAATTTTAATAGATTTTGAGCTATGGAATGTTGTCAAAAATGGTTTTCAAAAGTCTTCTCTTCCAATGAATGATTAGAATGAGTTGGAGAAGAAGACTTTCACTTTAAATGCCAAGGCTATTAATGCCTTGTTTTGTGCATTAGATACAAACAAGTTTAATCGAGTGTCGATTTGTGAAACAACTTTTGATATTTGACACACACTTGAAGTGACTCATGAAGGCACTAGTAGACTGAAGGAGTCAAAAATCAATTTTTTAGTGCACACTTATGAGTTGTTTCGGATGAAACCTAGTAAGACCATTGAAAACATGTACACCCGATTTACGAATGTCGTTAATGATCTAAAAGGACTTGGTAAAGGTTTCTTGGATTTTGAACTTATTAATAAAATTTTAAGACCCCTTCCAAAGATTTGAGACTCTAAAGTCATGGCTATTCAAGAGACCAAAGATTTAAATAACTTTCTTCTCGAAGAATTAATTGGGTCACTAATGACCTATGATATAACTTGTAATACTCATGAAGAGCTTGAGAACAACCTTCCAAAGAACAGGAAGAATATCATACTAAGAACTCAAGAAGACCACTTGAAAGAAAATTCAAGTGGTGAGGACCTTGATGAAGACTTTGCACTCTTAACAAGAAAATTCATAAAAATGAATAAATTTAAAAATGATACTAGAAATAAATTTGAACCCAAAAAAGAACAAGTGATATGCTATAAATGCAAGAAGCCAAGACACTTCGTGAGTGAATGTTCCCAAGCAAAGAGGAAGCAACCAAAGAAGAAGAAGGCTCTTAAAGCAACATGGGACGACTCAAGTGCATCCAAAGAAGACGAGCCAACCAACACCGACCAAGTTGCTCACTATGCACTAATGGCTATTGGAGATGAGGTGAGTAGTTCATTTGATGTAAATTTATTCTTTGATGAACTATTAAATGCTTTTTATGATTTATTTGATCAATACAAATTAATTAGTAAAAAATATAAATTATTAGAAAAGGACCATGCTTCTCTTATTGGTGATTTCGATAGATTAAAAGTTAAGCACAATGATAGTTTAGCTCCATGTACGAAATGTGATGAATTAGAAATACTTCAAAAGAAAAACTTGCTACTCAAAAAAATCTTAGAAAAATTTGAGGTTGGTAGCAAGTCCTTGAACATGATCTTTGCCAACAAGGGTCATGTTCATAGAAAAGGCAGAATTGGATTTGTGAGTAGCTCTCACCAAAATCCAACCACCTTTGTTAAAGGCCCTACTTTACATGTTTCACTCTGAAACAAATGTAACTTTTGTTACAAATTTGGGCATGTAGCTTATCATTGTCCGTTTAAGAAATGTAATCCACTCAAACTGATTTGGGTTCCTAAAGGAACCATAAAGAACTCAATGCAACATGATAAGCTATGCAGATCAATTTTTGAGGGACCCAAGGTCAAATGGGTACCTAAAAATCATACTTTTTTGTAGAAAAATATACCATCACAAGCTAGGAGCAAGAGATGGTACCTTGATAGTGGATGCTCAAGGCATATGACTAGAGATCCATCTCAATTCAGTAAGCTCACTAGCATAGACGAAGGATATGTCACATTCGGAGACAATAACAAGGGTAAAATCATTGACAAAGGAATCATAGGTAACAAATCCAACTTCTTTATTAAAGATGTGTTATTAGTTGATGGCTTAAAGCATAATCTCTTAAGCATTAGTCAATTGTGTGATAAAGGATACATCATTAGATTTGAATCCAATGCTTACATTATTGAAAAATCATACAAAAATATATATATAATTGCCTTAAAATAAAATAATGTATACACTATCAACATTAATAATCTTTATAATGAAATGTGCTTTTCGGTTTTGAATGACGATGCTTAGCTTTGGCATAGGAGATTAGGTCATGCTAGCATGAAACTAATCTCTCAAATTTCATCTAAAGAACTTGAAAGAGGAATTCCTCACATTAAGTTTGTCAAAGATAATGTGTGTGATGCATGTCAATTAGAAAAACAAATAAAAGGTAGTTTCAAACCAAAGAACCAAATAAGCACCTCTAGATCATTACAATTGATCTATATGGACTTGTTCGGACCAATTGCTATATCAAGCCTAGGAGGTAGTAAATACGTATTTGTCATCGTAGATGATTATAGTAGATACACATGGACTTACTTTTTGGCATACAAAAGTGATTTTTTTATGTATTTCTCTATATTTTGTAAACTAGTTCAAAATGAAAAGGGCTTTATGATTTCATCAATTCAAAGTGATCATGGTGGTGAATTTCAAAACCATGATTTTCAAGAATTTTGTGAATCTAATGGATACAACCACAACTTCTTTACTCCAAGAACTCTTTAACAAAATGGAGTAGTAGAAAGAAAGAATAGAAACCTATAAGAGATGGCTAGAACCATGTTAAACGAACATAGCCTACCCAAATATTTTTAGGCCGAAGTCGTAAATACGACATGCTATGTTATGAATAGGGTTCTAGTAAGACTATTACTTTCTAAAACTCCTTATGAGTTATGGAACAAAAAAAAACCCAATGTTTCATACTTTAAAATTTTCAGGCGTAAATATTTTATTTTGAATGAAAAAAATACATTAGGAAAGTTTAATGCAAAATCCGATGAAGGAATTTTTCTTGGTTATTCTTCTATTTCAAAGGCTTTTCGTATTTTTAACAAAAGAACTTTGGTTATAAAAGAGTCTATTCATGTTGTTTTTAATGAAGTTTCTGAAGTTCAGAAAAATGATCTTGATGATGATGTTGATTTTGTTGCTTTGAATTTAAATGAAACCCTTTCTCCAAATAGCAACTTGGATGCATCTTCTTCCAAAACATCCTTACCGAAGGAATGGAAGTATGTAGATGCTCATCCTAAGGAGCTAATCATAGGAGACACATCGAAAGGGGTTCAAACTTGTTCTTCTCTTAAGAATTTTTGTGCCAACACCACTTTTCTCTCTCAAATTGAACCTAAATATATTGACGAAGTCTTGAAAGATGATTCATGGGTTATCACAATACAAAAAGAGTTAAATCAATTTGAGAGAAATGAGATGTGAAAACTTGTTCCAAGACCAAATGACCATTTAGTTATTGGTACTAAATGAGTCTTTAGAAATAAGCAAGATGAATTTAGTATCGTGGTTAGAAACAAGGCTAGATTAGTGGCCAAAGGTTTCAACAAAGAAGAAGGTATTGACTATAAAGAAACCTTCACTCCTATGGCACAATTAAAAGCTATAAGGATGCTCCTTGCCTATGCTAGTAATAATAATTTTAAGTTGTTTCAAATGGATGTTAAAAGTGCTTTTCTTAATAGCTTTATTTTTGAAGAAGTTTATGTTGAACAACCTCCTGGATTTGAGAATGATAATTTCCCTAATTATGTGTATAACTGACTAAAGCTCTCTATGGATTGAAACAAACCGTAAGAGCTTGGTATGAGAGACTTAGCTCCTTTCTTATTCAAAGTAATTTCTCTAAAGGCAAGGTCGATACTACATTGTTTATTAAAAATTTTGAAAATGATTTTCTTATTGTTCAAATTTATGTTGATGACATTATTTTTGGTTCTACGAATGAATCTTTATGCAAATCATTTGCCAAAAATATGAGTCTAGAGTTTAAAATGAGCTTAATGGGAGAACTAACTTTTTAAGCTTACAAATTAAATAACTTAGCAATGATATTTTTCTTAGTCAAACAAAATATATGCTTTAGACTTACTAAAAAGATTTAACATGGATAGTTCAAAGGCTATCAACACTCCTATGAGTACCTCCACCTAGTTAGATATTAACGAAATTGGAGAAAACTTTGATCAAAAAGCTTATAGGGGTATGATAGGTAGTTTACTATACCTCACCGCAACTAGACCAGATATCATGTTTAGTGTAGGACTTTGTACTAGGTTTCAATCTAATCCTAAGATATCTCATCTTAAAGCAGTTAAAAGAATTCTTAGATATCTTAAAGGAACCACTAATCTATGATTATAATATCCAAAATTTGAGAACTTTGAACTAATTGTTTATGCTGATACGAATTTTGCTAGATGTAGAATAGACAGAAAAAGTACATCCGGAACATGTCAATTCTTAGGACATTCACTTGTCTCTTGGTCATTCAAGAAGCAAAACTCGGTTGCACTATCCACAATCGAAGCCGAATATATAGCGGCTAGTGTATGTTGTGCACAAGTTGTATGGATGAAAAATACATTAGAAGATTATAAGATTTATCTTAAGAACATTCCCAGAAAATGTGATAACACTAGTGTAATATGTTTAACAAAAAACCCTATTCAACACTCTAGAACTAAACACATTGACATTAGGATTCACTTTATATGAGATCTTGTTAATAATCATAATATAATCTTAGAGTTTATTGATATAAAATATCAATTAGCCGATATCTTTACATAACCCTTAAATAAAGAACAATTTGATTTTATTAGAAGGGAATTAGGGATATTAAATTGTCCAAATGCATGAGTTTGTTGTATTTATTTTCCAAACTATCATTCTCTTAATGTATTTTCATGAATGGGGCTTTCATATATTTACTTCATTTTTATCTTCTTTGGTATTAAGTTTACTTCATACTCTTGCTCCATCACTTAATGATTTTTGATACACTTAATCACTTCATGGATTTCATTGACAAAATACATCTCTCACGGGTTTATCTCTTGTGATTTTTCTTTTAATGAGTAATAGATTTGACTTATGAATTTCTTTTTTATATGATGCTTCTCTCCTTATTCTTCTCATGAAAGATGAATTTTATAAATTCCAATGGATAACTTGATCCTTGACAGATAAATTTTAGTACTTGATAATCACTTGCAATAATGGGGATTTGATTTGGTATGATCATTTTCATGAATCCCTTCTCTTTGATTAAAGCATGTTTTAATGAAAACTTATTTAATATTTTTGACTTTACAAAATTAGTTCTTAATGGATTTCCTCCTTACTTTCCTTCCTCTCATTCATGCAAATGTTTTGATGACAAAGGGGGCGAAGTTGATGGAATCTATCGCTTTAATGTTGATAAATTTTGATGTTGAAAATTTGTGAATGTTACCATACAATGATGCAATATCAATTGAATAAGTTAGTGTGAACCATGCTTAAATTTTGCCACACTTGCATTGTTAAATTGTTTTGCTTTTTGTTGATGACAAAGGGGAAGAAATAATACCAAAATATGGTAAATTGATGACAAATTGGCATTGTAGATGTATAGATGTATGCAATGTATCTTATCATCAATGATTATCATAAACACTTGTATACTTTATGGCATGCTTAAAATATAATTGGAATCGTCATATATATTGCAACACATCGTAAATGCTTGAAACATTTCTTCATATGCATTGTAGATAAATATTTTTTATTATGATAAGATATCTTGAGCTTAGCTTGCTATTTTACAATTGATATCTTGTCATGAAATGATGACTTGCTATCTTGCTATATTTCTTATTCGAAATTCATATCAATGATTATTATCATTAGATTTGATATCATTTTGACAAATATATGACATCGTATTTTGAGAATAATAAATCATGATAGGAATCATGATGTGCATGTTGATAAGTATAAATGAACTTAACATATCGGTTTGATACTTGAATTCAAAGGTTTTGAATTCAAGAATATCTTTTCTCAAAGTATAACATATAGATAGGGAGAGTTAAGGATAACTCCGTCATCAATTGATTGTTATCATCAAAAAGGGGGAGATTATTGAATCTCAGATTTTGATGATGAAATCAATTGATAATTATTTGATCTAATCTATATATTGAGAAAAGCGTGTAGGATTAATTACGACAATAGTAAGACATAAAGTAGGTGTTATGCCAGAGTCAAGATCGAGATCTCGTTGGGAGTTCAAGAGTTCACCAGAAGTCTAGACATTCATCGGAGGTTCTACCGGAACTAACCATGATGTCTAGGAACTTACCAAAGAAGCTTGTTGGAACTCGCCCAAGAAGATCGTCGTAAAGTCCAAGAGCTTGCCGGGAGTCCGCCAGAACCTTACTGGGAGTTCAACGGAAGTTCATTGGAAGATCACCGGAAGCTCGCCGGAAGAGCAATTGACATACCGGAACAAGAGTACTTTGATTATGTCTTAGTTATTGTAGTTAGATCGTAAATTAAGTTAGGATTGGGAGGTAATCCCATTAACTTAATTAGGGGCCAATTGGGCCCTTAACAGGGCTGAATTGGGCCGAATTGAAAAGCCCATTCAGCACCTGAAATCATGGCCGGTAGTGACACAGCTTGGAAGACCCACTCTCCTAAGTGGTCTGGGCGGTGGTACCATCGGCAATTAATGCTGCTAGTGGTGGTACCGCCCCTGTTAGGCAGTGGTACCACCAAAGCTCGATCTCCGAGCTCTATCAGGTGGTAGCACCGCCTAGACTAGGCGGTGGTACTACTCAGTATCAGACTGCAGGCAATAGTACCACCCAGTAATGGCAGTGGTATTGCTAGTACCCTAGAAATCTGGGATGAGATATTTTTTAGCTTTATTTTTGAAGCCATTGGGGCCTATAAATACCCCACCCTTTTCTGCATGAAAGGGTACCTAAGTATGATTATAATCTTGAATCTTTGGGGTGTAAAAGTGCTAGAGTTTTCCTCCTCCCTCTCTTAGCTTTGTAAACATTCAAGAAAGAGGAGTAAAGCTTATAAGGGTTATCTCCTAAACCCGACAAAAGGAGAAAGTGCTGTAAAAGGTGGTTAGTCTTCGCCTATTGAAGGAAGGCCTTTAGTGGATGCCGGTGACCTTGACGGAGGAGGAATCCATAGTAGATGTAGGTCACATTGACCAAATCACTCTAAATTTAAGTTTGTATTTCATTTGGAGCAATTTACTTTAACTGCAAATCATTTCATAGCAAACTGCTTCTCCTCCTCATCTTGCTTTCACTACGCTTATGCTCTTATACGCTTCAAGTTGTTCTCTTTCTGAATCGGTTTTCATCGAACGTATGAAATATTTTAAGAAATCGAAGAATTTTCTACTGTACTAATTCACCCCCCCTCTTAGTGCCACTCTTGATCCTAATAGAAGGGCCCACCACTTCTTGTTGTCCATACGCCCCAAACTAAGGCTGTTAGTTGAGGAGGATAGAGAGGGAGGAGTATAGAAGATGACAGCCAAAAAGAGTCTAGCCAATGCCCCTTTTGGTTCCCTCCTATTTATAGAGGTCCCTATCAACTTAACCATAATGGATCCTGCCCTATTGGGTATTAGATCTCCATTCAACCATCCAAGCATCTTAGATTAGTAGATTTGTATCCAATAATCTCTCATTGGTTCTTATTGGATCTTATTCATAAGATCTAATAATTTAAGAGCTTACTAAATATCTAATAAGATAGGGCTCCAATAGATATCTTATTTTCGAACATCTACTCATTGCAACACCTACCATATATATGTGACCTTCCAGGCCTAATATCGAGCTAGTTATGAGTTATGCCTATCAAAACTTCTTATGACTTAATGAATTATTATCTCTATAATTAACTTGACTCATTGACTATGGACGTATTAGGCCACTACGCCACAATTCTCAAACGATATAGGAAAATCCAATCCATTGGACCTATCTAATCGGATTCTCCTAGAAAACTATTTCTTTCTCAATTTGAATGACCCTAGCTAGGAATTTACTTGAGCAAGAACATATAGAGATATTCCTCTCATGACATTGAGAACGTTATCGACACTTAATTACGCTTGTAAGATTGGCTATCACTTCCAATGACCAGTTGTGTTAGATTTGGAACTTCCTAATCTATAAATCTAGTATCAAAATATGGTATACTTATGCATGATATCCTTGATGTCTCAAGTCTGAGGACTAGATACATAATTAGGACGATGAAATCATTATTTGACAATGAGGTATCATCAACTATCCAACATTTCACAACGGATCAATCAGTGAATTCATTCTCCAATGAACACCTGCACTATATGCCTAGTGTCCCCACACGAGTAGCTTTGAGATTAATCGCTTCCATCATATGAACGAGTATACAACACACTAGTATGTCCAGTTATCTCAATGTCACTCTCGAGTAACCTACGACCGTGATTACTTAGAGTTTGTTTTTAAAGGCGAATCGATCTTATTATCATGATCTCATCATGATCTGATTTCTATTATATATACCCATGGACATCACAAAATATATAATAAGCAATATAAAGTAAAAAAATTAATAAATAATAATAAATAAAAAGAGTGTCTATAATGTCATACATGTCATCACTCACATGATTGACTTTTAGAGCACCTATGACTAGCAATACTATGATACATAAAAGGAAATGTGATATTAATAACATACAATCGTTATGACTCACATTGGAATCAAACTTAATATTATATGATTATGCTAATTGAACTTATTTACATGTTTTATAAAATTCATACGTACGTATAAAATATTTTTTTAATATTTTAATTTTTAATTAAAAATATTTTTAAATTAAAATTTTATTTTATTTATTTTGATCTTGAATCTTTTTGTCTTATGTCATACCAATTAATGAGCTAAGTGAAAGAATACTAAACTATATAACCCTAATTATCCTTGGTTAAGATATATTAAGGTACTAATTGAGTTTTGATTAGGAGAGGGACCTCTTAGATATATATATATATATATTAGAGATCCCTTCTCTTAGTTAGTCTCTACTCCTCCGTCAATATTGTGATAATATGAAATTAAAAAAAAATCTAATTTCTTTCTTACAAATCGATGGATCAAACTACAACGCATTACTAAATCAGATTTAAGTATTTTATCATGACATCGAATGGAACAAAAACTATGTTATTTGATTTTGACCTTGATATTAAATTATTTCATAGGATATTATTTATATACTTATTATGATGACTATAAAAGTTATCCTCAAATTGAACTACATAATCTCATAATTTTCATGGTTGATAGCAAAGTCCACAGTGAGTAGATAAGTTTTGGTACTGAAATCATGTAATAAGGATGGCTTATTTCGGAAGCAACAAAGATGATTGCAAAGCAATTCTACCTTGACTTCCGAAATAGCCATTTAGCCTCACCGAGTGAGATAGATGGAAGTATCTCTGGGAAGGCATTTTTCACTGCAGACAAGAAAAAAAAAACTTTTAACTGATTGGATAAGTTTGCCAGAGAAAAAAATAAAGGAAAATTCTACTAAAGAAAGAAGGAAAATTAAGGAAAACCTTGCCAAAGGTCATCATCACCTCTTTACCAATGACCCTTATCGCTGATCAACAAAACCCTATAGGCGTCTGCAAATCAAAGTGCTGTCCCGACACGCCACTATCTCTCATTACCTTCATAAAAGAATCATTTTTCCACAATGTTTTGAGGAGATTATCACGGAGGTCGGTTTAGTTTAGGAATAATTTGATGCTAGTTTACAGAAACAACAATTAAACGATTGTTTGATAAATCACCATGTTCAATACTTGTATCTATTATGGAATTAACAGGTTGTTATTTAAATGACAAATCATTATGTAAGAAAAATAATAAAGGGATAACTGGTGTTTACCACAATCACATACCAAATCTGTCAAATGCTCCTCAGAACTCCTTATGATAACAGTTGATATTAATTTTTATTCAGGTATCATTTCAAATGATAGATATGTCCAAGAAATTCATCTAACATTCATCTAATCTAACTTGTATGTTATTTTGCTGATGACAGCTTATAGTCATTAAAAGAATACAATTATTATAAAGTTTCATATATTTAGAGTGTTTTTTTACCTTAAATGTATGTCTTCCTCAAATTTTGTCTTGCTTAAATAGGCATCAGAAGAAGATCAAGATGTACGAGTATTGTGGCTCATGTGCACGAAGATTGTCTAGTCTAATTGTGTTTATTATGATTGAAGATTTCTTTTTTCTTGCTTTTAATTTACAGGAGGATACTGTGATATTAAATTACAGCAATATTAGATAATTAGTTGGTTTTGAAAGTTGTAGCAGAATTAGAAGTTTAATTAAACTAAATTAAGAAACAGTGATTCTATCTATTGAGCTTAAGAAAGATAAAAATGTGTCACTAATAATAAAAAAATTTTAGTGTTTATTTTTTTTTGTGTTTTCCCTCCATTATCTCTATTCTATGAATAAGTAAGATTTACCACCATCTGAGTCTTTTTTTTTTCCAAACAAATCTCATAAATATGATTAGTAAGTTTATCAATTACCAATTTTCTGCAATACTAAATTTTGTCGTCATCAAAAAAATTTTAGTGTTAACTTAACATTAACATATCATCGTCATCAAAGAAGGATTTTATGAAAAGAAAATTTTAGATCTCATTGGGTATAGCAGGAAAGAACTTTAGAGAAGATAAATTGTAAATCGGTACCATTAATATTATAGAGCTTATTGCAAGGATTTTTTACATAAAATTTGAGCCAAAACCAACGAAGTTTAGCTGCTTGATCATCTAACAAATCCTCAAAAACCTTAACTTTTTTTCTCCTTTTCTCTCTATGTTTCTTTCTCACGCATGCACCTGTTCGCTGCCCTCACTATGCATGTCTCTTCCTTTTTTCTTTTTATTTTTTTTAATAAATCAGATTTGGGCTTACTACCCAAATCATTTAGTCCAAGCCCACATATAGGCTAGACCCAACAATTATCTCCCTCCAGCTCATATGGTGGGCTGTACTAAGCTCGCTCTTCACTTACATTCTTCAAGCTTCTCCCTAGGCAAAGACTTTATCAACATATTTGATCCATTCTCATTGTTACGCACCTTTTCCAATTATAATTCTTTCATCTCAAGTACATTACAAATTCAGTGATATCTAACATCAATATAGTTGGATCTAGAATGATATATTGAATTCTTGGAGAGGTGAATAACACTCTGATTGTCATAGTAAACAATATATCCTTCCTGTTTCAAGCCCAATTCCTATAGAAACTTTTTCATCAATAAAGTTTTCTTATAGACTTTAGTAATTGTTACATATTCTACTTCTGTGGTTAATATAGCAATATAATTCTGTAACTTAGACTGCTAAGATATTGCTCTACCTGCAAATATCATAAAGAATCTCAAAGTGGACTCCTTAGAAACATTATCACGTACAATGTCTACATTTGTGTATCCCTCTAGCATAGGTTTATCACAGCCAAAATATAAATATAACTTGGAAGTATCTCTTAGATATCTTAATATCCATTTTATTATTGCCCAATGTTCCTTATCAAGATTAGAGAGAAATCGGTTGATAACTCCAACTGCATGAGTTATATCTGGTCTAGTATAAACTATAGTATACATCAAACTACCTATTGCAGATGAGTAAGATACTTTGGACATTTTTTCTTTTTCTTTCTCACTTATAGGATATTATTTCGAACTAAGCTTAAAATGATCTACAAGTGGAGAACAAATTGCTTTGGCCTTATTCATGTTGAATCTCTCAAGAACATTTTCAATGTAGGTCTCCTAAGATAGTCAAATCTTCCCTTTCTTCATATCACGAAGAATCTTCATGCCAAGTATTTATTGTACCAATCCCAAGTTTTTCATGGCAAAAAACTTACTTAGCTCTCATTTAAGCTTTTCAATTTTACTAGCATCATGACTAATAATCAACATATAATAGGAGAATAATAAAATCATCATCTGAAATTTTTTTTGTAAACACACAATGATCATATGTGGTTCTATTGTACCATTAGCTCATCATAAATGAATCAAACTTCTTATACCACTATTTAGGTGCTTGTTTAAGTCCATATAATCTTTTTCTAAGCTTACACACTAGATTTCTTTACCCTTGACTTTGAAACATTCTAGTTGCTCCATGTAAATTTCTTTCTCTAAGTCACCATGAAGAAATGCTATTTTTACATCAAGTTGCTCAACTTCTAAATTCAAGTAGGTAGCTAAACCAAGATCAACTTGAATATAGGACATTTTCATCATAGGAGAAAATATTTCTTTAAAGTCAATACCTTTCTTCTGACTAAATCCTTTTATAACTAGTCGTGCCTTGTATTTTTATTATGAGCTATTATTTTCAGTCTTCAATTTGTAAACACATTTATTCTTCAGAACTTTATTCTCTTTAGGCAACTTTACTAAGTCATAGGTGTGATTCTCAAGCAAGGATCTCATTTCTTCTCGTATGATTTTAACCCACTCATTCTTATGCTCATGTAGAATAGCTTCTTAGTAAGTTTCTAGCTCTCCCTCGTTAGTAAGTATAATATACTCATGTGGAGGATGTTTGGTAGATGATTGTCACTCTTTTGTGGATCTTCTCAATAGAATCTCAGTTGGTGGTGGAGGTGCTTGTTTAGTTGGTTCAATGGCATTCTCACCACAATCTTCTTATTCATCTCCTCTATGATCATCATGAATTACAAGTGAGAGAACTAGACCCAAACTCCAAGAAATATAAATAAAGGTTTTGGACTTATCAATATTATCACTATCATCAAACAATTAGTCTTCAAGAAACACATATATGCTTCTAATAATCGTCTTATTCACTAGATCTCATAATTTGTACCCAAACTCTTCATGACCATTTCCCAAGAAGATACATATTTTTGCCTTATTATCAAGCTTAGACTTCTCATCTTTGGAAATATAAACAAATACTTTACACCCAAAAAATCTCAAGTGATTATAAAATATATCATTTTCTTTCCATCCTCTCTCTGGAACATCACCTGTTAGAGGAACCGATGGAGAAAAATTTATCAGGTCAACTGTAGTTCTCATAGCCTCCCCCCAAAATGGCTTAGGTAACTTGGCGTGAGAAAGCATATACCTAATCTTTTCTTCAATGGTTCTATTTATCCTTTCTGCCACATTGTTCTGTTGAGAAGTTTTAGGAACTATTTTCTCAAGCCTGATACCATGGAACTTGCAATAATTCTCAAAAGGACTCCTGTACTCACCACCATTATTTGCTCGAACACACTTTAGGTTTATGTTAGTTTCTCTTTCAATACTGATATGAAACTCTTCGAAAACATCGAGTACTTGGTCTTTAGATTTCAAAGCAAAAGTCCATACTTTTCTAGAATGGTCATTAATAAAAGTAACAAAATAAAGAGCATCTCCAAGAGTTCTAGTTTGCATAGTACATATATTATTATGAATCAAATCAATAACATTTGATCTTCTAGATGAAAGATATGTATGAAAGGTAACTCTGTGTTTTTCCAGCTAAGCAATGATTACATGATTTAAGAGATGTACGTTGGAATTCTAGTAAGAACTGCTTTCTAGTAAGAGTTTGAAGTTCCTTCTCGCTGATATGACCAAGCCTCTTATGCTAAAGATCTATACTTTTACTCTTTTGAATTACATTAATCTCTTCTTTATGTAGCTTAGCTTCCATGATATACAAAAGTTTAGCTTCTTTCCTCTCGCCATAATTAGATAACCTTTAGTGAGTTTCCATTTACTTTCACTAAAATAGTGTGTAAATCCCTCATCATCAAGTCTGCCTGTAGATATCAAGTTAAGATGAATATTTGAAACATATATAATATCTTTAAGTATCAATTTGCTCCCAATATTAGTCTCCAAGCAAATATCTCCAATACCCATAATCTTATATATACCACTATTTCTCATTTTGACATTACCAAAATCATCAATAGTGTAAGATCTGAAAAAATCACCATGAGAAGTAATATGAAATGAAGCACCAAGTCAAGTATCTAGTTACTATCCTAAGCTGCAAGACTCACAACCGTCATCACAAAAAATAAACATATTACCTTTAGCAATAATTACATTGGTCTCTTTCTCATTTTTCTTCCATTCATTCTATTCTCGCTTTTGAAACCTACACTCTTTTTTCGTGTGACCTAACCTATTATAGTGGAAACATTTGATATTTCTTCTAGACTTAGATCTTCCTTTATAACCATATGGATTTTTGCTATGACTTCTTCCACATCTTCCTTGTTTTTCAGTAACAAATGTACCTTCTGGCTTTTCTTTCATTCTGGCATCTTCATTTAGCAAACTATCTTTAACCATATCTATAGTTAGAGTCCCCTCTGGCGTGGAGTTACAAATTATCACCACATACATTTCTCAACTTTCTAGTAAAGAGTTGAGAAGTAATAATCCTTGCATCTCATCATCTATATTCATTTTCATAATAACCATCTTGTTTGCAAGACTTTGAAATAGGCTTATGTGCTCAACAATATTATTCTCATCTTTATACTTCAAATTTACAAGTCTTCTGAGGAGAAAAATTCTATTTCTCACTATCTTTTTCGCAAAGAGATTTTCTAGCCTTTGCCAAACAATATCAACTTTGGTTTCATCAGAAATATGCTCATGCAAGTTTATATTCATCCATCTTCTAATATAAGTAATAACTTTACTATGTTGAATCTCTCATTCCTCATCTTCCATAATAGAAGGTTTATCTTTAACTTTGATGGGCTTATACAAATCTTTGCAATAGAGTAAATCTTCCATCATATACCTCGAAGTAAAATAATTTGATGAGTTCAATTTAATCATACCATCTAACTCTTCCATTTTAATTACATAAAAAAAACTAGCACAAAACAACTTGGCTCTGATACCACTTATTGGGGAAAACTTTTACAACGGAATAATTCTTTTCCCTCTTTGTGTATCAAAATAGGTTCCTCATCAAAATCCCAACTTGTTATTAAAAGCAAATATTAACTAGAGCAGCATAAATAGTATAATAATAAATTTATCACAAAGTAAGATACT
Organism: Musa balbisiana; assembly: GCA_004837865.1. Lineage (NCBI taxonomy): Eukaryota > Viridiplantae > Streptophyta > Magnoliopsida > Zingiberales > Musaceae > Musa > Musa balbisiana. The sequence goes on along the minus strand of CM017188.1, from coordinate 40,128,864 downwards.
GAAATTTTTCTGTGGAAAACTCAATGTGGGAAAAACCACGGGTAGTCTACTTTAAACTTCCACTATTCGCAAAAATGATAATAGGTTTATAGTAAATCTTCTCTGGAATAACTAGAAGATCACAATAATATCAAGAACATGTATCTTGGCTCAACATTAACATATCATCATCATCAAAGATGGATTTCATGAAAAGAAAATTTTAGATCTCATAAAGTGGGTATAGTGGGAAAGCATCTTAAAGAGGATAAACTGCAGATCGATACCATTAATATTATAAAGCTTGTTGCAAGGATTCTTCACATAAAATGAGTCACTATTCACTACACGCATGCACCTGTTCGCTGCCTTTACTGTGCACGTCTCTTTCTTTTTTCTTTTTATTTTTTTAATAAATTAGATTTGGTCTTACTACCTAAATCATCTAGTCCAAACCCACATATGGGATAGACCCAACACTTTTTATCTCTTCATTCTCTTTCTGTCGATAGTGGAAGGATAATAAACAAAATTATATAAACTTTCACTAACTCTAGAAGACTCCGATGGTAGGTGGCTACCTTCCCAAAATGGATTGGTGGCCTTGAGATTCATGATCTCTATTTACTCCGTATCTTCCTTCAAGCTAAAAGTGTGTTTATTTTTTTTAATATGGAAGATACTCTTTGGAGCATAATCACTGATGCCAAATATTGGTAGGTTGACTTATGGGGTCAAAACTATCCTAAAAATATAAATTAGTGTTGAAAGCTCTTCTTAAAATCAATGTTTTGTCTCATGATGGATTTATTGAACCTATTATTGTTGGATCTAAAACCAATATTCATTGTGATAACTGGATTTTCTCCATCCCACTCGTAAAAATATTTAATTTTATCTAGACTCTAAGAAGGTACCTTCTTTGATTCAATTGGGATGTTGGAATATCCAATTACTATGAAATCATTTTGACTCCTTTGTTGAATAGGATTACTAGGATGATTTTTAAATTAAGATTCAAATAATCATATTTGGATTTGGGAAGTTGATTTTGGGAGTACCAAAGTCACATATAGGTTCTCTTTTTAATTTTGGGTCACTTGTGAGTCATTAGTGATAGTAGATAAGATTTCCTCAATTACACGAGGAAATCTTTATGGAAAATCCTCTCTGCTAATATGTATAAATAGCCATCAAGTTCACTATCTCAAGCATACTTTGTAATATATTTCATACTCTATCATAGTTTCAGAGCTTCTTGCCTAGAGCAAACTCTCTTCTTGCTGTCTGACTCCTCACTGAGCCCTACCACCTTCCTAGACCATCCTCACAAGTGGAGGTGCTTGACACCGAGAATCCTCTCTCCTTTTCCTTGGCGAATGATGTCTGTCTTCTCCCGCTGCCACTTTGCACTAGTGCCTCTAGCGTTATAAACACTAGTGCTTCTTCCCTCACCGACGTTGCTCTCCATCCTCACTGTTTCTTCTCCTCTTCAGGTGGTAGAGGAGAAGGCTTTCTACCATTGCATTTTTCCGCCGACCACCTAATCTGTCGGCGAACCCCTCTTCTTTTCTACTCGACACCATCTTCTGCTTCTTCATCGTTAAGCCCTTGGCATGACAACCCCTTCTTCACGGACATCCTTGCTCTCGCAATCACCTACCGCCACAAGCCCACTACTGTCTATGTTATGCTGCTCCTCATTGTCCTCGGCATCATCCTTGCCAGCAATAGCAAACCACCTCCCTATGACTCACCAGAGTTGACTGCTAACTGAAGTTGGCCTCCTCCTTGAGCCAATCTCTTACAAATCTATGATAAGAACTGTAAATTGGCAAGACTTGTAGATCTCTCACAAATCTACCTCAATACCCTCTGCCCTCATAGCAAGAACTGTAGATCTCTCATAGATTGCATTGATTGTTATGGCGGATTGCGACCAAACACTTCCATTGTCAAGACTCCTCTCCTCTTCCCCCTCAATGCAAAGATAAGCAAGGAACAACGCTGTCGTCATCCCTTGCGAGACGAGTCAATGTAGCAACCCAGATATTTGGTGCAAAGAAGACGAGCTACTCTTACGATCGTTCCTTGGGAATTATACAATAGCAAAGCAGTAGTGGTTACCTACCTAGCACTATGGCAGAGTGACTCATCCCATCCTGATCCTTGTCACAAGCACCACTGGCAACAGAACAGACCTGCTCCTTCAAGCCATTGCTAACAATATCTTCTCCCTCACTGCCCAGCCTCTCGACAGCATATCAAGCCCTCTTGAATGCCAAGAACTTTTAATCTCTTTGCTACCTATCACTATCATCACTGCTAAGCAATGAACACCAGTTCTTCCTCACCGACGAAGCACCCATGCTGCCCTCCAATGGAGTTCAGTTCGCACTACAACTCTCTCCAGCACTACAAATAGTGTTGCAACTCTCTCCAGCATGCTACAGCTCTCTCCAACACTTCAAACCTACAACATTGTTGTAGCTCTCTCCAGCATTGATGTAGCTTTCTCTAGCATTGCGTAGCTCTCTCCAGCATTGCTAGCATTGCTGTAGCTCTCTCCAGCATTGCTATAGCTCTCTCCAGCATTGATGTAGCTTTCTCTAGCATTGCTGTAGCTCTCTCCAGCATTGATGTAGCTTTCTCTAGCATTGCTGTAGCTCTCTCCAGCATTGATGTAGCTTTCTCTAGCATTGCTGTAGCTCTCTCCAGCATTGCTATAGCTCTCTCCAGCATTGATGTAGCTTTCTCTAGCATTGCTGTAGCTCTCTCCAGCATTGCTATAGCTCTCTCCAGCATTGCTATAGCTCTCTCCAGCATTGCTATAGCTCTCTCCAGCATTGCTATAGCTCTCTCCAGCATTGATGTAGCTTTCTCTAGCATTGCTGTAGCTCTCTCCAGCATTGCTACAGCTCTCTCCAGCATTGATGTAGCTTTCTCTAGCATTGCTGTAGCTCTCTCCAGCATTGATGTAGCTTTCTCTAGCATTGCTGTAGCTCTCTCCAGCATTGATGTAGCTTTCTCTAGCATTGCTGTAGCTCTCTCCAGCATTGCTATAGCTCTCTCCAGCATTGATGTAGCTTTCTCTAGCATTGCTGTAGCTCTCTCCAGCATTGCTATAGCTCTCTCCAGCATTGCTATAGCTCTCTCCAGCATTGATGTAGCTTTCTCTAGCATTGCTGTAGCTCTCTCCAGCATTGATGTAGCTTTCTCTAGCATTGCTGTAGCTCTCTCCAGCATTGCTACAGCTCTCTCCAACACTTCAAACCTACAAACATTGTTGTAGCTCTCTCCAGCATTGCTATAGCTCTCTCCAGCATTGCTATAGCTCTCTCCAGCATTGCTATAGCTCTCTCCAGCATTGCTATAGCTCTCTCCAGCATTGCTATAGCTCTCTCCAGCATTGCTATAGCTCTCTCCAGCATTGATGTAGCTTTCTCTAGCATTGCTGTAGCTCTCTCCAGCATTGCTACAGCTCTCTCCAACACTTCAAACCTACAAACATTGTTGTAGCTCTCTCCAGCATTGATGTAGCTTTCTCTAGCATTGCTGTAGCTCTCTCCAGCATTGATGTAGCTTTCTCTAGCATTGCTGTAGCTCTCTCCAGCATTGATGTAGCTTTCTCTAGCATTGCTGTAGCTCTCTCCAGCATTGCTATAGCTCTCTCCAGCATTGATGTAGCTTTCTCTAGCATTGCTGTAGCTCTCTCCAGCATTGATGTAGCTTTCTCTAGCATTGCTGTAGCTCTCTCCAGCATTGCTATAGCTCTCTCCAGCATTGATGTAGCTTTCTCTAGCATTGCTGTAGCTCTCTCCAGCATTGATGTAGCTTTCTCTAGCATTGCTGTAGCTCTCTCCAGCATTGATGTAGCTTTCTCTAGCATTGCTGTAGCTCTCTCCAGCATTGATGTAGCTTTCTCTAGCATTGCTGTAGCTCTCTCCAGCATTGCTATAGCTCTCTCCAGCATTGATGTAGCTTTCTCTAGCATTGCTGTAGCTCTCTCCAGCATTGATGTAGCTTTCTCTAGCATTGCTGTAGCTCAGGTTGCTATAGGTTTCTCCAGCACTGCAAACACTACTACAACTCTCTCTAGCACTGTAAATAGTATTGTAGTCCTCCGACAGATATATAAAACTATAGCAACTTTGCCTTGCCGGTTGTAGCAACCGTGCCTTTGGAAGACGTACTGCCTCCTCATCGTAGCTCTCTTCCAACTCATTGCTGTAGCTCTCTCCAGCATTGCTATAGCTCTCTCCAGCATTGCTACAGCTCTCTCCAACACTTCAAACCTACAAACATTGTTGTAGCTCTCTCCAGCATTGATGTAGCTTTCTCTAGCATTGCTGTAGCTCTCTCCAGCATTGCTATAGCTCTCTCCAGCATTGATGTAGCTTTCTCTAGCATTGCTGTAGCTCTCTCCAGCATTGATGTAGCTTTCTCTAGCATTGCTGTAGCTCTCTCCAGCATTGATGTAGCTTTCTCTAGCATTGCTGTAGCTCTCTCCAGCATTGCTACAGCTCTCTCCAACACTTCAAACCTACAAACATTGTTGTAGCTCTCTCCAGCATTGCTATAGCTCTCTCCAGCATTGCTATAGCTCTCTCCAGCATTGATGTAGCTTTCTCTAGCATTGCTGTAGCTCTCTCCAGCATTGATGTAGCTTTCTCTAGCATTGCTGTAGCTCTCTCCAGCATTGCTACAGCTCTCTCCAACACTTAATGGTCGTAATCATAGCTTCGCTGTCCAACGCCCACTGATATATTCATGTATGACTATTGTAGAAGTATGATACAAGTTGCAAACCATCTTGGCAAATCACTCCCATACTCGCATGCTCGGACTTCTATCCAATCTGATGATAACGAAACAAGAGGGAAGTACTAATGTTAACTATCTATAAAATATCAAAGTTATCATCGATGACTTGGTTTTGATAGGTCATTCCCTCAATGATAAATAAGTCCTAGTCCATACCCTTAATGGACTTAGAAGCAAGTACAAAGTACTGGTAGTAGCAATTCGAGCACGTGACTCACCAATATCATTTGAAGAACTCTATGACAAGTTGACTGACTATGAGACGTATTAAAAGCGCAATAATAGATTGCAAGAATTAACTATCATAGCTTAGGTTAGTCAAAAATCCAAGAGAAAGAGCAACTAGTATAATAAGTACGTCAACAAAGGTTTGGCTACACTATCTCCTGACCCTATTGGTCATAAACCAAACCCCCCTCATCCACATCATCAACACTTCAATCATCACTATCAAGGTGGTAACTTCCATAATCATCATCCCTAGAGTCTTAACCTCACTAGCCAACAAAGAGTTATCTACCAACTATGTGACAAAGTTGGACACTCCGCGAAAGTCTGTTGGTCTTGACCCAAACTTTCTGGTCCATCACAATGGCCTCAGGCGAGTCTCATGACTACTCCAACTACTCATCAACCTAATTGGATTATGGACTTTAGCACCTCTCATCACATCACCTCTGATCTTTAGAACTTGTTCATACATAACAATTATGGTGGAAATGAGGATATCATCATCGGTGACAGTAAAAGAATTCCCATTACTCATACTGGTTCTACAACACTTAATTCACTTTCCATAATTTTTATATTTGATGATATTTTGTATACATCTCACATTAAACAAAACCTCATTTCTATTTCTCAATTCTGTATATAAAATAATATCTCAATTGAATTTTTTACTGACTCTTTTCTTGTCAAGGATTTTAGCACGGGGGCATCTTTAGTCCAAGACCTGAACAAAGATAACATTTATGAGTAGCCATCAGCTTCACAAATTACCCAGCCTACTATTTACTCTTTAGTTGTAGCTCCAATTGATGTGAGGCATTATCGTCTTGGTCACCCCTTACTATTTATCTAGCAAAAATTACTTTCTTGTTAGTCTCTTCATACTTTTAAAACTAGTAGCACTATCACTCATTGTGATGCTTGTCTTATCAATAAAAGTCATATACTATCTTTTGGAACATCCTCCATATCTTGCAATAAATAATTTAAAATTATTTATACAAATGTTTGGGGCCCTACCCCAACCCCTTCTTTTGATAAGTTCATATTTTATGTCATTTTTGTAGACTATTTAACTAACTACATATGGTTCTATCATCTCCTAAATCTAATGTTTCAACAATCTTTTAAGAATTTCTTTCAGTCTTTCATTAGAACAGTTTACTTTGATAGTGGAGGTGAATATCAAGCTCTCACATCCTGCCTTTCAACTTGTAGTATACAATACCTCAAGTCACCTCCACATACTTCCCAATTAGTTAGCTCTACCAAATGCAAACATCGGTATATAGTTGAAACTAGTCGCTCACTTCTATATCAAGCATCCATGCCACCAATCTTTTGATTAGTAGCTTTTCGAACTACAGTCTATCTTATTAAACGTATGCTCACTCTGGTCCTACAATACCAATCACCATTTGAAAAACTATTCCATAAGCTTCCAAACCTCTAGAAACTAAAAGTCTTTGGTTGTTTATGTTATCCATAGTTATGTCCTTATGCCTTACATAAGTTGACATCATGATCTTATTGAATCTCATATTTTGATGATGAAATCAATTGATATATTTATGATCTAATGAGCGTTTTGAGTAATGCAGGGCTATCGTTGATCAGAAAAGGAAAATTGATTAAAGTAGGAGGAATTAGACGTTGGGCTGGAGCAAACATGTTAGAAGATTGGACATTGGGTCGAAGGAATAGTCGACGTATCGGTAGAAGGCTTCAGGTCGTAAATCCGAGCATCGGGCCAAGAAGATTAGACATTATGCCAAAAAAAGGGGATGTTGCAAGAAGACAACATGCCAATTGGACAATATACCAAAGGAAAGGACGAAGCACTGAAGGGTCAGACAAAGCGCCAGATGAACCAATGACATGTCGGACAACAAAGATTTGCTTGTAATCGATTATGTCTAGATTGAGTTAGTTTAGAGTCTAATTGAGTCGGTTTAGAATATAATTAGACCAACTCAATTAGCGACCAATTGAGGCCAAGTTTGGGCTATGTGGGGCCAAGTGTAAGGCCCAAACAGTGAACCAACAAGTGGCATAGTCTCCGAGACTATCAGATAATGGTACCACTAGTCTGGGTAATTGTACTACCTAGACACAGTCTCCCAAGTGGTGGTACCGCCTAGTGTCAGTGCTGGAGGCGATGGTATCGCCAGGACCCCAAAAACCGAGGATAAGATATTTTTAGTCTCCAAGTTTGAATCCACTTGAGGCCTATAAATACCTCTCTCATCCTTGGTTAACTCACACACAAATGAGAGCAAAGAGAAAAGAAAACACTATTATAATCTTGTGTGAACTCCTCTAAAAGCTCTAAATGTTAGTATAGTTTAAGAGAGGAGTAAGTGGGAGTGTAAAGGTTGTTTTCTAAACTTGTGAAGAGAAGAAGTTGTTGAATCTCGTATTTTGATGATAAAACCACTTGATATGTGTTTATTATTTAATTTACGTTTTGAGTGACGTAGGATGCTTTGATTAGGATGAGACTATTAAAGCAAGGAAAATCATGTTGTGTTAGAGGATAACATGTCAGATTATTGGACGTCGAGCCGATGGATCGGTCGACGTATTGACAGAAGGCTTCGGGCCATGGATTCGGGCATCGAGCCACGGAGAGCGGACATTGCGCCAAGAATATCAGAGTTACGGAGTCAACTGGCCAATTGGGCAATAGGCCACAAGAGACGACGATGTACCAAATAATCGGACGAAGCGTCGAAAGACCAATGACATGACCGGACAACGTGATTAATGCTTAGTATTAATTGTCTAGATCGAAGTATGTTTTACATGTGCAAGATTAACTACAATAGCAAGGCATGAAGCAAAATGAAGTCCCGAAGTCAAGGACGCGATCACGTTGGGAGTTCGAGAGTTCATCAGAAGTTCGGACGTTCGTCGGAAGTTCTACGGGAACCAGCCGAGAAGTCATGGAGCTTGCCAAAGAAGCTCGTCGGAACTCAGCAAGAAGATCATCGTGAAGTCCAAGAGCATGCCGGGAGTCCACCGGAGCATCGTCGAGGGTTCGTCGGATGTTTGCCGGAAGTTCATCGGAAGCTCGCCAGAAGAATAGACATAGGTACTTGTTTAGCTTAGCAAATGTCATAGGATTTCATAGTTAACACGTAATTGGGCTTGAATTTGAGCCAACCCAATTAAGGGTCAGCTAGGCCTATGTAAGAACTGTGTTGGGCCCAATAAGAAGCCCAAACAGTGCCCAAAGAAGTCTCACCGTCGTGGCATAGTCTTCGAGACTATGTCAAGCGGTGGTACCGCCAGTTTGGGAAGTTGTACCGCCCCTGGCTGGGTGCCAGGCGGTGGTACCACCAGACCTAGGCAGTGGTACCGCCTAGGACAGTGTTAGTCAAAATGACACTGGGTGGTGGTATCGCCCAGCGCAGGCGGTGGTACCGCCTGTACCCGGGGAACCCGGGATGGGAAAGATTTAGGCTCCAAGTTTGAATCAACTTGAAGCCTATAAATACCCCTCCCATCCTTGGTTAAATAACACAAGCACAGAGCATTCAAAAGTGAGGAGAAAACTCTGTTGCAATCTCTTTAGAATCCTCCTCCTTGAGTCTAAGTGTTAGAATAGCTTAAGAGGAGAGTGAGTGCTTGTAAGGGTTATCTCCTAAACCCAGTAAAAGGAGAAGAGGGGTGTAAGAAGGAGTTGGTCTTTGCCTATTGAAGGAAGACCTCTAGTGGATGCTGATGGCCGCAACGGAAGAGGAATCAGAGGAGTGGATGTAGGTCACGATTGACCGAACCACTATAAATTGCCGTCTTCTCTGGTTTGCATTTATTCTTGCTTTTATCTTTACTGCAAATCTCTGCAATAGCTTACTGCCTTCTATTCATTTATGAACGTGTTTCAAAGCTAAGTTTTCGAAATTGGTTTTACGTCGGAAACAGTTTTTATCGTACGAAAGTTTTTGAACCGTCGTTATTTTACCGCTGCACTAATTCACCCCCCTTCTTAGTGCCGACCCTAATCCTAACAGAAGTTAGGTGTAAAAGGGTAGTTGATCTTCACCTATTGAAAGAAGATCGTTAGTAGATGCCGGTAGCCTCGACGGAAGAGGAATCGGTGGAGTGGATGTAGGTCACGACGATTGAACCATATAAAAATCTGATTTGCATTTCTTTTATGCAATTTACTTTAAATGTAAACTACCTTACTTGCTATACTCTTCCATATGCTTTTAATTTAAGCATCTTTATGAAACGATTTTAATCGAAACAAATCTTTTTCGAAATCAACGTTTTTATCGCTGCACTAAATCAATGTTTTCGAAATCAGAGCCATATTATTTCTCATTTGGTTTAACACCCAAGAGAAATAGCTCTTTTCGGATTTCAAGAGGGTTTTTCTATCATTCATCCTCCTATGTTCAATGGGATGGACTTCACTCATTGAAAAACTCGAATGAGAGTTTTCTTGTTTCCTACGGATTTAAACTTATGGAATACCATTGAAAACGGATTTCGAAAGTCTATTTTGAAAGTCTTCTACTCCAATGAACGAATAGAATGATTTGGAGTAAAGAACTTTTTCTTTAAATGCTAGAGCTATGAATGCTCTATTTTGTGCTTTAAGCAAAAATGAGTTTAATCATGTTTCTACTTGTGAAACGACTTTCGATATTTGGTATACACTTGAAATCACACACGAAGGCATGAGTAGAGTATATGATTCTAAGATAAATATTTTGATGTATGATTTTGAACTATTTTGAATGAAGCCATACGAAACCATTATTGACATGAACATTCATTTTATGGATGTCATCAATAGCTTAAAAGCTCTTAGCAAATATTTTTTGAATCTTGAACTTATTAACAAAGTTTTATGATCTCTTTCTAAAACTTGAGATCGTAAAGTAACGGTCATTCAAGAGGCTAAGGATTTGAATACTTTCTCCCTCGAAAAACTTAACAGGTCTTTAATGACCTATGAAATAAGTTGTATGACACAAAACAAACATGAGAACAACCTTCTAAAGAATAAGAAGGATTTGGTACTTAGAACAAATGAAGACCACTCGAGCGAAAGCTCAAGTGATGATGAACTCAAACTTTTCACTATAAAATTTAAAAGGTTTATTAAACAAGAATTAAAGAATAAAAATAAACTTAAAAAGCAGTTGCTAAAGAAGATGTTAAATCTCAAATTTTGATGATGAACCAATTGATAGTGTTTATCTGATTTATGTTTTAAGTGATGCAGGAAGCTTCAATTAGGGAGAGACAATTGAAGCAGGAAGAATCATATTGGGCCAGAGTGGAACATGTCAGAAGATTGGACATCGAGCCAAAGGATCAGTCGACGTATTGATAGAAGACTTCAGGTCGAAAATTCAGGCATCGGGCCAAAAAGAGTGAAAATTGCGCCAAGGAAATCGAAGTTGCTAAGGTCAACTAGCTGATTGGGCAATAAGCCGCAAGAGAGGACGATGCACCAAAGAATTGGATGAAGCATCGAACCAATGATATACCAGACAATATTTGATGAGCTTTGTAATAATTGTCTAGATCTAATTGAGTCAATATTGGGTGAAACAATGCGAACTCAATTAAGGGCCAATTGGGCCTAAATAGGGAGTGATTTGGGCTCATTGTGAGGCCTATTCAATGACTCAAATGTTGGGCTAAGCGGTGGCACCACCAGAATTGACGGTAGAACCGCTTTTGAATTGAAAAATTCGAAAAACTCGGTCTCTGAGGCTGTCATGCGGTGGTACTACCCGTACCCTAAAATCTCGGGGATTTGAATTTTGGGCCCCAAATTTGAATCCATTTGGGGCCTATAAATACTCCACTCTTTCCTGCTTAGAATAGTAAGAATTGGATAGAAAGGGGGAAAGAATCCTTGACAAAAAAGAGTTGAAAAAGCTTGAAAAGTGTTGAGTGTTCCCCTTCACCTCTTAGAGTTTAGAGTTCATTCTAAGAGAGGTGTGAAACTTGTAAAGGTTCTCTCCTAAGCCTGTCAAAAGGAGAATAGAGTTGTAAAGAGGTGATTGGTCTTTTCCTATTGAAGAAAGACCGATAGTGGATGCCGGTGGCCTCGACGAAGGAGGAATCAAAAGTGAATGTAGGTCACGATGACCGAACTACTATAAAATATGGTTTGCATTTATTTTGAGCAAATTACTTTCATAGCAAACTTCCTCTTTACTTCACTTTCAAAGTTAAGCATTTCTGAAATGGGTTTAATCAAAATGAAAGATTTTTGAAATTGATGATTTTACCACTACACTAATTCACCCCCCCTCTTAGTGCCGACTCGTTCCTAACAGTTGGTATCAAAGCCACAGTTTTTCTCATTTAGTTTAACACCCAAGAGAAATGACTCTTTTTGGCTTTCAAGGGGGATTTTCTCTCATTCGTTCTCTCATGTTTAATGAGACGGACTATACATATTGGAAAACTCGAATAAGAGTTTTTTTACTTTATTTGAATCTCAATTTATGGAATATAGTTGAATTTGGTTTTCGAAGGTCTTCTCTTCTAATGAACCATTAGAATGATTTGGAGAAGACTTTTTCTCTAAATGCAAAGGCTATGAATGTCTTGTTTTGCACCTTAGACAAAAATGAATTTAATCGGGTTTCTACTTGTGAAACGACTTTTGATATTTGGCACACCCTTGAAATCACATACGAAGGCATAAATAGAGTAAAAGAGCCTAGAATAAATCTTTTAATGTATGATTTTGAGTTGTTTCGAATGGAACCAAGTGAGACTATTGGAGACATGTACACCCGTTTTGTGAATAGTCTAAAAGCACTTGGTAAATATTTTTCAAATTTTTAACTCATTAATAAAATATTAAGATCCCTTCCAAAAAGTTGGGATCCTAAAATAATGGCAATACAAGAAGCAAAAGATCTCAATATTTTTTCACTTGAAGAACTTATTGGTTCATTATTGACATATGACATGACTTACAACGCTCATGAAGAGCTTAAGAACAACCTTCCAAAGAATATGAAGGATTTGGCACTTCGAACAATAGAATACCACTTGAGTGATGACTCAAGTGATGATGATGATGACCTTGAACTCTTAAAGCTTAAAATTTTTTTAAAATAAGAATTAAATATTAAAACTAAACTTACAAAGAAGATGTTGCTAAAGAAGAAGAAAACAATCAAAATGACTTGGGACAAATCAAGCTCATCTGAAGACAATGAGCAAACCAACAAAGATGAGGTGGCCTTTCATATTGAGGTAAACGACTCACTTGAAATCTCTTTACTTTATTTCAAAATTACATGATGCTTTTCATGAATTATTTTTAAATTAGTTAGTAAATAAAAATAAAAAAAATATAAAAATTTGAGCATGACAATTGCATGCACTAAGCATGAAAAGTTAGATTCACTTAAAAAGAAAAATGCATTACTACAATAGACAAAATGATCTTGAAAATGCTTTATGTTTGATGAAATCAATTTTAATGATTTAATGATGTCTAATGATGTAATGAAAATATTAAAAGTTTTGGTATAATGCTTGATGATTTTATTCTATGCATGAGATTTTGAAGTTATACATGATGATTTTTGTGATTTATTGATCTAGAATATTTTTGTGATAAATCTTGCTCTTTCATTTTTAACGATGATATATGTTTTAATTTAGCAAAAAAGATAAGGATATGCTTGAATGAAATCAAATCACTTTAATTGAAACAACTAAAAGGGAATGCATTTTGAAAATAAATGTTTGTATCATATTTGTTGATTTTATATTTTGAAACTATGCATGATGAGTTGAAGTAATAATGGTTTGAATGCATGAATCGATAATTTTTTTTGTCACACGAATCATGATTCCTTCACTTGATACTCTAATTTTTTTTTATGATTCATGATAAATTGAGACATTATACATGAATCTAGTTCTCATGTGAATCTATTTACCTTGCCTTCGTTGAAATCTTCCGAAGAGTGATTTTGATGATTTGAATTGAATGAAAATTTTCAATCAAATCATGAACTTACTTTTTGATTTCTCTACTTAAGCTATCTTTTATGAGAATCAAAATATTTTATATCTTCGATGAATTTCTTCTTACCATTTACTAAAGAAGAAGAGACTTATGCACATAAACTATGATCTGAGACTGGTTTGTAATGGTTTGAAATTATGCATGTAATTTAATTATGCATGTTATATATTGAACATTTACATCCATGTTATGGTATCATGCATATCTAAGAAATGTTGATTTGACAAATGAATGAGTTGAAAATGAATGATGATTTTTCTCTTGATTATAACTTGTAATATTTTTTATATATGAATTATTATCTTGATTTCTCGATATTTGATACATGAGATTTTTCTATGAATCAAAATTTTTCATACTATGATTCTTCTTGGTATTCACTAAAAAGAATGTATTCAAATTAACCATGATATGCTACTTGACATCTTAATAATTTATGACTTGAGTTTTGTTATGCATTATTCTCCTCTTCTTCATTCTTATTTACAATGATAAAGGGGAGAAAAGAAATCATTAGCATTTCAAGATATCGATAAATTTATTTATTTCATTTTGAATCTCTTGCAAGTGATTTTGATGATCTTGATTATTTGAAGTTGAATGTTTGGTACCAACAATCACAAAGTAATAAATGCTTAAAAAATATTGATTTAATACATGAGAGAAATGATTGGTATCATGAATGCTTTAGTATCATGCATGAGAAAAATAATGAATGTTTGGTATCATAATCAAAATGATTGATTTAATGTATGAAGTGATAAATGCTTAAAAATTTTAATGTCTTCATATTATGTATGATATGCCCATAGTGATGATTGATTTATTTTTGATATCATACATGAAGTAAGAATAAAATGAAAGGTTTTAAAATTGTGCATGTTTTAATTTGAAACCATAATGATGCATAACTATATTAAAAAAAAAGGATTAATACTTTAACTTTGTCATGATTTGAATATTAATGTAAAGGGAAAAGAATTACAACATTGTATTCTTCCCTTCTTTTTGACAATGATAAAGGGGGAGAAAAATTACTAGCTCAAGATGCAAAATTTTGGAAACTTGCACATTGCAAAAGAAGCAAACTTGCTAGCTTGCTCATCTCAAAAGAGAAGCAAGAAGTGCTATCTTGTAAATCTTAAGAGAAGCAATGTTTGCTAAATTACACATTTGAAGAAGATGCATAAATAGTCTATCTTGCACATCTCAAATGATGTGAAATTTTATCAACTTTCATATGTGAAAAACTTGCTAGTTTGCATGATATAATATTTGCTAAATTTGCTAGCTTACAAATTGCAAGGAGAATAACTTGCTATCTTGAACATCACTAAGAATTGCTAGCTTGCAATCTCAATAGTAACAAAAGTGCTATCTTGCTTATCTCAAGATGCACAAATGCAAACTTGTAAAATTTACAATATTGCAAATCTTTAAAATTAATGATGATTTGGTGATTATACATGCTCTAAAATGATATAAAATTTGTTAGCTAGCATGTTGTAAAATGATGAAAAATTGTTGCTAGCTTATATGTTGTAAAACTTGCATATCTCTAAAACTTGTTGCTTGGATAATGCACTTTTCCTTTTTGTTGATGACAAAGGGGGAGAAGTGTGATAATGTTATGTATGATTTTTTTGCTTTGATTTTTTAATTCAAGAGTTTTATCAATATTGCATATTGATAGGGGGAGTTAAGGTTAACTCCGTTATCAATTGGTTGTAATCATCAAAAAGGGGGAGATTGTTGAATCTCAGATTTTGATGATGAAACCAATTGATAATGTTTATTTGATTTGCGTTTTGAGTGATACAGGAAGCTTCGATCAGGGAGAGATAATTGAAGTAGAAAGAATGTTGGGCTGGAGTAGAATATGTCAAAAGATTGGATGTCGAGCTAGAGGATCGGTCGACGTGTCGGCAGAAGACTTCGAGCCAAGAATTCGGGCATCAGACCAAGAAGAATGAAAATTGCACCAAGGAAATCAAAGTTACAGAGGTCAACTAGTTGATTGGGCAATAGACCACAAGAGAGGACGATGCGCCGAAGAATCGGACGAAGCGACTCGAACCAACGACATGATTGGATAACATTTGATGAGCTTTGTAATAATTGTCTTGATCAAAATAAGTTTTAGGTCTAATTGAGTCGGTATTGGGATAAAACAATACCAACTCAATTATGGGCCAATTAGGCCTAAATTGGGAGTGATTTCGGCTTATTAGGAGGTCCATTCAATGACCCAAATGTTGGGTTAAGCGGTGACGCCACTAGAATTAACGGTAGAACCGCTTATGAGTTGAAAAACTTGAAAAACTCAATCTCCGAGAGTGTCAAGTAATGGTACCACCATACTGGGTAGTGGTACCGCCCAATGACAGTGTTAGGCGGTGGTATCGCCCGTACCTTGAAATCTCAGGGATTTAAATTTTGGGCTCCAAATTTGAATCTATTTGGGGCTTATAAATACCTCACTCTTTCCTGCTTTGGATAGTAAGAATTGGGTAGAAAGGGAGAAAGAATCCTTGAAAAAGCTTGAAAAATATTGAGTGTTCCCCTCCACCTCTTAGAGTTTAGAGTTCATTTTAAGAGAGGTGTGAAACTTGTAAATGTTCTCTCCTGACCCTATCAAAAGGAGAATAGAGTTATAAAGAGGTGGTTAGTCTTTGCATATTGAAGGAAGACCGATAGTGGATGTTGGTGGCCACGATGGAAGAGGAATCAGAAGTGGATGTAGGTCACAACGACCGTAGCACTATAAAATCTAGTTTGCATTTATTTTGAGCAAATTACTTTCATAGCAAACTTCCTCACTTCACTTTCAAAGTTAAGTATTTTCGAAACAATTTTAATCGAAACGAAAGATTTTCGAAATTGATAATTTTACCGCTACACTAATTCACCCCCCCCCCCCCCCCCACCCTAGTGCCAACTTATTCCTAACAGAAGAGAGCTCTCAAGGCAACTTGGAATGAATTGAGTTTATCTGAAGATGAAGAACAAACTAATAAAGGCGAGGTGGCAAACTACGCCTTAATAACTTTCGACGACAAGGTAACCAAAATCCCTTTACCTTATTTCAAAATTATATGATGTTTTTCATGAGTTATTTTTTAATTAGTTAGTAAATAAAATATAAAAAATTAAATAAATAAATAAAAGGGGATCATGCTTTTTTTTTTCTAGCTATTTTGAAAAAATGATCATGACAATTGTATGTTTTATGAAAATATAAAAAAATGTTAATCTAATACTTATATGCCTAGTAAGATTAATCTTATGTATGTCTTTAAGAAATTATTATATGTATCGTGATGATTTTGTATTACTTTTCAGTTTTAAATTTGATGGCTGGTTTTAATATGAGAAACTTGAGCATTCTTATATGAAACCAATCATATAAAATGAAATACAGGAAAAGGAAAATGAATTATCATTGAAATTAAAATGATGAATCAAATCTTTTGTTTGAAGAAATCTTATGTTTAATATGTTATACGTTTTTGGTCTTGATGGTTTTTATGACAAAATTTATTTTTCGATCCTAAACGTTGATGCATGTTTTTATTTGGCAGAAAAAGACAAAGGCATGCTTGTATGAAACAAACAACTTAAAATAAAATATATAAAATGGGAATACATTTTCCACCTCTATCTTATTGATTTTTTAATAAAAGATTAATGAATCCATGTATATTATGCTTTTGTGAATCTCTTGAGAAGGAATTTGAATGAGTTTTATCAAAATCATAATTTCTCAAGATTTATAACATAAAATATTTTATGAATCAAGATCTCTTATTTGATCTCTTATGTTTCTCTTTGTCATTTACTAAATAAGAAAATAATCCAATTCATCATCTTAATTTCTCAATATTTGATACTTGAAATCTTTCTATGAATTAAGATCATTTTCTCCTTGTTTCTTTTTGCTATTCACCAAAAAGGGAGACTTATCCTAACAAACCATGATATGCTACTTGACATCTTGAAAATTTATGACTTGAGTTTTGTTATGCATTTCTTCCCTTCTTCGTTCTTGTTTACAATGACAAAAGGGAGAAAGAAAATCGCTATCATCTCAAGAAATTGATAAATCAATTAATGTCATTTTGAATCTCTTATGATTTTGATGATTTGAATCTAAATGAAAATTTTCCAATCGAATCATGAACCTTCTCTTGATTTCTTAACTTGATATTTTCTTTTATGAATCAAGATTTCTTACTCTTTATTTTCATATGATTCTTGCATTTTGCTTAAGAGAAAATTTTCTATATGAATCATGTATTTTGGTATTCACATGATCTTATCTTTCATGGTATGATTTTTATAATTCATTGTATTTATGAAGTTTATCTCATCACCCAATTGTTTTTTCTTAATATTTTTCATGTGATGATATGAAATTATGCATGAAATACTCATGATATTATCTTGATGCATACAAATGAGAAGTTATGATCATGCATGGAATGATGTATTGAATGATTTGATTATGCATGATTTTATGATGATATATTGCATATAATGTGAATCATGATTAAAATTGCTTTGACTTGAATTCAATTTGAATTCAAGGTTTATCTCAATTATGGTATATTGAAATAAAAATGACACTTTATCTTTATCATAATTTAAAAATTGATATAAAAGGAAATGAATTACACCATTATTTTATTATTTTTCTCTTTTTGAAAATGACAAAAGGGGAGAAAAATTGCTAGCTCAAGATTCAAAATTTGGAAACTTGCATATCGCAAAAGAAGCAAAAATTTGCTAGTTTGCTTGTTCTAATAGATGTAAAATTTTATTGGCTTGCACTTTGCCAAGGAAGCAAAAAATTGTAATTCCCAAAAGAGAACAAAGAACTTTCTATCTTGAACATCACTAAGTTTGCTAACTTGTATATTTCAAGAAGATGCAAAAATATGCTATTTTGCACATCGCAAAGAAATACAAATTTGTTAACTTGCATATCGTAAAATTTGCTAGCTTGCATAATGTACAACTTGTTAGAATTGCTAGCTTGTAATTTAAAGAGAAGCAAAAAGTTGCTATCTCAAGAAAAGCAAACATGTTAAACTTGCACATCTCTAAAAATTGCTAGCTTGAATGTTCTAAACTTGAGATTATATTTATTATGTAATAATTTAAAATTATGTCTAAATACTTGCTAGTTGCACTTCTCCTTTTTGTTGATGATAAATGGGGAGAAGTTATGATATAATCATACATGTAATGATGTGATAAATTGATTATTTCAATACTCATGTTGCATGCAATGTTGAAATACTATGATTTCAAAGTTTCTATCAATATGGCATATTGATAGGGGGAGTTTGTTTAAACTCTATCATCAATTAGTTGTCATCATCAAAAGGGGGAGATTGTTGAATTTTAGATTTCAATGATGAAATCAATTGATGTATTTGTGATCTAATGAGCGTTTTAAGTAATGCAGGGCTAACGTCGATCAGAAAAGGTAAATTGATTAAAGTAGGAGGAATCAGACATTGGGTCGGAGCAAATATGTCAAAAGATTGGACGTTAGGCCGAAGGAACGATCGACGTATCGACAGAAGGCTTTGGGTCGTAAATTCAAACATCGAGCCACGAAAATCGGACATTACGCCAAGAAGATCGATGTTGCAAGAAGACAATATGCCAATTGGACAATACATCAAAGGAAAGGATGATGTTCCAAAGGATCAGACGAAGCATTGGATGAACCAATGACATACAAGACAACAAGGATTCACTTATAATTGATTATGTCTAGATCGAGTTAGTTTAGAGTCTAATTGAGTTGGTTTAGAATGTAATTAGACCAACTCAATTAGGGGCCAATTGGGCCCAAGTTTGGACTATGTTGGGCCAAGTACAAGGCCCAAATAGTGACCCAACAAGTGGCATCGTCATGGCATAGTCTCCGAGATTGTGTCATGCGATAGTCCTGCCCAATGTCAATGCTACGGGTGGTGGTATTGCCCAGCACTAGTAGTGGTACTGCCAGGACCACAAAAATCGAGGATGAGATATTTTTAAGCTCCAAGTTTGAATTCACTTGAGGCCTATAAATACCCCTCTCATCCTCTAGTAACACACACAACTAAGAGCCAAAAAAAAAGAAAACGCTATTGTAATCTTGTGTGAACTCCTCTAAAAGCTCTAAGTATTAGTATAGTTTAAGAGATGAGCAAGCGGGGGTGTAAAGGTTGTCTCCTAAATCTGTAAAAAGGAGAAGTGGGATGTAAAAGGATAGTTTGTCTTCACCCATTGAAAGAAGATCGTTAGTGGATGCCAGTGGCCTTGACGAAAGAGGAATCGATGGATTGGATGTAGGTCACGATGACTGAACCACTATAAAAATCTGGTTTGTATTTCTTTTGAGCAATTTACTTTAACTGCAAACTACCTTACTTGCTATACTCTTCCATACGCTTTCAATTTAAGTATCTTTATGAAATAGATTTAATTGAAATGAATATTTTCTAAAATCAACATTTTTACTACTGCACTAATTCCCCCCCCCCCCCCCCCTCCCCCCTCCTCTAAGTGTTGACTCATTCCTAACAGATCTAAGCCTTGCACTTTTATAGGATACTCCATTGAATATAACGCTTTCTAATGCTATAAACCCCAAACTCAAAAAGTCTTTATATCACGTCACGTTACTTTTGTGGTGTCTATCTTTCCTTTTCAAAACCATCATACCGTGCAGGTTACTCCAACAAATATACATCACTGGAGTATCCCTCCAATCCTATCACATGAATCTCTCATGGTACCATCCAATCCTTACCCTTAGGATCCGCACACCATTGTTACTCCAGTTCAACAGTTCCTCCCTCCATTTTTTTTGAAGCAATACCCTTGACAACACTACCATTGGCTTTATCTTCTCCTAGACCTAGTGACATTAAAGTATCACAGGCTGGCCCGACCCATGTCAGTGACTCACCACCTGATATACGAACAGCACAACCTACCACTTCTATAGCCCCTAGACATCCAATGACAACACACTCCAAAAGTGGTATTTTCAAACCACATCAAGTCCTTGACCTGCATGCTATAATAAACTCCTGCCCCGAGGCCAATGAACCTACTACAATTACTCAAGCTCAAAAATCTCTTCACTAGCATAAAGCCATATGTTAAGAATATGACGCTCTCTCACATAACTCTACATGGTCCCTAGTAGCCTTTCATCACATGTAAAATGTCATCAGGTGTAAATGGTTCTTTCGAATTAAACGGAACCCAAACAGATCCATTGTCTGATATAAAGCACGTTTAGTCGCCAAAGGGTTTTATCAATGACCTAGTGTCAATTTCACAAAGACATTAAGTCCCATTATTAAACCTATAATAATCCGATATATTCTGAGTTTGGCCATCTCAATAGGCTAGCACCTACGATAATTTGATGTTAACAATGCTTTTTTATAAGGGTTTTAGACTAAAGATGTCATTATGCAGCAACCTCATAGTTTCGTTCATCCTCAGTATCCAAGGCATATTTGTAAACTACAAAAAACTATTTATGGACTTCGTCAAGCTCCAAGAGCTTGGTATACTAAACTTGGCTTATTTTTGACATCAATTGGCTTCATCAATTCTAAGTCTGATATTTCATTATTCCTATGACAACAAAATAGAGGCACAATATATCTTCTGGCATATGTTGATGATATTATTGTCACATTTAATGATCTTGTGGAGACTCAGGCATTCCTAAAGCAATTGGACGATCGATTCTCCCTCAAAGATCTAGGAACCTTGAGCTACTTTCTAAGAGTGAAAGCAACATTTACATCTTCAATTCTCTTCCTATCACAAAGAAAGTATATGCAAGATTTATTATCAAAGACAAACATGTTGAATCTCATATTTTGATGATGAAACCAATTGATAAGTGTTTATGATTTGATTTATGTTTTGAGTGACGCAGGATGCTTCGATCAGGTTAAGAGAATTAAAGCAGGAAGAATCATGTTGGGCCGGTGGAACATGTCAGAAGATTGGACGTCGAGCTGGACAATCGATCGACGTATCGACAGAAAGCTTCGAGCCATGAGTTCGGGCATCGGGCCAAGAAGAGCGGATATTGCACCAAGGATATTGGAGTTGCGGAGTCAACTAGCCGATTGGGTAATAGGCCACTAGAGAGGACGATGTGCCGAAGAATCGGACAAAGCGTCGATGGACCAATGACATGCCGGACAACATGATTCATGCTTAATATTAATTGTCAAGATCGAAGTGTATTTTTACATGTATAGGATTAACTACAATAGCAAGACATAAAGTAAAATGAAGTCCCAGAGTTAAGAACGCGATTTCGTTGGGAGTTCGAGAGTTCATCGGAAGTCCGGACGTTCGTCGGAAGTTCTGCCGGAACCAACCGAGAAGTCCTAGAGCTTGCCAAAGAAGCTTGTTAGAACTCACTAAGAAGATTGTCATGAAGTCCAGGAGCTTGTCAGGAGTCCACTGGAACATTGTCGAGAGATCGTCGGAAGTTCACCGAAAGATCGCCGGAAGAAAACTTGACTTACGGACTCTGTTTAGCTTAGTAAATTTCTTAAAATTTGTAGTTAGCACATAATTGAGATTAGAATTAGGCCAACTCAATTAGGGGACAGTTGGGCCCAAGTTTGGGCTAGTTGGGCCAAGAGAAAGGCCCAAACAGTAACTAAACAGGTGAAACCGTTGTGGCACAGTCTCCAAGACTATGTCAGTCCGTGGTACTGCCCAGTATAGTCTTCTAGGCAGTGGTACCGCTAGATTGAGTGGTGGTACCACCCATTGTCAGACTACAGGCAATGGTACCACCCAGAATAGGCGGTGGTACCGCCCATACCCTAAAATTTTGGGGGTTTGAATTTTAGGCTCCAAATTTGAATCCATTTGGGGCTTATAAATACCCTAGCTATTCGTACATAGATTAGCAAGAAATATTAAGTAAAACTCTATGATTCTAAAGTTGTAAACCTTAGAAAGTTGAGTTCCCTCCTCCCAAAGCTTAGAGAGAGTTCTAAGGGAGATGTGAGAGGGATACCTTGTAAAAGAGGGTTGTAAAAGATTATCTTCTAAACCTGTGAAAAGGAGAAGAGGGGTGTAAAAGGGTAATTGGTCTTTGCCCATTGAAAGAAGACTGATAGTGGATGTTGGTGACCTCGACGGAAGAGGAATCGGCGAAGTGGATGTAGGTCACGACGATCGAACTACTATAAAAATCTAGTTTGCGTTTCTCTTATGTAATTTACTTTACTGCAAACCACTTTACTTGCTTTATATCCACTATGCTCTTCTATATACTTTCAAAGTTAATACCTTTATGAAATGGTTTTTCATCAGAAACAGATTTAATCGTAATGAAGTTTTGAACCGATGTAATTTTTTCTACTGCACTAATTCACCCCCCCTCTTAGTGCCGACTGCTTTCATAAAAATTGGTATTACAGCCTTGTATTTCTCATTTGGTTTTACACTCAAGAGAAATGGCTTTTTTCGACTTTCAAGAGGGACTTTCTCTCATTCGACTTCCCTTGTTCGATGGGACGGACTACACTTATTGGAAAACTCGAATGAGAGTTTTATTACTTTATTTGGATTTAAATCTATGGAGTATTATGGAAAACGGTTTTCGAAGGTCTTCTCTTCCAATGATCTATTGGAATGATTTGGAGAAGAAGACGTTTTCTTTAAATAATAAAGCTATGAATGCACTATTTTATGCCTTAGATAAAATTGAATTTAATCAGGTTTCTACACCCATTTTACGGATGTCGTCAATGGTTTAAAAGCTCTTGGTAAAACTTTTTCAGATTTTGAACTCGTTAACAAGATCTTAAGATTACTTTCTAAAAATTAGGAATCGAAAGTAATGGCAATACAAGAATCAAAAGATTTGAACCATTTTCCAATTGAAGAACTTATAGGGTCTTTAATGACCTATGAAATGATAGGCAATGCACGTAAAGAACTCAAGAACAACCTTCCAAAGACATAAAACAATTGAAGACCACTCGAGCATAAGCTCAAGTGATGGTGAACTTGAACTCATCATGAAATTTAAAAAGTTCATGAAAAAACAATAAAAAAATAAAAATAAACTTAAAAAGAACATAGCAACTTGCTATGAACGCAAGAAAAAGGAAGCACCTTGGGATGAATCGAGCTAATCAGAAGACGAGGAGAAAATCAACAAAGGCAAGGTGACAAACTACTCCTTAACGACTTTCGACGATGAGGTAATCAAAATGCCCTTAGTTTATTTCAAAATTACATAATTCTTTTCATGAATTATATTTTAGTTTAAGAAAATTATATTATATTTTTTGAATTTTATATGAAGTAATGAAAATGTAAAAATAAAATTGGATTATGCTTACCTTTCTAGTGATTTTAAAAAAAATCATGAAAATTGCTTGCTTTATGATAAAGAAACAAATTGTTAGACTTAAATCTAATGCTTAAGATAAATCCTATGTATGTTTTTAGGAAGCATTAATGTGTATCAAATTATGCTATTTGATTTTGATTGAAAATGTTTTATGAAATCATGTTAGAGGTTTTAATGATATAACAATGTGTATCTTAATGATTTTCACATTGCCTTCCGATTATAAAAGAAAATTGCATGACTACAACAAATAAAATGATCTTGATGGAAAATGCTTTATGTTTGATGAAATCAATTTTGAAATGATGCATAATGATTTTTGTGATTTATGGTTTACTAATATTTGTCACAACAAAAGTTGCTTTTTCAGTTTTAAATAAGATGGATGATTTTTATGATGAAATTTATTTTTTGATCCTAAAAGTTGATGCATATTTTTATTTGTAATAAAAAGATAAAGGCATACCTGTATGAAACCAATAACTTAAGATGGAACATCTCTATCTTATTGATTTTTCGATAAAAGATTAATGAATCCATATATATTATACTTTTGTGAATCTCTTAGACTATGAAAATGATTTGATGAATTTGAATGAGTTTTATCAAAATCATAATTTCTCATGAAATCTTTTATACGAATCAAGATTTTTCATGATCTCCTAAGAATTCTTTACATTATTTATTTAAGAGGAGATTTGTTAAAATGAATCACGGTTTCTCTTGATTTCTCGAAATTATAACTTGAGTATTCTTTTTATAAATCAAGATTGTTTACTATGATTCTTTCTTTTCACTATTTGAGTTATCTAAAAAGAATCATAATATGTCTCTTAATATTTACAATTTGTCTTCATGATTTGTATATCTCATCACTGATTTTTCTTGTTATCCCTTCATGTGATGATATGAAATCATGCAATACTCATGATATTGTGTTGATTTAACAAATTGAATGAGTTAAAAATAATGATTAATGTTTTGAAAATAAATGATTGTATCATGTTTGATGATTTTACATGTTGAAATTATGCATGATGAGTTGAAGTGATGATT
Source organism: Musa balbisiana (assembly GCA_004837865.1). Taxonomy (NCBI): domain Eukaryota; kingdom Viridiplantae; phylum Streptophyta; class Magnoliopsida; order Zingiberales; family Musaceae; genus Musa; species Musa balbisiana. The sequence goes on along the minus strand of CM017188.1, from coordinate 40,104,328 downwards.
TAAAGATATTTATTCAAATACATGAATCAATAATCTTTTTATTCAAATGAATCATGATTTTTTGGAATTATAACTTTTATGATTTATAATGAATTGAGAGATATTATATATGAATCAAGATCGTTTGTGTTCTCTCATGACATCTTTTAAGGTTTATGACTTGAATTTTATTATGTAAAATTCTTTGAATTTATGAAGTATATCTCATCAACAAATTCTTTTTGATATTCCTCATGTGATGATATGAATACATGAAATACTCATGATATTATTTTGATGCATGCAATGATGAAATATTCATGATGAAAAATTGTTTTGACATTCACGACTTGATTTTTAATCTTTGTTACTTTACCTTTGTCATAATTTGAAAATTGATGTAAAGGGTCTTCCCTTCTTTTTAACAATGACAAAGGAGAAAATAAAAGATGCTAGCTTGCACAATACAAGAAGAAAGCAAATATGCTAAACTTGCATATCTCTAATTTTGCTAGCTTGCATATCATAAAGAGAAGCAAAATTTTGCTTAACTTAATGTCTCAAATATTACTAGCTTATATGCTCTAAAATGATAAAAAATTTGCTAGCTTATATGTTGTAAAACTTGCATATCGTAAATTTGCTAGCTTATATATTCGAATATGATGTAGAAGTTGCTATCTTGAACATCACCAAGATTTGCTAGCTTGCAATCTCAAGAAGCAAAAATCTTAACTTGCACATCTAGCAAAATTTACAAACTTGCAAAACTCATAAAATCTACTAGCTTCCATGATGATTAAACTTAGATTTATTATGCAATGATTTGAACTGTAATATCTCAAACACTTGAAAGTTGTACTTCTCCTTTTTGTTGATGACAAAGGGGGAGAAGTGTGATCATGTTATGCATGATGACGTGTTACAAATATTCATGATGAAATTTGCAATGACTTGAATTTAGCTTAAATTCAAGATTCTATCAATATGAAATATTGATAGGGGGAGTTAAGGTTAACTCCGTCATCAATTGGTTGTCATCATCAAAAGGGAGAGATTGTTGAATCTCGTATTTTGATGATGAAACCAATTGATAAGTGTTTATGATTTGATTTGCATTTTGAGTGATGCAAGATGCTTCGATCAGATTGAGACAATTAAAGCAGGAAGAATCATATTGGGCCGGTGGAACATGTCAGTGCTAGTCATAGGTGCCCAGCAAGCCAATCACGTGAGTGATGGCACATGTGACTTGATACAAAATCTTTTTGCTTATTATATTTTGACATATATCACTTTATATATATATATATATATATATATATATATATATATATATATATATATATATATATATATATATATATATATATATATTGTGATGTCCTTGGATTTATGCAATGGGAATCGGATCGTGATGAGATCGATTCACCTTTAAACATAGATCCTAAATAATCCCGGTCATAGGTTACTCGAGAGGGACATCGTGATAATCGGACAGACTGGTGTGTTGTATACCCGTCCATATGATGGATGCAGCTGGTCTCATAGCTGCTTGTGTAGGGACACTAGGGATACAGTACAGGTGCTTATTGGAGAATGAGTTCATTGATTGATCCGCTTACGGAATGCTGGATAGTTGATGATGCCTTATTGTCAGACAACGATTCTGTAGTCCTAGTGGTGTATCTGGTCCTTAGACTTGAGACTCCAACGATGTCCTGTATGAGTGCTCCACTCTTTAATACCAGACTTATAGGTTTGGCTGTCCCAAATCTAGTACAACTGGTCAATGGGAGTGATAGTCGACCTTACGAGGGCTATTGAGTGTCGATAGAGGATCATCCACTCTCGGCGACATGAGAGGAATATCCCATGTGTTCATGCTCAGACAAATCCCTAGCTAGAGTCATTCGGGTTGAGAGAGAAAGAGTTCTCTGGGAGAATCCGATTAGAGCGAGACTCGAGTAAAAACCGTATGGGTCTAACAGCACCATGCTCGATATACGGTCTCTGGGATATTAGATGGATGAGGGACTATATGTACATGGTAACTGAGAACAGATAGGTCCAATAGGTTGGATTCCCCTACATCGTCTAGGGCTACGGCGTAGTGGCCTAGTATGTCCGTAGTCGATGAGTCGAGTGAATTATTACAAAGATAATAATTCACTAAATTAGAAGGAGTTTCGACAAGTATGACTCACGGCCAACTCGATATTGGGCTTAGAGGGTCACACACATATGGTAGGCATTGCGATGAGTAGAGGTTCGGATATGAGATATCCGACGAAGCCCTTGTCTTATTGGATGCAGATCCAATACCCACTAGGGGAGGATCCATTAGGGTTTGATAGGGGACCTCTATAAATAGGAGGGATTCAGAGCCTTATAGGCGAGAGCCTTTGCTTGCCTCTCCTATTCTCTTCCCCTCTCCACCTTAGAGCAGGCCTGGAGTTTTGAGGAGCATCGTCGCAGCCCTGTTGTGTAGATCACCACTAGAGAGGAGAACACTTGACCTCCTTCACCCTCTCCTAAAGATTTGCAAGGAAACAAGGATATACGATCTCCCTAGGTAACACAATCTACTCTATACGTAGTTTTAAGTTTCGTGGATTTTACTCACCAATCTTCACACAATGACGAACATCTCTTTAGAAATAAGGGATTTTGTTTTTCTTATTCTTCCGCTGCGCATGTGATATCGCCCCCAAGATTTTCCAATAGTGGTATCAGAGCTAGGTTGTTCATGCAATAGATTGGTTTTGAACTACGTGTGTTGTGTTTTGGAGTAGCTTTTGATGTCAAAATCATTGACGCAAAAGCGAAAAAAGGCAACAATTGTTGCTGCCCTCATTGCCATCGTAGATGGCAGCACTGCAATCTACGTGCAGGCAGGCAGCCTACAGTAGCAGTTGCAAGGCCGCGCGTGTGCAGGCGGGAGCTGCCTGCACGTAGGGCCGCAAGCACGACGGCAATAGTAGGGGAGGATGAGGGCATTAGGGTTTTCTAGGCAAAAGGATAGTTTTGCCCCTCGGAATTTGAGAAATTCTAGTTTTAGTCTTTTGTCTAAATTATGAAAATACCCCCAGGAATTAAGAAATTCCCTATATGTCCCTTATTTTATAAAATATTAATTAATTAAAAGGTTTAGTTGATTACTATTTTTATTATTATCTAGTAGTCCTACATGATGATGATTATTTATACATGTGATGTATGATGTGTGGACAGATGATCATGGACCGTGTAATGTGTATACTTGTGATTATTATTATTGGGGTCTGCGAGCCTCCATTATATTTCTCGTTTATTGTCGGGCCTACGTGCCTATGATTAAGTTGTAATCACATGAGGAGGCACAGCGGGAACGTGGATATGATAGCGGGACCCACAAGACGGACGATCGCGATGCATGAAGATGCATCGAGATGTCGATGGAACCGACGAGGACGAGATGGACGATCACAGGGCATGAAGATGCACTGTTGCACACATAGATCTTGATGTGAGTGATTAGGCTCACTGGCTCGGACCTAATCACATTAGGTTGTGGTCCATGATCATCTGGTATGATTGCTTATACCCATATTAGATATGTATATATATTTGCATGCGATGGTGATATATATTAAATATGTATATGTGTGACATGTCATATTAGGAGACCAAATCATAGAAACATCTCTCACGATAATATTAAGTTGGTAAACGTGAGGCAATTAGATTGACCCACATGACCTTCCATCGTTATAAGTAGAAACCGATTCCCGGTGTAGGTTGAGTTGGTCGAGTCCCTCGAGATTCACCTATATCATGATTCGCTATCTTGCTTATGACATAGAGATGTCACCGGTGACCTGAGGACATGGTATGCTTGGTCGAGTCCCTCGAGGGTATATCATCAAATCAGACTCATCTTGTAACGAAGGTGTTGACTTAACCGAGTATCATGGTTGGTCGAGTCCCTCGAGACCATGGTGATTCGAAGGCCGAATAGGACAGGAATCACAAGGAGTTGTGATCGACAAGAGTTGCCTACCTTTTAGGCTTAGTGTGATTGGTCGAGTCTCTCGAGGTTACACTAAAATGCTGATTGGATCCTAATCCCCACTAGAAGTCTACCGGAGACTTCTGTTTTACGTGCTGAGGGTGTCGCATGACTCGCTAGTAAAATAGTGGGAGCATATTAAGATAGAAGTCCATATCTTGATAGTTTATTTCTTGCAAAATCTGTATGTTATTCATTTCTGCTGCATTTTTATTTCAGAAAATGTCACTTTCAAATCCCTTACGTGGCATATTTGATGTCAACCGCCTCACTGGTCCAAATTATACGGATTAGCTCTGTAACTTGAGAATTGTTCTCATGATGGAGAAAATCGTGTACGTCCTTGATACAGTGATGCCTACGCCCGAAGAAGGGGCAAGCGAGGATGAGATCGCTTGCTACATGAAGTACATTGATGATTCCACTCTTGCTCAGTGCTATATGTTGGGCTCTATGACTCCTGAGTTACAGAGATAACATAAAAAGATGGATACCAGATCCATTCTCCTACATGTCCACAAATTGTTTGAGGAACAAGGAAGGACTCAGCGATATGAGATATCCAAGAGTCTCTTCCGCACTAGGATGACTGAGGGGATACCAGTTCAAAACCATGTCCTAAAGATGATTGAGTGGATGGAGAAACTCACAGGTCTAGGAATGGTCCTAGAGGATAACTTGTGTGTGGACATTATGCTTCAGTCCTTATCAGATTCCTTTTCATAGTTCATAATGAATTTTAATATGAACAAGCTTGAGGTGACTCTCCCAGAGCTCCTCAATATGTTGAGGGAGGCAGAGAGTACTATTAAGAAAGAGAAGCCAGTTCTCTACACTGGTGAGACCAGAAAGAAAAGGAAAGCAGAAAGGTCCCTTAAGAAGGGAAAGGGCAAGGGAAGACCAGGTAAAGCAAAGGTTGCTAAGAAAGACCCAACAAAGGATAAAGGCTAATGCTTCCACTGTGGCAAAGATAGGCACTGGAAGAGGAACTGCAAAGAGTACCTTGCAGAAAGGGCGAAACAAAAGCTTGATGAAGCTTCAGGTATATTCACGATCAGTCTCCATTTGTCAGACTCTTATGATAACACTTGGGTATTGGATACCGGTAGTGCTAATCATATATGCAATTCGTTGCAGGTTCTAGCAAGGCCTAGGAGACTAGAGAGAGGCGAGATAGACCTCAAGATGGGTAATGGAGCAAAAGTTGCTGTAGTAGCTATTGGCGAGGTCACCCTACATCTGCCTGGTGGAGCTTTTATTGCATTAGATGCATGTTATTTTGTTCCTTCTATTATCAAAAACATTATCTCCATTTCATGTTTGACAGTTAGTGGATATAAATTAGTTTTTGAGAATAATGGTTATTCGATATTATTAGATGATAAGATCATCATGAAAAGAACATTGCATAATGGTTTATTTATGTTAGACACTACTCCACATATCATGAATGTAAATGTGTCCAAGAGGAAACGAGATGAGATGAACAGTGCATACCTATGACATTGTAGGCTAGGTCACATCCATGAAGGAAGGATTCAAAAGTTGCTAAATGATGGATATCTAGATCTATTCGACTATGTGTCATATGCAACTTGCGAGCCTTGCCTTTGTGGAAAACTGACCAACTCTCCATTTAGTGGAACTGGAGAGAGAGCCACTGAGTTGTTGGAACTCATACATAGTGATGTATGTGGACCCATGTCAACTCATGCCATTGGTGGTTACTCCTACTTCATTACTTTTACTGATGATTTCTCAAGGTATGGATATGTGTACTTAATGAAGTACAAGTCCGAAGCCTTTGAGAAATTCAGAGAGTATAAGAATAAGGTGTAGAACTAGACTGGAAAGAGTATCAAAACTCTTCGATCAGATCGAGGAGGTAAGTACTTAAGTACAAAGTTTACTCAGTTCTTTAAGGACCATGGGATATTATCCCAATGGACACCTCCTTATACACCTTAGCTCAATGGTATCTTTGAAAGGAGAAATCGTACGCTATTAGACATGGTACGATCCATGATGAGTTTCGCTGACTTACCCATCTCATTCTGGGGATATGCCCTAGAAACCGCAGCTTACCTTCTGAACAGAGTTTCAACTACGCCGGTAGTGTCTACACTATATGAGATATGGAAAGGGAAGAAGCCTGATCTTAAGGTTGTTAAGATTTGGGGCTGCCCTGCCCACATTAAAAGACACAAACCCCAATAAGTTAGAATCGAGGATAGAGCGATGCAAATTTATGGGATACAAATATGGATACCTCAAGGAAACTTGTGGGTATTATTACTATTATCTAGAAGACCAAAAGGTCTTTGTGGCTAAGAGAGCAGTGTTCCTTGAGAAGGAACACATTCTTGGCGGAGATAGTGGGAGCATGATAGAGTTGAGTGAGGTTGGAGAACCAAGCTCAAGCACCACTCTACAGCCCGAGTCTGTTTAGGTACCTAATACACAAGTTTCAACTTTACGTAGGTCTGATAGAGTATCCCATCCTCCTGAGAGATATGTGAGACATATTAGAGGAGAGGATGTTGAGGATATTGATCCTTAGACCTATGAGGAGGTTATTATAAGTATAGACTCCGGGAAGTGGCAAGAAGCCATGAATTCTGAGATGGATTCTATGTACTCCAACAAGGTTTGGAACATAGTTGATGCGCCCAAAGGTATTGTACCCATCGGTTGCAAGTGGATCTTTAAGAAAAAGATCGGAGTAGATGGAAAGGTAGAAACCTATAAAGCAAGGCTAGTGGCTAAGGGGTATCGTCAAAGGCAAGGTGTTGACTATGACGAAACCTTCTCACTCATAGCAATGCTAAAATCCATCAAAATTCTATTGGCTATTACAACATACTATAATTATGAGATCTGGTAGATGGATGTGAAAACCGCATTCCTCAATGGGAACCTCGAGGAGGAGGAGTATATGATACAACCTGAGGTATTCGTGTCCAAGAACTGCCCAGATAAGGTGTGTAGGTTGCTTAGATCTATTTATGGACTAAAGCAAGCTTCCCGAAGTTGGAACATAAGATTTGATGAGGCAATCAAATCTTATGACTTCGTTAAGAATAAAGATGAGCCTTGTATATACAGGAAGGTAAGTGGGAGCGCTATCACCTTTTTGGTATTATATGTGGATGACATCCTGATCATCGGAAATGACGTAGGAATACTATCCACAGTAAAGGCTTGGTTATCTAGACACTTCTCCATGAAGGACTTAGGGGAAGCATCCTATATCTTGGGGATTTGGATCTATAGAGATAGATCCAAGAGGATGCTTGGCTTGTCCCAGTCCAGGTACATAGAAACCATTATCAAAAGGTTTGGCATGGAAAATTTCAAGACAGGTCTCATACCGATGAGACATGGGATATCGCTTTCTACGAGTATGTCCCCAAAGACTCAAAAAGAAAGAGCAAACATGGATATGATACCTTATGCCTCAGCAATAGGGTCTATCATGTATGCCATGCTGTGTACTAGGCCTGATATAGTGCATGCTCTGAGTGTCACAAGCAGGTATCAAACAGATCCAGGCTTGGACCATTGGAAAGCAGTAAAGTGTATCCTTAAGTACTTGAGAAGGACTAAGGATCTTTTACTAGTATATGAAGGTAGTAGCCTTAAGGTTGAAGGCTACACAGACTTAAGTTTTCAGTCTGATGTCGATGATAGCAAGTCAAATTCTGGGTACATGTACACCTTGAATGGAGGAGCAGTGTGCTGGAAGAGTTCCAAGTAAGATACTACTACTGACTCGACCACATAGGCGGAGTACATTACTGTATTAGATGCAGCAAAGGAGGGAGTCTGGGTGAAGAAGTTCATCACCGATTTGGGAGTCGTGTTAGGTAGCGAGGAGTCGATCTCCTTATATTGCGACAACAACGAGGCGATTGCTCAAGCAAAAGAACCCAGGTCTCATTAGAAATCTAAGCATGTTTTGAGGAGGTTCCACCTTATCAGAGAGATCGTAACCCGAGGAGATATAGCAGTGGAAAGAGTTCCATCCGAAGATAACATTGCAGATCCATTAACAAAGCCATTGTCTCAGATTGTCTTTGAGTGTCATAGGGGTCTGATGGGGATCAAACACATAGGTGATTGGCTTTAGGTCAAGTGGGAGATTGTTAGTCATAGGTGCCCAACAAGCTAATCACGTGAGTGATGGCACGTGTGACTTGATACAGAATTTTTTTGCTTATTATATTTTGGCATATATCACTTTATAACTATTGTATATATATATATATATATATATATATATATATATATATAGTGATGTCCTTGGATTTGTGCAATGGGAATCGGATCGTGATGAGATCACGATAATGAGATCGATTCACCTTTAAAAAAAGATCCTAAATAATCCCGGTCATGTGTTACTTGAGAGGGACATCGTGATAACCGGATAGACTGGTGTGTTGTATACCCGTCCATATAATGGATGTAGCTGGTCTCATAGCTGCTTGTGTAGGGACACTAGGGATCCAGTACAGGTGCTCATTGAAGAATGAGTTCACTGATTGATCCGCTTACGAAATACTGGATGGTTGATGATGCCTTATTGTCAGACAGTGATTCCATAATCCTAGTGGTGTATCTGGTCCTTAGACTTGAGACTCCAAGGATGTCCTGTATGAGTGCTCCACTCTTTGATACCAGACTTATAGGTTTGGCTGTCCCGGATCTAGTATAACTGGTCACTAGGAGTGGTAGTCAACCTTACGAGGGCTATTGAGTGTCGATAGAGGATCATCCACTCTCGGCGACATGAGAGGAATATCCCATGTGTTCTTGCTCAAACAAAACCCTGGCTAGAGTCATTTGAGTTGAGAGAGAAAGAGTTCTCTGGGAGAATCCGATTAGAGCGAGACTCGAGTAGAAACCGTATGGGTCTGACAGCACCATGCTCGATATACGGTCTTTGGAATATTAGATGGATGAGGGACTATAGGTACACGGTAATTGAGGACAAACAGGTCCAATAGATTAGATTCCCCTATATCGTCTCGGGACTACAGCGTAGTGGCCTAGTATGTCCATAGTCGATGATTCGAGTGAAGTATTACAGAGATAATAATTCACTAAGTTAGAAGGAGTTTTGATAAGTATGACTCACAAACAACTCGATATTGGGCCTAGAGGGTCACACACATATGGTAGGCATTGCGATGAGTAGAGGTTCAAATATGAGATATCCGACGGAGCCCTTGTCTTATTGGATGCAGATCCAATACCTACTAGGGGAGTATCCATTAGGGTTTGACAGGGGACCTCTATAAATAGGAGGGATTCAGAGCCTCATAAGCTAGAGCCTTTGCTTGTCTCTCCTATTCTCTTCCCCTCTCCACCTCAAAGCAGGCCTGGAGTTTTGAGGAGCGTCGTCGCAGCCCTACTGTGTGGATCACTGCTAGAGAGGATGACGCTTGACCTCCTTCACCCTCTCCTAAAGATCTGCAAGGAAATAGGGATATACGATCTCCTTAGGTAATACAATCTACTCTATACGTAGTTTTAAGTTTCGTGGATTTTACGCACTAATCTTTGCACAACAACGAACATCTCTTTGGGAATCGGGGATTTTGTTTTTCTTGTTCTTCCACTGCGTATGTGATGTCACTCCCAAGATTTCTCAACAATCAGAAGATTGGATGTCGAGCTGGAGGATCGGTCGACGTATCGACAGAAGGCTTCGGGTCATGAGTTTGGGCATCGGGCCAAGAAGAGCGGATATTGCACTAAGGATATCGGAGTTGCGAAGTCAACTGGTCGATTGGGTAATAGGCCGCTAGAGAGGATGATGCACCGAAGAATCAGATGAAACGTCGATGGACCAATGACATGCTGGACAACATGATTCATGCTTAATATTAATTGTCTAGGTCGAAGTGTGTTTTTACATATGCAAGATTAACTACGATAGCAAGACATAAAGCAAAATGAAGTCCCAGAGTCAAGAATGCGATTTCGTTGGGAGTTTGAGAGTTCATCGAAAGTCCGGACGTTCGTCGAAAGTTCTACCGGAACCAACTGAGAAGTCCTCGAGTTTGCCAAAGAAGCTCATCAGAACTCACCAAGAAGATTGTCATGAAGTCCAGGAGCTTGTTAGGAGTCCGCTGGAACATTGCCAAGAGATTATAGGAAGTTAGCCAAAAGATCGCCGGAAGAAAACTTGACTTACGGACTCTGTTTAACTTAGTAAATGTCTTAAAATTTGTAGTTAACATATAATTGAGATTAAAATTGGGCCAACCCAATTAGGGGACAGTTGGGCCCAATATCCATTTGGGGCCTATAAATACCCCAGCTATTCCTGCATAGATTAGTAAGAAATATTGAGTAAAACCCTATGATTTTAAAGTTGTAAACCTTAGAAAGTTGAGTTCCCTCCTCCCAAAGCTTAGAGAGAGTTCTAAGGGAGGTGTGAGAGGGATACCTTATAAAAGAGGGTTGTAAAAGGTTGTCTCCTAAACCTGTGAAAAGGAGAAGAGGGGTGTAAAAGGGTAGTTGGTCTTCGCCTATTAAAACAAGACCGATAGTGGATGCTAGTGGCCTCGACGGAAGAGGAATCAACGAAGTAGATGTAGGTCACGATGACCGAACCACTATAAAAATCTGGTTTGCATTTCTCTTATGCAATTTACTTTACCGCAAACCACTTGCTTTATATCCATTACGCTCTTCCACATGCTTTCAAAGTTAATACCTTTACGAAACGGTTTTTCGTTCGAAAACGGATTTAATTGCAACGAAGTCTTGAACTGATATAATTTTTACCGCTGCACTAATTCACCCCCCCCCTCTTAGTGCTAACTACTTTCCTAACAAAACATATAGAATGCAAATGATATTACAACTCCTCTCTTTACTAGTGAATCACTCAAGTTATGTGATGGAAACCTTGCTACGAATTCCACTCAATACCGACAAGTACTTGTCTCCTTACAATACTTGGCTCTCACTCTTTTGAACATCTCATTTGCAGTCAATAAATTATCATAATTTATGCATCGACTATCTACTATGTATTGGTCTATGGTCAAACGAATTTTACAGTATCTTAAAGGGACCCTCAATCATGGCCTCTTTCTTCGCAAAAATGTTCCACTCCATCTCTATGCTTTTGTTGATGCCGATTGGGCAAGGAACTTTGATGATAGAACATCCACGTCATGATATATTATTTTCCTTGAAGCTACTATAATCAGCTAGAGTTCTAAAAAACAAAAGACAATCGCATGGTCTACAACTGAAGCTGAATACCGCGCCATCACTACTGCCACTACTGAACTCAATTGGATCACAAATCTGCTCAAGGAACTCAATGTCAACTCTACCATTACTCCTACAATATATTATGATAATGTTGGATCTACCTACTTATGTGCCAATCCGATGTTCTACTCTCGCATGAAACACATTACCATCGATTTTTACTTCGTGCAAGATCAAATTATCAGACACCAACTATGTGTTTCTCACATGCATATGGCTGATCAACTAGCAGACTCACTCACGAAGCCTCTCGCTCGTAAACTATTTTCATTACATCGGTCCAAGATTAACATTCTTGATAAAAACTCAATCTTGCGAAAAATTCTCTAACCAGTTGAGAAAAATTCTCTATACTAATATATATAAATAGCCATCAAATTTACTATCTCAAGCATATTTTATAACTATATTTCATACTCTATCAATTAGGATAGTAGGAGTATCATCTGGAATCTACTTGTTACACCAATAATCTTTTACATTTAAGACTCCCCAATTTTGATTGTCTTGCTAGGCTCAACATCACTGCATATCAAAATTATGCTCTTTGTGATCTTTCCTTAGAATATGTTGAACATCTATTTTTAACTTCTGTTTGGTCCTTGGAATCAAATAATCTAGGATTTTAGTTTTAGTTCTTCGATGATTGGGTGAATAGCTGTGAGTGAGATTAATGAGGGAGAAAATTTACCCATCATGAGTTTCTTCATGCTTTATTAGCTAACATTCTATTTGGGCTTTGGATTGCCAGAAATGAAAAGTTTTCCAACACAAAAGAACTAGTCTATTGGGATTTGGAGGAAAGCTGTGACTGAAGGTAGCTATTTTGCTAGAAAACTACATTCTAGTTAAGACAAATCTGCATATTTCTAGTTTGATCATATTGTACTAAACCTCCACATGGCTTTCATAAGATCAATACTAAAAACTTTCTCTCTCTCTCTCTCTCTCTCTCTCTCTACAAGAGGGGCTCGTGGACTTGTCACAACATGTATTCGCTGGGTGTAAGCCTACTGTGCATCTATCGTCTCTTCAATGCCTGGAGGAACTTTTCTATGCTTGGAAAGAAGGATTCACTTCTGTGATACTTCAAACTAATTCAAAGTTTATCCAAGATTATACTGAGGGCAATCATACTCCGGGAGAGCAAGAACTTAATTTTTGACATCTGTCATTACACTTCAAGATTCCAATTTTTTTTTTATGGTTACATTACTTTGATGAGTGTAACAACATGATAAGACCCTAGGGTTTGTCCATAGACAGAAATAATATTTCATTGTCTATCGAAGAGAAACTGTTACATAACTATTTATAGAGTTCCACCTAGAGTCCATTAAGACTTGGACTCTAAGAATAAATAAATATTAAATAAACCTCTATCCGACTCTAACTGAATTAAACAAATTTAATAAACATTATTCAAAAGCTTTAGAAAATAAAGGGATTATAAAGGATCCTAACAATTCCTTCCCCTTTAAATCAACCTTGTCCTCAAGGCTGAGTAGTATCAAACTCGAGGAGCTTCTTTTTCAGCACTTCAGTCATAGGTTATCTGCAGCGCATCACAACCTGTTGATCAAGTATGGTCTCCACTTTTTGATACTGTAAGCAATAAGTCGACATTTTAGTGTAGTAATCATTGTAAAAAACTCCTGGCCTTGTATAATCAATTTTATCTTTGAACATTTGCTATCATAAGTTAAAATCCATCTATTAACAATATTTACTTCAAATCTATCACAACCTTCAATGTAATAAGCCAATCAGTCCGTAGCCTTACTGTCCATAAAATTTTTAGTGCTACTAGTATCAATCAAAACTATAACATGCTGATGTTCCAGAGTTCCTCCAACTTTCGTATTTTGTGGGGTAGAGTAGCCGGTTAATGCATGCATTGTATATATGATAGGTCTAACTTTTTCATTAGAATCCATACCTTCATGATCGGAGTCCATATTCTTAGCTTTCGGTTCCTCTCCAATTGGTTCAATCATCAGAAGTTGCCCTTGTTTACCTTGGTGCTCCCTACTCTACTTTTGATCATAATACAAACCCCTTGCTGATCTTCCCTTGATTTCTTCTTGGGTTAATCTTTGGGTGTCAGGGTTTTGGTTGGGAATAGATAGGGTGGGTAGCTTGCTGATCATCTGGTTATTGTCACTTCTATTTTCATGATTTTCCCTACTGATTTTTTCCTCATGCAAGCATGCAAATAAGATCGCAATTATCATAGTGCAGGGTTGACAAACCTTGACTTCACACTAGATATCTGGATAAAGTCCTTTGATAAATGTACACACGAGTTGTCGTTCAGACCAATCTCTAGCTTGATTTGATAATCTTTCAAACCTGCTCTGATATTCTAATACTGTAGAAGTCTAATGAATTTTAGCGAGCTGTCCATCAATATTCTTGTATTCTGATGGGCCAAAGCAAACAAAAAGCCCTCTCTTGAACTACTCCCACAAGGGAACTCCGTGGCAAGTTTCATACCAATTATACTACTAGATTGCATTTCCGTCTAGTTGGATTGAGGCTATTTCTACCTTGGATTCTTCTAGGGTCCTATGAAAGTGAAAAAAATTTCTGCTCTAGAGATCCAACTAGTCAGATCCTCATCTTCCCATCTTGGAAATTCTACCTTAATGGGTGGGTAGTTTGTGTCATAATTTTGGGGTCCTTTTCCTATATCTCTGGATTTGTTCAACGTAAATCTATAATCCCCAATTCTTGTTTCTGATATCTAGTCAAGGGCATTAGCACTGTCGACATGAAGCTGTCAAGGAAGTGGACGATGAGGGTAGTGTTGTGATCGCTGCGAGGAGGAAGAGTTGCTGCCTTGTTTCTGTCGCCATGAGGAGGGAGGCAACGTTGAAGCGACCGGGGTTGAGAAGGGGAATCGGTGGTGCATGTGTTGCTAGGGTTGAGGCAGGGCAGCACAAAGTGTGAGGAGGGAAGGTCACTGGCTGGGGAGCAGTGACGACGGTGGCCGAGGAGGAGGCAGCGAGGGTCGTGGTTGGGATGCAGGTGGCGATCGTCACTAGCCAGGGAGTGCGGTGGTGGAGAGGGGAAACAATGGTGCGTGGCTATCGACCGGGAAACTGCAATGGTCGAGCAGCTATGGCTACGAGTCATGGCTAGGAAGTAGCAACAGCGGTGGTCGCTGGCCGGAGAGCAACGGCGACGGTGGTCGCTAGCTGGAAGTAGAGGAAGCGGTAATGGCGTGTTAGGAACAATGCTTTATTTTTGTCACTACGAGAAGGGAAGGTTGTTACCAGGGTTGAGAGGCAGTAGTGGCGGTGCGGCTAGGAGCAAGGTCGTCGAGGATGAGGAGCAGCAAAGGGTCACCGAGGCTAGGTGCTGCCAGGGGGTGGTCTATTGGTCTGGAGGAGGGGAGGTCGAGCGATTGCGATTGTGACCTAAGGGGAGGCGGGCGACGGTGGAGAAGGAGGCAGCAAGGGTCACGATTGGGAGGTGACCAATGGTCGTCGCTGGCCGAGGAGTTACGGTGGTGGAGAGGGGAAACAAGGGTGCTTTGTTTCTATCGCACCACAGCAGGAGCCGCTGGCGATGCTGAAGTATCGCGAGTGGTTAAGGAGAAGGCTAGCAATGGTGATGGCTCATGTGAGAGGCGACAGGCGGCGATGGACTCTGGCTAGGGAGCGGGGTTGCAGCGGGATGGGGCATCATCTCCTGGCAGCGGTGGTGGCTCTAGTGGGAGGCGACAGGCGACCACGTACTCTGGCCAGGAAGCGGGGTGGTGGTGGTTCGTCGGCCAGGAAGCAGTGACGGTAGTGATCGTTGACCGGAGAGCAGCGACGACAAGTGGGCTGGTCAGAAGCATGGGAAGTAAGGGTGCGAGGCTGCGACTTCTTCTTCTCTCTCTTCTCATTTTTTTTTGAAGATGAAGATAACTGTAGTAAGGATCGCTGCTCTGATACCAAATGATAAGACCCTAGGGTTTTATCATGGAAGAAAAGGGAGAAAAGGGGATGACCACTTCGAGAGCATCGACCTCTTTGATCACTTCAAGAGGATCGGCCTCCTAGGATTTGTCCATAGACTGGAATAATATTTCATTGTTTGCTAAAGAAAAATGGTTATATCACTATTTATAGTGTTCCACCCAGAGTCCATCAAAACTTGGGCTCTAATAATAAATAAATATTAAATAAATCTCTACTTGACTCTAACTAAACTAAACAGACTCAATAAACATTATTCAAAAACTTTAGAAAATAAAGAGATCATCCTAACACAATAGGGTTACATATCTTTTAAGTTTAGTGATCATTAAAGCTTACAATATGAGATCAAACCAAATAACCTTGCTTCCATAGTTGTTGTTTTGTCTCAAATGTCTTGAGATTGTAAAGGAGGAAGAATGAAGATATATAATTGCACACCTTGCGTTGTTAACTCGAACAAGACACTATCACTACAGAAAGCATCAGACGAGCTCTACATAGTAAAACTAGAAATAGAAGGTTATTGCAAGAGACACATCGATTTCTAGTTTCTCCACCCCCAAAGCAAAGAGATTCCGAATACCACGTAACCTCGCATGCCCTTCAGCTCTGAAAAGGAAATGCTAATTAATTTACGACAATACACAATATATAAGACACATCATCCATGGAATTCTTTAGCCCTCCAGATTTGGAACTCTTTATTATATTTGCCCAATGCTACATCTCGATTTGCCCAATACTCAAGTATCAGAAAAATTTAATATACCTAATTCTCTTCTTACAAAATCAAATTATTCCTCAATCAAGGGTTTTGTAAAAATATTAGCTAATTGATATTTTGTATCAATAAATTCTATAGATATGTCATGGTTATTAACATGATCTTGTATAAAGTAATGCTTAATATCAATATGTTTAGTTTTAGAGTATTGAATAGAATTTTTTATTAAGCATATTGTACTAGTGTTATCACACTTTATAGGTATATTTTTCAGGTGAATTTTATAATCCTCTAAAGTATTTTTTATCCATATAACTTGAGCACTGCATGCACCAACTGCTATATACTCAACTTCGGTTGTAAATAATGCAATCGAGTTTTGTTTCTTGGAAGACCAAGAGACAAGTGCGTGTCCCAAAAGTTGATATGTTTTGGATGTACTTTTTCTATCTATTTGGCAGCCAACAAAATCTGCATTGGCATAACTAAGCAATTCAAAGTTTTTTTATTTTGGATACCATAATCCTAGTTTAGGAGTTCCTTTTAGGTATCTAAAAATCTTTTTAACAACTTTAAGTGAGATTGTTTGGGGTTAGATTAAAACCTAGTACAAAGTCCTATGCTAAACATGATGTTCGATCTGTTAGGATTAAGAGCACTAAGAGGGGGGGCGGGGGTGAATTAGTGCAGCGGAAAACTTTCGACGATTTAAAACTGCGTTCGTACGAAAAAAAATGATTTTGATGCAAAAGCCGATTTGGAAAGTTCTTTAACTTAAGATCAAGCGAAGTGCACTTAAAGTAAAGCTATGGAGGCAATTTGCAGTTAAGATAGAGAACATAATATAAATACAAACTAAGATTTAGAGTGATTCGGTCAATCTTGACTTACATCCACTTTTGGCTTCCTCCTCCGATGAGGTCACTAACGTACACTAGAGGCCTTCCTTCAATAGGCGAAGGCCAACCACCCTTTTACAGTTTCACTCTTTTTGACGAGCTTAGGGGACAACCCTTATAGATTTGTCACTCTTCTCTTGAATGATCAAAACTTGGAAGAAAAGAGGGAGAAGAACTTTTGCCCTTTATAACACTTTTGAGCTCTAAAAATTATAGAGTAAGATCAAGCTTTTCAGTACCATTTTATGCAAGAAAGGGTCGGGTATATATAGGCCCCAAACTCGTTTGAATTTGGAGCTTAAAATGTCATATCCCGAATTTTCGGGGTCCTGACGGTACTACCGCCATAATTGGGCGGTACTACCACTTGACAAGGGCAATACCACCACCCAACCTCACTCGGAGACCGAGCTCAGGCGATACCACCGCTTGACATGGGCGATTCCACCGCCCAGCTTTCCTGGGAGACTAAGCTCCTAGGCGATGCCACCGTCGGTCAGGAAATCTAGGTCCGAATGGGCTGATCCATTCGGCCCAATTTGGGTCTGTCAAGGGCCCAATTGCCCCAAGATTAAGTTAATGGGATCACCTCCCATTTCTAACTTAATCATCATGCTAACTATGATATTTTTAAGACATTTACTGCAACTTGCTCCGGTGCGTCAATCGCTTCTTTCGGCGAGCTTTCGGCGAACTTTCGGCGAACTTCCGGCACACATCCGACAAACCCTAGGTGATGCTCCAGCGGACTTCTGGCAAACTCCTGGACTTGCGATGATCCACTTAGTGAGTTCCAATGAGTTTCTTTGGCAAGCTCCTGGACTTCTCGAATTTGTTCCCGTAGAACCTCTGACGATCGTCCAGACTTTCGTCGAACTCTCGAACCCTCGACGTGATCATAGTCTTGACTCCGGTGCAACTCCTGATGCATGTCTTACTTTCATCATAGTTAATCCTACACACTTATCTTAACATATGGATTAGATAACAAATGACAATGCACTTTATCATCAAAATCTGAGATTCAATAATCTCCCCCTTTTTGACAATGACAATCAATTGATAACGGAGTTAACCTTAACTCCCCCTATCTATATGCCATACTCGAGATAAGTCATTCTTAAATTCAAAGCCTTTGAATTCAAGAGACATATTGATAAGTTAAGATCATTTAACCTTATCAATACTCCCATCATGATTCCTATCATAATGTATCTCTTTGAAAATGATGTCAAGGCTTGACATCCATTTTCAAGTCTTACATTTCAAATGTGAATGATAGTAACGGTAGCAATTCATCATATGGTAAGATATCAATATGTAAAATTGCGATGTAAGCTTTTGATATCTTAACATAACGCAAGCATTTTAAGTATTTAACAATCATAGCATTTCTATCATCAATTTACCATATATTTCGATGCAAGCTTCTTTTGATATCTTAACATAATTCAAATTCAAATATAGCACTCATAGTATCAATTGATATATTTCTCCCCCTTTGTCATTAACAAAAAGGTGAATGATATAAGCAAATTTTAAACATAAGTGCGGTAATGATTCATGCCATAACTAGGTTCATGTCATTTTTCAACAATGAGTGATAGGATACCAATTATACAAGCATCTCAAGGAAATTATGACATAGAGATTACTTCTTCCTTTTTATTTGGTATTATCTGTTTGCATGAAGGAGGAAAGCCATTTGTGAGATTATTCAAATGAAGTTAAAATCGATAAGAGATTTAAAGCACTCTTCATTTTTACAAGGATCAAGATATATATGTGAATTAAATCCTTACAAGTAAAAAATATCTTCCCTTTTTTTATTTTAAAGGAGTTTATAAGAAGAAATCATCAAATCCATTTCTCGAAAAATATTTTTCACATGATAAGTCTATGAGAGATGCATTTGCTAGTTGATTTCATATGTCAAAAATCAATGATATGAATCAAACTCGATATGACATATGCTTATTAATTCCAGAAGAGAATAATGTATCAAGAAAATCCAAAAATAAAATTTAACACTTTCATGCATTCGGACAAGGTTTTGCTATAGATTTTTAAATACAATCATGAAGATAAAACATGCTTATTATCATAGAAATTTTTGTATCCAAAACACATAATTTCCAACATGTTATTAAGGTATGTAATCGTGTAAAATCATCATAGTAATTAAGTGATTTGGTCATTGAATCAAGAACATCCGAAAAATAATTTTAATAAGTTCATGCATTCGGACACATTAACATACCTAATTCTCTTCTAATGAAATCAAATTATTCTTCAATTAAAGGCTTTGTAAAAATATCAGCTAGTTGATGTTTAGTATCATTGAACTCTATAACTATATCATGATTAGTGATATGATCTCATATAAAGTGATGTCTAATATCAATATATTATGTTCTTGAGTGTTGAATGAGATTCTTTGTTAAACATATAGCACTTGTGATATCACATTTAATGGGAATATTTTTAAGATGAACTTTATAATCTTCTAAGGTGTTTTTCATCCACACAACTTGTGCACAGCATGCACTAGCTGCAATATACTCAGCTTCGGTTGTTGATAATGCAACCGAGTTTTGTTTCTTCGATGACTAGGAAACAAAGGCATGTCCCAAAAATTGACATGTTCCTGATGTGTTTTTTCTATCCAGTCTACACCCAGCAAAATCCATATCAGCATAAGCAATTAACTCAAAATTCTCAGTTTTTGGATACCATAATCCTAGGTTTGTGGTACCTTTAAGATATCTAAGTATTCTTTTAACCGCTTTGAGATGAGATATCTTAGGGTTCAATTGAAACCTAGCACAAAGTCCTACACTGAACATGATATCTAGTCTAGTTGCAGTGAGGTAAAGTAAACTTCCTATCATACCCCTATAAGTTTTTTGATCGAAGCTTTCTCCACTTTCATCAACTTCTAACTTAGTAGAGGTGCTCATAGGAGTGTTAATAACTTTTGAGCTTTTCATATTAAATCTTTTTAGCAAATCTAAAGCATATTTAGTTTGACTAATAAAGATGTCATTTCTTAGTTGCTTAATTTGTAAGCCTAATAAAAAGGTTAATTCTCCTATCAAACTCATTTCAAATTCGAGACTCATGGTTTTAGCAAAAGATTCACAAAGAGATTCATTTGTAGAACCAAAGATAATATCATCAACATAAATCTGAACAATGAGAAAATTGTTATCAAAATTCTTGATAAACAATGTAGTATCGACCTTGCCTTTTGTGAAATTATTTTCAATAAGAAAAGAACTAAGTCTCTCATACCAAGCCCTTGGGACTTGTTTTAAACTATAGAGAGCTTTAGTTAATTTAAACACATGATTAGGGAGGCTATTATTTCAAATCCGGGAGGTTATTCAACATAAACTTCTTTAGAAATAAAGTCATTAAGAAAAGCGCTTTTAACATCCATTTGAAATAACTTAAAATTATTATTACTAGCATAGGCAAGGAGTATCCTTATGGCTTCTAATCTAGCCACAGGAGCGAAGGTTTCTTCATAATCGATATCTTCTTTTTGGTTGAAACATTTGGCAACTAATCTAGCTTTGTTTCTAACCATGATACCATATTCATCTTGTTTGTTTCTAAAGACCCATTTAGTACCAATAACTAAATGGTCATTTGGCCTAGGAACAAGCTTTTACATCTCATTTCTCTCAAATTGATTTAACTCATCTTGCATTGCAATAATCTATGAATCATCTTTCATAGCTTCGTCAATACATTTAGGTTCAATTTGGGAGTCAAAAGCAGCATTGGCACAAAAGTTTTTAAGAGAAGAACGTGTTTAAACCCCCTTAGATGTGTCTCCTAGGATTAGCTCCTTAGGATGAGCATCTACATACTTCCAATCCTTGGGTAAGGATGTTTCGGAAGTGGATGCATCCAAGTTGC
The DNA here is from genome assembly GCA_004837865.1 of Musa balbisiana. NCBI lineage: Eukaryota > Viridiplantae > Streptophyta > Magnoliopsida > Zingiberales > Musaceae > Musa > Musa balbisiana. The sequence goes on along the minus strand of CM017188.1, from coordinate 40,083,484 downwards.
TAGTTGGAGAAGGGGTTTCATTTAAATTCAAAGAATCGAAATTAACATCATCATCAAAATCATTTTTCTTGATTTTGGAAATCTCATTAAAAACAACATGAATGAATTCTTCTATAATTAAAGTTCTTTTATTGAAGATACAAAAAGCTTTAGAAACCGAAGAATAACCAAGGAAAATTCCTTCATCGGATTTAGCATCAAATTTTCTTAGGGCATCTTTTTCATTCAAGATAAAACAATTACACCCAAAAACTTTAAAATATGAAACATTGGGTTTTTTGTTGTTCCACAACTCATAAGGAGTTTTGGTGAGTAAGGGTCTTACTAGAACTCTGTTCAAAATATAGCATGTAGTGTTTACGGCTTCGGCCCAAAAATATTTGGGTAGACTTTGTTCATTCAACATGGTTCTCGCCATTTCTTGTAAATTTCTATTTTTTCTTTCTACTACTCCATTTTGTTGAGGATTTCTTGGATTAGAGAAGTTGTGATTGTATCAATTAAATTCACAAAATTCTTGAAAATCACGGTTTTGAAATTCACCACCATGATCACTTCTAATTAACGAAATCATATAACCCTTTTCATTTTGGACAAGTTTGCAAAACTTAGTAAAATATCTAAAGCATTTATTTTTGTGTTTTAAGAAATAAGTCCATGTGTATCTACTATAGTCATCTACAATAACGAAGGTGTATTTGCTACCTCCTAGGCTTGATGTAGAGATAGGTCCAAATAAGTCTATATGGATCAATTGTAAGGGCCTAGAGGTGCTTACTTGATTCTTAGATTTGAAACTACCCTTAATTTGTTTTCCTAATTGACAAGCATCACACACATTATCTTTGATGAACTTGATATGAGGAATTCCTCTTACAAGTTCTTTGGATGATATTTGAGTGATTAATTTCATGCTAGCATGACCTAATCTCCTATGCCAAAGCCAAGCATCCTCATTCAAAACCGAGAAATACATTTCATTGCAAAGATCATTCATGTCAATGGTGTATACGTTATTTTGTTTTAATACAATCATAGATGTGTTTTTGTGTGGTTTTTCAATAATGCAAGCATTAGATTCAAATGTGACAATATATCCTTTATCACATAATTGACTAATGCTCAAGAGGTTATGTTTAAAACCATCAACTAACAAAACATCTTCAATAAAGAAGTTGAATTTGTTACCTATGGTTCCTTTGCCAATGATTTTACCCTTGTTGTTGTCTTTAAAGGTGACATAGCCTTCATCTATACTAGTGAGCTTAGAGAATTGAGATGGATCTTTGGTCATATGCCTTGAGCATCCACTATCAAGGTACCATCTCTTGCTCCTAGCTTATGATGGTGTATGTTTCCACAAGAAAGGATGATTTTTAGGTACCCATTTACTTTTGGGTGCCTCAAAAACTGATCTACATTGTTTATCATGTTGCATAGAATTTATCATGGTTCCTTTAGGAACCCAAATCAGTTTGGTCATACTAATCTTTTTGAATGGACAATGATAAGTTTTATGTCTATGTTTGCAACAAAAGTTGCATTTGCTTTGGTGCCGAACATGTAAGATAGGGCCTTTTATAAAGGTGGTTGGATTTTGGTGAGGACTTCTCACAAATCCGATTCCACTTCTTTTAGGAACATGACCCTTATTTGTAAGGATCATATTCAAAGACTTGCTACCAACCTTGAATTTCTTCAAGGTGTCCTTAAGTAGCAAGTTCTCCTTTTGGAGAGTTTCTAGATCATGACATTTTTTACATGGAGCTAAACTATTATGATATTCAATTTTTAATTTATCAAAATTACAAGTAAGACTGTCATGCTCCTTTTTTAGCAATTTATATTTTCTACTAATAGTTTTACATTCATCAAATAAGTCATGGAAGGCATTTAAGAATTCATCAAATGATAAATCTACATCAATTAAATTCGTTACCTCATCTTCGATGGCCATTAGGGCGTAATGAGCAACTTGCTCGACGTTGGACTCCTCTTCTTCGGATGCGCTTGAGCCATCTCACATTGCTTTGAGCGCCTTCTTCTTTGGTGTTCTCTTCTTGGCTTGGGGACAATAACTTTTGTAGTGTCCCGGCTTCTTGCATTCGTAGCAAATAACTTGGTCCTTTTTGGGTTCAAATTTATTTTTTGTATCATTTTTAAACTTGTTTCTTTTAATAATTTTTTTGAATTTCCTTGTTAGAAGTGCCAAGTCATCGTCATAGTCTTCATCACTTGAGTTTCTCTCAAGTGGTCTTCGAAAGTTCTAAGTGTCATATCCTTCCTATTCTTTGGAAGGATGTCTTCTTGCTCTTCATGAGCTTTGCAAGTCATTTCATAGGTCATTAATGACCCGATTAATTCTTTAAGAGGGAAGTTATTTAAATCTTTAGCCTCTTAAATAGCAGTGATTTTAGGGTCCCAACTCTTAGGAAAGGATCTTAGAATCTTATTTACGAGCTTAAAATCCAAAAAACTTTTTCCGAGTCCTTTTAGACCATTGACGACATCCGTGAAACGGGTGTACATGTTGCTAATAGTCTCGCTCGGTTTCATTTGGAAAAGTTCAAAAGAATGTATCAAAAGATTGATTTTTGACTCTTTCACTCTACTTGGGCATTCGTGATTCATTTCGAGTGTATGCCAAATATCAAATGCAGTTTCACAAACCAAAACACGATTGAACTCGTTTTTATCAAGTGTACGAAATAAGGCATTCATAGCCTTTGCATTAAGAGTGAAAGTCTTCTTCACCAATTCATTCCAATCGATCATTGGAAAAGAAGACTTCGAAAATCTATTTGACAAGATTCTAAAGTTTAAAATCCATTAAAATAAGAAAAATCCTCATTCGGGTCTTCCAATAGGTGTTGTCCGTCCCACTGAACATGGGTGGACGTGTAATAGAGTGGCCCTCTTAATTTCCGGCGTATGCCATCTCTCTTGGGTTTTAATCTGATTGAGAGTTAACCCCGTTCTGATACCAATTGTTAGGAACAAGAGCACTAAGAAAGGGGGGGGGGGGGGGGGTTGAATTAGTGAAGCGGAAAACTTTCGACGATTTAAAACTGTGTTCATATGATAAAAAATGATTTCGATGCAAAAGCCGATTTGGAAAGTTCTTTAACATAAGATCAAGCGAAGTGCAGTTAAAGTAAAGCTATGGAGGCAATTTGCAATTAAGATAGAGAACAAAATATAAATACAAACCGAGATTTAGAGTGGTTCAGTCAATCTTGACCTACATTCACTTTTGGCTTCCTCCTCCGATGAGGTCACCGACGTCTATTAGAGGCCTTCCTTCAATAGGCGAAGGCCAACAACCCTTTTATAGTTTCACTCATTTTGACGGGCTTAGGAGACAACCCTTACAGATTTTTCACTCCTCTCTTAAATGATCAAAACTTAGAAGAAAAGAGAGAGAAGAACTTTTGCCCTTTACAACACATTTGAGCTCTAAAAATCACATAGTAAGATCAAACTTTTCGGTACCCTTTTATGCAGGAAAGGGTGGGGTATATATAAGCCCCAAACTGGTTTGAATTTAGAGCTAAAAAATGTCATATCCCAGATTTCTGGGGTCCTGGTGGTACTACCACCATAACTGGGCGATACTACTGCTTGACAAAGCTCGGAGACCGAGCTCAGGCGATACCACCGATTGACAAGGGCGGTATCACTGCCCAGCCTCACTCGAAGACTGAGCCCAAGCGGTACCACCGCCTGACATGGGCGGTTCCACCACCCAGCTTTCTTGGGAGACTGAGCTCCTGGGCGGTGCCACCGTCGGCCAGGAAATCTGGGTCTGAAGGGGCTGATCCATTCGGCCCAATTTGGGTCTATCAAGGGCCCAATTGCCCCAAGATTAAGTTAATGGGATCACCTCCCATTTCTAACTTAATCATCATGCTAACTATGATATTTTAAAGACATTTACTGCAACTTGCTCCGGTGCGTCAATCGCTTCTTCCGACGAACCTCCGACGAACCCTCGGCGATGCTTCGGCGGACTTTCGGCAAACTCCTGGACTTGCGACGATCTACTTGGCGAGTTCCGACGAGTTTCTTTGGTAAGCTCTTGGACTTCTCGGATTTGTTCCCGCAGAACCTCCGATGACCGTCCGGACTTCCGTTGAACTCTCGAACCCCTGACGTGATCATAGTCTTGACTCCAGTGCAACTCCTGCTGCATGTCTTACTTTCATCGTAGTTAATCCTGCACACTTATCTCAACATATGGATTAGATAACAAATGATAATTGACTTCATCATCAAAATCCGAGATTCAACATGGTCTAGTTGTGGTGAGGTATAGTAAACTACCTATCATACCCCTATAAGCTTTTTGATCAAAGCTTTCTCCACTTTCATCAATGTCAACTTAGTGAATGTACTCATAGGAGTATTGATAGCCTTTGAACTATCCATATTAAACCGGTTTAGCAAGTCTATTGCATATTTTGTTTGATTAAGAAAAATACCATCATTAAGTTGTTTGATTTGTAAGCCTAAAAAGAAAGTTAGTTCCTCCATTAAACTCATTTCAAACTTTAGGCTCATACTCTTGGCAAACAATTTGTATAAAGATTCATTTGTGGAACCAAAAATAATATCATCAATATAAATTTAAATAATAAGAAAGTCTTTTTAAAAATTTTTAATAAACAATATAGTATTGACCTTGTCCTTAAAGAAATTATTTTGGATAAGAAATGAGCTAAGTCTCTCGTACCAAGCTCTTGGGGCTTGTTTCAATGCATAGAGAGCTTTAGTCAATTTAAATACATGATTAAGAAAATCATCATTCTCAAATCCGGGAGGTTGTTCAACATAAACTTCTTTGGAAATAAAGCCATTAAGAAAAATACTTTTAACATTCATTTGAAATAACTTAAAGTTATTACAACTAGCATAGGCAAGGAGCATCCTTATAGCTTCTAATCTTGCCACAGGAGCGAAGGTTTCTTCATAATTGATACATTCTTCTTGGTTGAAACTCTTGGCCACTAATCTACCCTTATTTCTAACCACAATACCAAATTCATCTTGCTTATTTCTAAAGACTCATTTAGTACCAAAAACTAAATGGTCACTAGGTCTCGGAACAAGCTTCCACACCTCATTTCTCTCAAATTGGTTCAACTCTTCTTGCATTACGATAACCCATAAATTATCTTTCAATGTCTCATCAATGTATTTATGTTTAATTTGAGAAAGAAAAGCGGTGTTGGCACAAAAATTCTTAAGAGAAGAACGAGTTTGAACCTCTTTTGATGTGTCTCCTATTATTAGCTCCTTAGGATGAGCATCTAGGTACTTCAATTTTTTGGGTTAGGATGTTTCGGAAGAAGATGCATCTAAGTTGCTAGTTGGAGGAAGGGTTTCATTCAAATTCAATGCATCAAAATTAAGATCATCATCAAAATTATTTTTCTTAAATTCAAAAACTTCATCAAAGACAACATAAATAGACTCTTTTATAACCAAAGTTTTTTTATTAAAAATATGAAAGGCTTTAGAAATAGAAGAATAACCAAGTAAAATGTCTTTCATCGAATTTTGCATCAAACATTCCTAAGGCATCTTTTTCATTTAAGATAAAACATTTACAACCAAAAACTGTAAAATATGAAACATTGGGTTTTTTGTTATTCCACAATTCATAAGGAGTTTAGGAAAGTAATGGTATTACTAGAATCCTATTCATGACATAGCATGCTGTAATAACGGCTTCGACCCAAAAGTATTTGGGTAGGCTATGTTCATTTAATTTGGTTCTTGCCATTTCTTGTAAATTTCTATTTTTTCTTTCTATTACTCTATTTTATTGAGGATTTCTCGGAGTGAAGAAATTATGGTTGTACCCATTAGATTCACAAAATTTTTGAAAATCATGGTTTTGAAATTCACCATCGTGATCACTCCAAATTGATGAAATCATAAAGCCTTTTTTATTTTGAATAAGTTTACAAAACTTAGAAAAATGCATAAAGCAATACTTGTGTGCCAACAAGTATGTTCAAGTGTATCTACTATAATCATCCATAATTAAAAAAGATATATTTGCTACCTCCTAGGCTTTATGTATCAATTGGTCCAAACAAATCTATGTGGATTAATTACAATGGTCTAGAGGTGCTTATTTGATTCTTTGGTTTGAAACTACCCTTTATTTGTTTTCCTAGTTGACAAGCATCACACATATTACTTTTAATAAACTTAATATTAGGAAGGCCTCTTATAAGTTCTTTGGATGAGATTTAAGAGATTAGTTTCATGCTAGCATGACTTAATCTCCTATACCAAAGCCATACATTGTCATTCAAAATTGAAATACATATTTCATAATAAAGATCATCAATGTCAATAGTGTATATATTATTTTATTTTACGGCAATCATAGAGGTGTTTTTGTATGATTGTTCAATAATGCAAGCATTAGATTCAAATTGAATCATGTATCCTTTATCATATAATTGACTAATGCTCAAAAAATTATACTTTAAGCCATCAACCAAGAACACATCTTTAATCAGAAAGTTGGATTTGTTACCTATGGTTCCTTTGCCAATGATTTTACCCTTGTTGTTATCTCCGAAGCTGACATACCCTTCGTCTAGACTAGTGAGCTTAGAAAAATAAGATGGATCTTTGGTTATATGCCTTAAACATCCACTATCAAGGTATCATCTCTTGCTCCTAGCTTGTGATAGTAAATATTTCTATAAAAAAAGATGATTTTTAGCTACCCATTTGACCTTGGGTGCATCAAAAATTGATCGACTCAACTTATCATTTTGCATTGAATTCTTTACGGTTCATTTAGGAACCCAAATCAATTTATGTGGACTATGTCTCTTAGTGTTAGGATCAAGAGCACTAAGACGGGGGGGGTCAATTAGTGCAATACAAAACTTTCGTCGGTTAAAAAGACTTTCATACAAAAACCATTTCAGAAAGATCTTTAAAGTTAAGAGTAAGCAGAAGTGTAGTTGATGTAAATCAATGAAGGCAGTTTATTGTTAAGATAAAGAACAGAATGTAAATGCAAACTGAGATTTAGAGTGGTTCGGTCAATCTTGACCTACATCCACTTTTGGCTTCCTCCTCCGACGATGTCACCGACGTCCACTAGAGGCCTTCCTTCAATAAGCGAAGGCCAACCACTCTTTTACAACTTTTCTCCTTTTGATAGGCTTAGGAGACAACCCTTATAAGTTTTCACTCCTCTCTTGAATGATCAACACTTAGAAAGAAAAGAGGGAGAAGAACTCTAGCCTTTTATAACACTTTTAAGCTCTCAAATACTAAGAATAAAAGTAAGCTTTCGGTTTTCTTTTATGCAGAAAAGGGTGGGGTTTATATAGGCCCAAGTCAATTTGAAGTTGGAGCTCAAAAGTGTCCATTCCCAGATTTTCGGGGTCCTAACGGTACCACCGCCATAACTGGGTGGTATTATCGCATGTCATCTGTCATTGAGAGGTACTACCGCTCAATCTGGGTGGTACTACCACCTGACATCGCTCGGAGACCGAGCTCAGGCAGTACCATCACTGGCAGTAATAACTACTGGCAGTACCATTGCCTAACAACGATGGTACTACTGCCCAGAACTCCTTGGAGACCGAGTCTCCTGGGCAGTGCCACCGCCGGCCAAGAATTCTAGGTCCGAATAGGCAACACCATTCAGCCCAATTTGGGTCTGTTAGGGGCCCAATTGGCCCCAGATTAAGTTAATGGGATCAACTCCCAATCCTAACTTAATATATATGCTAACTATGATAATTAAGACATCAATACTGCAAATCGTGTACCGATGCATCAATCGCTTCTTCCAGCGAGCTTCCGGCGAACTTCTGGCAAACACCCAACGAACCCTCGACAATGCTTCGGCGGACTCCTGGCAAACTCCTGGACTTCACGACGATCCTCTTGGCGAGTTCCGACGAGCTTCTTTGGCAAGCTCCTAGACTTCTCGGATTGTTCCCGTAGAACTTCTGACAATCGTTCGGACTTTCGACGAACTCTCGAACCCCCAATGTGATCTTAGTCTTGACTCCGGCTCAACACCTGCTGCATGTCTTACTGCCATCATAGTTAATCCTGCACACTTATCTCAACATATAGATTAGATAACAAATAATAATTGACTTCATCATCAAAATCCAAGATTTAACAATCTCCCCATTTTTGATGATGACAATCAATTGATGATGGAGTTAACCTTAACCCCCCCCTATCTATATGCTATACTTGAGATAAGTCATTCTTGAATTCAAAGCCTTTGAATTTAAGAGACATATTGATAAATTAAGTTCATTTAAACTTATCAATACCCCCATCATGATTCCTATCATGATGTATCTTTCTGGAAATGATATCAAGGCAAGACATCCATTTTCAAGTCTTATATTTCAAATGTGAAGGATAGCAATCATAGCAATTCATCGTATGGTAAGATATCAATTTGTAAAATTACAAATTGAGCTCCAAATATCTTAACACAATGCAAATGTGGCGATCATAGCAATTCATCATATGGTAAGATATCAATTTGTAAAATTGCAATGTAAGCTCTAGATATCTTATCATTAATGCAAATATTTCAAGTGTATAGCAATTCATTCTATCATCAATTTACCACATATTTCTCCCCCTTTGTCATCAACAAAAAGGAGAACAATTCAAGCGTATTTCAAGTATAGAAATAAGTGTGGTAAAGATGTTAGGATCGGAGTGGCACTAAGAGGGGGGGGGGGGGGTGAATTAGTGCAGCAGATTAAAACATTGGTTTTGGAAACTTTTTCTTACGATAAAAACCGAACTCGAAAGTGCTTAACCTGAAAGCGTGTTCGTAAATGTGTGCAGCAAAAGTAATGAGGAAGTAAAGCACTTATAAAGATTTGCCGTAAGGTAAAGAGCAATAAATAAATGCAAACCAGTGAACACGCTAATTTTAAAGTGGTTCAGTCAAAATGACCTACATCCACTTGCGAAGCCTTCTTCGATGAGGCTCCCAAATTTCACTAGCAAATCACTTTGAAGAGGAAGGACAAATACCCCTCTTACAACTTTTTACAAGTGGTTCACACTCTTACAAAGTTTCAACGAGAAAGAAGGCGGTGAACACTCAAGCAATTGAAAACAAGACTTGCTAAAGACTTTGCTAAGGCTTTTATCTCAATCTATTACTTCTCAAAAGTTGTAATCTCTGCTGAGAATTAAGGGGTATTTATAGGCCTCAAGAGGATTCAAATTTGGGCTCCAAAATTTGAATTCTCTTCGGTTCCCGAAGCTAGCGGTGCCATCGTTTGTCAGTGGCGGTGCCACCGCCTATCAATTCTGACACTGACAGTGTACTGGGCGGTGCCACCGCCCAGTCCAGTGGTGCCACCGCCTAGCTCTTCGGGTGTTGGGCGGTGCCACCACCTAGCTCTTCGGGTGCTGGGCGGTGCCACCGCCTGGCTCGGGTGTTGGGTGGTGCCACCAACCCTTCGGGTTCTAGGCGGTGCCACCGCCTATACTATTTCAGCTCACTGGTTGGGCTCCAAACTTGGCCCAAACCAGTCCGAACTCGGGCCCAATTGGCCCCTACTTGGGTTATAAGATTAACACCTAATCTTAACCCTAATTAATATGCTAACTACGAATTTAAAGACATTTCCTAAGCTATTACAAAGTCCGCATGTCAAGACTTTTTCCGGTGAACTTCCGGCGGTCTTTCGATAAACTCTCGGAAACCATTCTGCGGACTCCCGGCAAGCTCCTAGACTTCACGACTTGATCTTGGCGAGTTCCGACGAGCTTCTTCGACATGCTACGATCTTTCTCGGTGAGCTCCGCGAACTTCCGACGTACCTTCTGGCAAGCTTCCAAAAACCCTTCGGCAAGCTCCCTACTCATTCTCGGCTAGTTCCGGCAGCATTCCTGACGAACCTTCGGACTTCCTCGGACTCTTGAACTCCCAACGAATCCTTCGCGCTTGACTCCGGCACTTTGTTTCGCTTTATGTCTTCATCGTTATCGTAGTTAATCTTGCACGCACAAGCCAAAACTCTACTCCGATCTAGACAATTATTACAACGCGAATTGACATTCTGTTGCCCGGCACGTCATTGGTTGGCGCTTCGTCCGATTCTTCAGCACATCATCCTCTCTTGCGGCTTGTTGCCCAATCGACAGTTGACCTCCACAACCCCGATATCCTTGGTGTAATTCTGCTCTCTTTGGCCCGATGTCCAACGTCCGAAGCGTTCTACCGTCCAATATCCTAACATGATCTCCTCCGACGCAACATCAATTCCTCCTGCGTCAACTGTCTAATCCTAGTCGAGTAGACCTGCATCACTCAAAATGTAGTTAAACATCTAAACACAATCAATTAGTTATATCATCAAAATCTGAGATTCAACAATCTCCCCCTTTTTGATGATGACAACTAATTGATGACTACCGGAGTTAACCTTAACTCCCCGGAGTTTAACCAAACTCCCCCTATCAATATGCCATTGATAGAACACTTGGATTATCCCAAATCCAAGCGACATTCATCACATGTTATGAAAAACATTTAAATCATCATGCAAATATATATAAAATATTCAATTCAATGCATGAAGTCATCAATATACTTCTCCCCCTATGTCATCAACAAAAAGGAGAAGTAGCTCTAGCTATTTTAAAAGATATTCAAGTTTTTGTAACATGAAGCTAGATTTTTCATCACAACATATAAGCACAAAAGCATAGCAAGATTCTTAAGTTCAATCATGGCAATTCAACACTTGCTTCTTATGCAAGATTGCACTGTGCTTTTCTTTGCATGTTCTAACTAGCAAAAGCTTTCTCCCCTTTGTTTTTGTCGAAAAGAAGGGAAGAGTACAAGCTAGCCAGCATTTGCCTTGAGCTAGCAATCTTTCTCCCCCTATGTCATTGCCGAAAAGAAGGAGAGGAACCAATGATTTAGACTTTTACATAAATTATGAATTTGCATCAATCAATATTTCAATTATCATATGATACATACAAGACAAAAATGCAAAGAAATCATGTCATGAAAGACATCAATTGTTAAACATGATATGATAATAGTCTCAAAATTTTCAATTTGCGATACATGTGATATATTGCGAGACTAAAAAAATTAATGTGATGCTTTTAAGAATATCAACCTATTTTTAATATAAAGCATGGCAAGAGCAATTATATTGCAAGTTTTCTAAGTTTTGCATTTTTTGCTTCTTTCGAGATAGCAATTCTTTGCTTCTCTATGAGCTAGCAACTTTTACGATATGCAAGTTTTACTACATACAAGCTAGTAAATTTAAAGATGTGCAAGTTGGCATATTTGCTTTTCTTTGCGATGTGCATGATAGCATTTCTTTGTAATGTTCAAGATAGCAAATTGTACATCATTCTAGCTACCAAATTAAAGATGTTCAAGAAAGCAAGCTCGTTATTCTCTTTTAAGAAGTGTCATTTTTGCTTCCTTAGCAAAATGCCAAACTAGCAAGGGACCATGTTATACATGAGGCAAGCAAACAATTTAGCAAGTGTTACATTTGTATCTTTTCTTTAGATGTGCAAGAAAGTAAGCAAGTCTTTCTCTCCCTTTGAAATGACTCTTTACATCAATTCAAGATAGCACATTAGCAACTCTTTCTCTCCCTTTGTCATTGGCAAAAAGAAAGGAAGATTCAAGTCATGAATATCAAAATAATAATTTTATCATGAATATTTCATCATTGCGTGCATCATTATTGCATGCATAATACCAAATCATCATATATATTTTCAAAACATATAAACTCATCATTATATGCATGATTCCAAATCATCATTCATATCATTTCAATCATTGTTTTAATCATCACTATAACTCATCATGCACAAAATGTAAAATCATCTAACATGATACAAACATTTATTTTCAAAATATTTATCACTATTTTCATGTATGATAATAAAGTATTCATGAGATTCATAAGATTGGTAAAATAAATTCATTAATCTCAATAGGATAGAAAATTCATTTCCATTTCATACAATTGATTTCATGTAAGGGTATTCAAGTCTTTTTGTGAAAACATGTATCATCATTTAAAATTGAAACATAAGTTTCGTCATAAAGCCGTCAAGACCAAACACATCATGATATCACATCTATCATCAAAAGACTATCAAGAAATTCATACATAGATGTACATACACTATGTCATCTTAATATGCAATGAGAATATCATCTTAATTCGTCATAAAAACGATTAGACCAAAATCATATTTATCTAAAATGAGAGTTTCAATTCAATATTTACTTCAAAAACTCATGCATGACATAAAATCATCAAGATACACATGCATGGATTAATCCTAAGCATTATCACATATCATATAATTATCATCCCTAATGTTGCATACATCATTCAACATTTCAAAACATAACATGCATGAAACCTTAGCAATATACTTTTCATGATCAAATTTTTTAATTTTTCAAAAATGCTAAAAAGAAAAACATGATATAATTTTTGAAAAATAATTTTTTTATTTCCTATTCCTACTATCTAAATTAAGCACTCATGAAAAACTTCAAGTAATTTTAAAATAATTCAAGAGAGTTGAGTTACTTACCTTGTAGTCGAAGCCCGTCAAAGCCCAATTCGCCGTTTCACCTTTGGAAGTTCTTGATTCATCCTTGGTTGCCTTCCTCTTCTTTGGCCTCTTCCTCCGTTCAAGTTCATTGTTTATTTTAGATTTTTGTTTAATGAACTTATTAAGATTTAGTGTTCAAAGTTCAAGTTCATCATTGTCCTCATCACTTGAGTCATCGCTCAAGTGGTATTCATTTGTCCGGAGTTCCAAATCCTTCCTATTCTTTGAAAGGTGGTTCAAGTGCTCATTGGGTTCAAAATGTTCCACAAGTGTTATTTCATAGGTCATTAATGACCCGATTAATTCTTCTAATGGAAAATCATTTAAATGTTTTATCTCTTGTATTACTGTTATTTTAGGATCCCACCTTTTTGGAAGGGATCTTAAGATCTTACTTACGAGATCAAAATTTGAAAAAGATTTACCAAGAACTCTTAGATTATTGACGACATCCATGAAACGGGTGTACATGTCACCTATAGTCTCACTTGGTTGCATTCGAAAAAGCTCAAGTGTTTGCCAAATATCAAAAGCCATTTCACACATAGAAATCTGATTGAACTCATTTTTGTCCAAAGCGCAAAATAAGGCATTCATAGCCTTTGCGTTTAAAGAAAAATACTTCTTCTCCAAATCCGACTATTCGTTCATCAGTTTAGAGGGAAGTTGAAAACCGTTTTCAGCAATATTCCATAAATCTAAATTCATAGAAATCAAGAAAACTTTCATTTGAGTTTTCCAATAAGGGTAGTCCAATCTGTTAAACAATGGTGGACGAAAAACTGAAAAGCCCTCTTGAAAGCCATGAAGAGTCTTTTCTCTCGGGTGTAAATCCAAAATGAGAAATACCGGGCTCTGATACCAATTGTTAGGATTGGAGTGGCACTAAGAGGGGGGGGTGAATTAGTGTAGTGGATTAAAACGTCGGTTTTGGAAACTTTTTCGTACAATAAAAACCAAACTTGGAAGTGCTTAACCTGAAAGCGTGTTCGTAAATGTGTGTAGCAAAAGTAATGAGGAAGTAAAGCACTTATAAAGATTTGCGGTAAGGTAAAGCGCAATAAATAAATGCAAACCAGTGAACACGCCAATTTTAAAGTGGTTCAGTTAAAATGACTTATGTCCACTTGCGAAGCTTTCTTCGATGAGGCTCCCAAATTCCACTAGCAAATCACTTTGAAGGGGAAGGACAAATACCCCTCTTACAACTTTTTACAAGTGGTTCACACTCTTACAAAGTTTCAATGAGAAAGAAGGAGGTGAACACTCAAGCAATTGAAAATAAGAATTGCTAAAGACTTTGCTAAGGCTTTTATCTCAATCTATTACTTCTCAAAAGTTGTAATCTTTGTTGAGAATTAAGGGGTATTTATAGGCCTTAAGAGAATTCAAATTTGGGCTCTAAAATTTGAATTCTCTTCGGTTCCTGAAGCTAGCGGTGCCACCGCCTGTCAGTGGTAGTGCCACCGCCTATCAGTTCTGACACTGACAGTGTACTGGGCGGTGCCACCGCCCAGTCCAGTGGTGCCACCGCCTAGCTCTTCGGATGTTGGGCGGTGCCACCGCCTAGCTCTTCGGGTGCTGGGCGGTGCCATCGCCCAAACCGGCGGTGCCACTGCCTAGCTCGGGTGTTGGGCGGTGCCACCGCCCAACCCTTTGGGTTCTGGGCGGTGCCACCGCCTACATTGTTTTAGCTCACTGGTTGGGCTCCAAACTTGGCCCAAACCAGTCCGAACTCGGGCCCAATTGGCCCCTACTTGGGTTATAAGATTAACACCTAATCCTAACCCTAATTAACATGCTAACTACAAATTTAAAGACATTTCCTAAGCTATTATAAAGTCCATAAGTCAAGACTTCTTCCGGCGAACTTCCGACAATCTTCCGATAAACTCTCGGAAACCATTCTACGGACTCCCGGCAAGCTCCTAAACTTCACGACTTGATCTTGGCGAGTTCCGACGAGCTTCTTCGGCAAGCTACAATCTTTCTCGATGAGCTCCGTGAACTTTCGACGTACCTTCCGGCAAGCTTCCGAAAACCCTTCGGCAAGCTCCCTACTCATTCTCGGCTAGTTCCAACAGCATTCCCGACGAACCTTCGGACTTCTATCGGACTCTCGAACTCCCAACGAATCCTTCGCGCTTGACTCCGGCACTTTGTTTCACTTTATGTCTTCATCATTATCGTAGTTAATCCTGCACACACAAGCCAAAACTCTACTCCAATCTAGACAATTATTACAATACAATTTTACATTCTATTGCCCGGCACGTCATTGGTTGGCGCTTCGTCCAATTCTTCAACGCATCGTCCTCTCTTGCAGCTTATTGCCCAATCGGCGGTTGACCTCCTTAACCCCGATATCCTTGGTGCAATTCCACTCTCTTTGGCCCGATGCCCGACGTCCGAAGCGTTCTGCCATCTAATATCCTAACATGATCTCCTCCGGTGCAACATCAATTCCTCCTACGTCAACTGTCTAATCTTGGTCGAGTAGACCTGCATCACTCAAAATGCAATTAAACATCTAAACACAATCAATTAGTTACATCATCAAAATATGAGATTCAACAAAAAATTCATGTCATTTTTCAACAATAAGTAGTAAGATACCATTCATACAAATTGTTTTACAAGTAATCATGTCATGGTATCATTCAAACATTCGTTAAGGAGATAGCTTTCATTACTTCTTCCTTTGTCATTAACATTTTACATGATGGAGGAAAGCCATTGTGAACTAACTTTGAATGAAGTTAAAAACGATAAGAGATTAAATCATGCTTTATTTTTATGAGGATCAAGATATACATGTGAAATCAAATCCTTGCAAGTGTTCATCTATCTAAAAAAAAAAACCTTCCTTCATCAAGAAGGAATTTATGTGAAAGAATCATTACATTAAATCCATTTCTTGATTAAAAATTCAAAAGATAAATCCATAAGAGATGCATTTGTTAATTAATTCCATATGTCAAAAATCATGGAGCATTGATATGAAATAAACTTGATATGACATAGGCTCATGAAAGTTTCATTCAAGAAATACATTAAGTCTGAAAAAGAAGTACAAAATCATGCATTCGGATAATGTTTTGTTATAGCTTTTTGATCACAATCATGAAGGTAAAACATGCTTATCATTATGAAAATTTTTGACATCAAGATATACAATTTCCAATATGTTATTGAAGCATATAATCATGTAAAATTCATAAGTTTTTCATTATTGAGTTTTTAAGTGATTGATCATAGAATCAAAAAAGTTTGAAAATAAAATTTAACAAATTCATGCATTCGAACAAATCAACATTCCTAATTCTCTTCTAATGAAATCAAATTATTCTTCACTTAAAGGCTTTGTAAAAATATCAGCTAATTGATATTTAGTATCAATGAACTCTAGGATTACATCATGATTAGTGACATAATCACATATAAAGTGACATCTAATATCGATATGTTTTTATCTTGAGCATTGAATGAGATTCTTTGTTAAACATATTGCAATTGTGTTATCACATTTAATGGGAATATTATTAAGATGAACTTTATAATCTTCTAGGATGTTTTTCATTAACACAACTTATGCACAACATGCAATAGCTGCAATTGAGTTTTGTTTCTTGGATGACCAAGAAACAAGTGCATGTCCCAAAAATTCACATGTTCCTAATGTGCTTTTTCTATCTAGTTTACACCCAGCAAAATCTATATCAGCATAAGCAATTAGTTCAAAATTCTCAGATTTTGGATACTATAATCCTAGATTTGTGGTACCTTTAAGATATCTAAGTATTTTTTTAACTGCTTTTAAATGAGATATCTTAGGATTCGATTGAAACCTAGCATAAAGTCCTACACTGAACAGAATATCCGGTCTAGTTGCAGTGAGGTAAAGTAAACTTCCTATCATACCCCTATAAGTTTTTTTATTAAAGCTTTCTCTACTTTCATTAATTTCTAACTTAGTGGAGGTGCTCATAGAAGTGTTGATAGCTTTTGAACTATCCATATTAAATTTTTTTAGCAAATCTAAAGCATATTTAGTTTGACTAATAAAGATGTCATTGCTTAGTTGCTTAATTTATAAGCCTAAAAAGAAGGTTAATTCTCCCATCAAACTCATTTCAAACTCAAGGCTCATAGTTTTAGTAAAAGATTCACAAAAAGATTCATTCATAGAACCGAAGATAATATCATCAACATAAATCTTAACAATGAGAAAATTATTTTCAAAATTTTTGATAAACAATGTAGTATCGACCTTGTCTTTAGATAAATTATTTTCAATAAGAAAAGAACTAAGTCTCTCATACCAAGCTCTTGGGGCTTGTTTTAAACCATAGAAAGCTTTAGTTAATTTAAACACATGATTAGGGAAACTATTATTCTCAAATCCGGGAGGTTCTTCAACATAAACTTCTTCGGAAATAAGGCCATTAAGAAAAGCACTTTAAACATCCAACATAAAATTATTACTACTGGCATAGGCAAGTAGCATCCTTATGACTTCTAATCGAGCCACAAGAGCGAAGGTTTCTTCATAATCGACACCTTCTTCTTGGTTGAAACCTTTAGCCACTAATCTAGCATTGTTTCTAACCATGATATTAGATTCATCTTGCTTGTTTCTAAAGACCCATTTAGTACCAATAACTGAATGGTCATTTGGCCTAGGAATAAGATTCCACACCTCATTTCTCTCAAATTGATTTAACTTATCTTGCATTGTGATAATCCATGAATCATCTTTCATGGCTTCGTCAATACATTTAGGTTCAATTTGGGAGAGAAAAGCGGCGTTGGCACAAAAATTTTTAAGAAAAGAACGTGTTTGAACCCCCTTAGATGTGTCTCCAATGATTAGCTCCTTAGGATGAGCATCTACATATTTCCAATCCTTGGGTAAGGATGTTTCGGAAGTGGATGCATCCAAGTTGCTAGTTATAGAAGGGGTTTCATTTAAATTCAAATAATCATAATTAACATCATCATCAAAATCATATTTCTTGATTTTTGAAATCTCATTGAAAACAACATGAATGGATTTTTCTATAATCAAAGTTCTTTTATTGAAGATACGAAATACTTTAGAAATTGAAGAATAACCAAGAAAAAATCCTTCATCGGATTTAGCATCAAATTTTCCTATGGCATCTTTTTCATTCAAGATAAAACACTTACACCCCAAAACTTTAAAATATGAAACATTGGATTTTTTGTTGTTCCACAACTCATAGGGAGTTTTGGTAAGGGTCTTATTAGAACTATATTCATAATATAACATGCAGTGTTTACGGCTTCGACCCAAAAAAATTTGGGTGGCCTATGTTCATTCAACATGGTTCTTTCTTGTAAATTTCTATTCTTTCTTTCTACTACTCCATTTTGTTGAGGATTTCTTGGAGTAGAGAAGTTGTGGTTGTATCCATTAGATTCACAAAATTCTTGAAAATCACAGTTTTGAAATTCACCACCGTGATCACTTCGAATTGATGAAATCATGGAACCTTTTTTATTTTGAACAAGTTTACATAACTTGGTGAAATATCTAAAGCATTCACTTTTGTGTTTCAAGAAATAAGTCTATGTGTATCTACTATAATCATCTACAATAACAAAATCGTATAAACTGCTATAATCATCTACTATAATCATCTACTAAAAAAATTCTCAATATAAACTATTGATCTTTTACGTCTAAACTGCTATACTTGAAAATCTACATTGTAAAATTTTAACTGCATAGCACAGTTTGTTTGATCTTGTTACTGCATTTTTTCTGCCCAAATCTATGAAATTTTTATGACATCTTTGACACTTCCTAACAGTGGAGTTCCCTTTAGTTTTGTTAAAAAATTCTTAATATAAACCATTGATCTTTTATGTCCAAGCTGCTATACTTGAAAATCTGCACTATAGAATTTCAACCGCGTAGCACAGTTTATTTGATCTTGTTACTACATTTTTTCCATCCAAATCTTTATGAAATTTTACGACAACATTCACACTTCCTAATAGTATATTTTTCTTTGGTTTTATTAAAAAATTCTCAATACAAACAACTGATCTTTTACGTCCAAACTGCTACATTTTAGACGTAAAAATCTGCTATAGTACCTTTTCGTGATCCTCAATTCTTTCGAACCTTCCACCACCAATGCCATTAACCCATCAACAAAAAAAAGATAGGGACATTTCTGATCTATAGGCATATGCTATGGCTTCTCAAGATCTAATTGATGTCAAATTTGAAGCATTGGAATCTCAAATTGAATCGTACTTAGAGGACAAATTACGCACTTTGTTTGCAGAATTCAGAATTGGACAACCACCAAGTCCAACCAAATAACAATAAAGAGAGGGTTCAAAGAGACTTCTAGAGAAGGAGAGACAGCCCTCCGACATACTTCAGCCATGCATGAGGGTGGACTTCCCACGATGGGAAGAAGGAGACCCGGTGGGTGAATTTCACGCGCCGAACATTGCTTTCGCTACTACTAAACATCGGATGATGCTATGGTGGAAATTGTTGTCATCCACCTTAAAGGAGATACTATTCAACGGTACAATTGGTTGGAATATAATCATGGGGCTCTGATGTAAAATCAATTTAAGAATGCACTGTTGAATCGTTTCGGACCTACGGAGTACGAAAATATTGATGGCTAACTCACAAAGATTCAACAAATCTCTACGATTTAAGAGTACCAAACCAGGTTTGAGAAGCTATCCTACCTTGCTCATGATTGGATTGATCATCAATTATTAGGAACATTCATCAAAGAAAAACATAGATAGATTCATTAATCTCTCCCTTTTTAAAAAATCGATAAAGTAGAGAAATTTTTCAAGGAGAAAACTTTCCTCTTTTTTGTGTTTCATTTGAAGTTGTTTGATTCGTACAAGCATGTCTTTGTCTTTTTATGCCAAATAAAAACATACATTAATGTTTCGAATCAAAAAATAAATTTCATCATAAAAACTATCCATCTTGTTTATAACCGAAAAAGCAACTTTCATTGTGACAAAGATCAATAAGCCAAAAATCATCATGCATACTTTTGAAATATACACTCATTAAACATGATCATTATGCATTAAATTATCAAGCATGATTTCATTAAAAATGAAGCATTTTTATCACAAGAAATACGAAAATCCTCAAGATACACATTATTACATCATTAAAACATCTAGCATGATTTCATAAAGCATTTTCAATCAAAATTGGAAAGTATGATTTGATACACATTAATACTTCCTAAAAACATACATAAGATTTATCTTAAGCATTATATTTAAGTCTAACAATTTGTTCCTTTATCATAAAGCTTACAATTTTTAGGATTATTTTTAAAATCACTAGAAAGGTAAGCATAATCCAATTTTATTTTTGCATTTTCATTACTTCATATGTAATTCAAAAAATATATATAATTTTTTAAACTAAAAAATAATTCATGTAAAGCATTATGTAATTTCGAAATAAACTAAGGGAGTTTTGTTTGAGTTGTTTACCTCATTGAAGATTTTTAATTAGGAATATACTAATCATTAGATATAGCAAGAGCATGATACAAAATTGATAGATGGAATTTGCAGAACAGCTGATTGTTTCAATTGATCCATATAAATTAATTATAGAGTTAACAATTAAACCACATAGGAAAATACCATAATCCTTATCAAGATTAGATCCTTTATTGATTCAAGCACCGTGTTTCCAAGAATCGAAGAATTTGAAGGAACAATTGAGTTTAGATTCCATCGATCTCGAGTAGAAGCCTATAAAGAAAATATGAGAAACTAAATCCTAAAATAGATAGTAGATATGGTATGAAAATATTTAAGAATGATAAATTCTTGACAGAAGGATAAAGTTGATAGCCGATGCTAATAAACTTTCAAATGTATATTTTTTTACTTTAGTAGTATATTGAGGGCCTACATCACCTTCTAATCAATCCATATGATGTGTCGATAAGGATTCTATTGTCTTTCAAAAAACTTGTAAGCATTTTTAGTCTTTTAATTTTTCAATATTTTGGAAAAGGATATTAATATTAATCTACTTATTATATTAATGATCAACTGATGAAAATTAAATACAAGGGCATATCAGTAAGTTTATCACCAAAAAGCTTTTTAATTAGGAGTATACTATCACAAATGATCGAGGTCTTACACAATTCAAAAGAAAATAATCTATGACTTAATATTGTTAAAATACATGAAAGTTTTTTACTTTTCAGGAGGATTGGACCCAATAAAAGGTGGTATGATATTTCACATCATCATTCGGCTATTGAAATTATTATTTTTTCTTTATCGATAGTCATGGTCACCTCAACATTCCCTTTTAAAACTAATGCTATGTTTTAACTCAAGGAAATGGGAAATTGGAAATGAAGGAGTGGAAGCTTGTGAATTGGGCAAACCTATACATCCTGCAATCAGGATTTCTTTGTAAACAACATATTTAACAATACAAATATTACTATAATTAACCACTTCTATTTATGATTGCACTATATATGCATTCACCGAGTAGCTGAATTATTTAATAATTACTATCATTATAATTATATAATTGGATACAAACATCAGTAAGATTGATATCCATGCAATTTTGCCCAGTTCTTATTATGCTTGAAATTTGTGGTGCACCAGTGGCTGACTCGTCATCTCATCCTTTACTTTTATGGATCTTGCGACTTCTGCTGCGGTAGCTGTCTTCCTCCTGTTGTGCTGATCAATTTTATTATCGCATTCAATAATATATATATATATATATATATGACAGTAAAATAAAGACAACAACAATATATATATACATACATACATATATATATATATATATATATATATATATATATAATTGACAATAAAATAAAGACAACTTCAACATCGTATATAGTTTGATTAGTTCTCAGTGTATCTTCCTAAGATACCTTCCACGAATGAAGTACTAGTAACATTGAAATGTTATGGATCAAGAGAGCCTCTTTACATCTTTCTCATAAATATTACTTTATATTATCGCTCACATATTAATTAGTGATGATATACATAATCTGATGGTAATTAAAGTTATTTTTAGAGGGAATATGAAGACTACCTGCTTCTTTTATCATGAGGGACCGGGGCACTTATAGGATCTGGTTTTGTTAGTACTAGCTTTGGGGGATAATCTTTAAAGGTTTTAAAGACTTGTTATCATAAACTATGTTTCCTTTAACTATCTTCTAAATATTTAAAATGATAAAAAAAAATATATAGTCTATTTTACTATACATCATAATGATAACAGACATTTATGTATACAACAAGTATGCCTTCCAAAGATACCTTCAACAAATGAAACACTAGTAACCTTGGAATGTTGGGGATTAAGAGAGTCTCTTTCATCTTCCTCGTAGACATTACTTCATATTATCGCTTGTACAATTGCATATTAATTAGTGTCAATGTATAGTTCCTGATAGCAATTAAAGTTGTTCTTAGAGGGAATATGAAGACTATCTCCTTTTGTCATAAAGGACTAGGGCACTTACAAGATTTGGTATTGCTAGTACTGGGTTTGGGGGATAATCTATAATAGATTTGAGGACTTATTATCATAAACTATGTTTTCTCTAACTATCTTCTGAAAATTTGAAATGATGAAGAAAAATGTATAATCAATTTTACTATGCATTATAATGTTATCATAACAGATATTTATATGTATAATAAGTGTGTCTTCCTAAGATACCTTCAACAAGTGAAACACTAGTAATCTTGGAATGTGGGGGATCAAGAGCGCCTCTTTGCATTTTCCTTATAGACATTACTTCATATTGTTGTCTGTGCAGTTGCATGTTAATTAATGTCGATGTACAAATCTTGATTGTAATGAAAATTATTCTACGAAGGAATATGAATACTATCTGCTTTTTTTTACCATGAGGGATCGGGGCACTTTTAGGATCTGGTGTTGCTAGTACTGCATTTGGAGGATAATCTGTAATAGTGTTGAGGATTTGTTATCATAAACTATATTTCCTCTAACTATCTTCTAAAAATTTGAAATGATGAAAAAAAATGTATAGTCTATTTTACTATGCATTATAATATTAACAAATGTTTATGTCTATAACAAGTGTGTCTTCAAAAGATACCTTTAACAAATGAAGCACTAGTAACCTTGGAATGCTGGATATCAAGAGAGCCTCTTTGCATCTTCCTCGTAGATGTTACTTCGTATTGTTGCCTATGCAATTGCATATTAATTAGTGTCAATGTATAGATACTATTGACAATCAAAGTTATTCTTCGAGGGAACATAAATACTACCTGCTAGGGACTAGGGCACCTACAAGATCTGGTGTTGTTGGTAATGGGTCTGGGGGATCATAATCTGTAATGGATTTGAGGACTTATTATCATAAACTGTATTTTCTCTGACTATCTTTTAAAATTTTAAAATGATAAAAAAAATATATGACCTATTTTATCATGCATTTTAATATTATGATTACAGGCATTTATGTATACAATTTTGAAAAGTGAACTTGTAAATTCTAACGAATCATATGCTATCATCTTATAGTTATCATCTTAAAAAAACGAGGGGATACTTGTATATATGTGGTATATGCACTATACTTGTAGATATGTGGTAAGTTAGTTTCGGTGTGACTAAGGATGAGTCATGCTTTGTGATAAAAAATAATAATAATAGATCAACTACATTAATGAAATATATAAATAAGAAAGAGTTATGTGTGTGATATATATATATATATATATATATATATATATATATATATATATATATATATATATATATATATATATATATATATATATATATATATATTTATATATATATAATTGATCTGTAATCCATCTTTTCATGCTGTCTCTGTAACTCAAGAGTCATGGAGCCTAACATCTAACACTAAGCAAGAGTGGAGTCATCAATATACTTCATATAGTGAGCGATCTCATCCTCACTTGTCCCTTCCTCAGGAGTAGGCATCAACTGTATCAAGGACGTACATAATTTTCTCCTCCGTGAGAACAATTCTCAAGTTGCGGAGCCAATCTATATAATTTGGACCAGTGAGGCGGTTGACATCAAGTATGCCATGTAAGGGATTTGAAAATGACATTTTTTGAAAATAGAAATGCAGCATAAATAAATAACATGTAGATTTTGTAAAAAAATAAACAATCAAGGTATGGACTTCTATCTTAATATGCTCCCACTATTTTACTAGCGAGTCACGCGACACCCTCAGCATCTTAGTGTAACCTCGAGGGACTCAACTAATCACACTAAGCCCGAAAGATAAGCAACTCTTGTCGACCACAACTCTTTGTGATTCTTGTCCTATTCAGCTTCTGAATCACCATGGTCTCAAGGGACTCAACCAACCATGATGTTTGGTTAAGTCAACACCATCATTACAATATGAGTCTGATTCAATGATATACCCTCGAGGGACTCGACCAAGCATACCATGTCCTCAAATCATTAGTGACATCTCTATGTCGTGGGCAAGATAGTGAATTATGATATAGATGAGCCTCGAGGGACTTGACCAAATCAACCTACACCGAAAATCGGTCCCTACCTATAATGATGGAAGGTCACGTGGGTCAATCTAATTGCCTCACGTTTACCGACTTAATATTGTCGAGATAGGGGTTTCTTTGATTTGGTCTCCTAATATAACATGTCGCACACATACATATTTAATATATATCTACATCGTATGCAAATATATATATACATATCTAGTAGGTGTATAAACAATCACACATCACATGAGCAATTACACCAAATGATTATGGACCATAACCTAATGTGATCAGGCTCAAGCCAGTGGGCCTAATCACTCACATCAAGATCTATGTATGCAATGATGCATCTCCATGCCATGTGATCATCCATCTTATCCTCATCGGTTCCGTCGGCATCTCTACATATCTCCATGCATCGCAATCGTCTGTCTCGTGGGTCTCGCTATCGCATCCACGCTCCTATGATACCTCCTCATGTGATTACAACTTAATCATAGGCATGCAGACCCGACAATAAATGAGAAATAAAATGAAGGCTCACAAGCCCTAAATACATCACATAGTCCATGATCATCTGTCCACACATCATACATCACATGTGTAAATCATCATCATGTAGGACAACTAGATAATAATAAAAAAATAATCAATTAAACCTTTTAGTTAATTATTTGTTTTTGAAATCAAGGACATGTAAGGAATTTTCTAAATTCTGAGAGGCATTTTCATAATTTAGATAGACGATAAAATTTGAAATTTCTGAAATTCTGAGGGACAAAATTATCTTTTGCCTAAAAAAGCCCTAAGACCTTTTCTCCCCTTCCCCTATTGGCTGCGGCCGCCACCACGCTATCGGCGGCCGCTTATGAAGCGGGGAGGCGCCGCCCTTGCCCGCGGTCACTGTGCTTGTGAGCAACGCCGCCCCTATGGGTGCAGCACCCGCAAGCGGCTTGTCCACGAGCGATGCCCCTCTTTTGAGGGACCACTGCTATGGGTGTGCCCGCAGGCGCCGCCCGCCCTTGCGGGCAGACCGATCGCAAGTGTCGTCCGCTCGTAGGCACCACCTACCCTTGCAAGCGCTATGGCCACAAGCAGCGCCCGTAGGCTGCCAGCCCCATCGGTTATTGTAGGCATAGTGCCTACACGTGCGTTGTTGTTGTGCTACCTACTTGCAATTGCCATTGTAGGTGCCTACATACACGTAGATCGAGGGAAACAAGGGCAGTAACTATTGTTGCCCTTCCTCACTTTTGCGTCAGTGCTTTTGACATTAAAGGCTTTTGCAAAACACAACACATGCAGTTCAAAACCAATCTTTCGTACGAACAACCTGGCTCTGATACCACTATTAGAAAATATTGGGGGTGACATCATATGTGCAATGGAAGAATAGAAAATAAAATCTCTAATTCCCAAATATATGTTCATCATTATGCGAAGATTGGTGTGCAAAAATTCGTGAAACAAAAAACCACATGTGAGATAAAGCGCAAAAATCCAAAAGATAAATTGTGTTACCTATGGAGATCGTATATCTCTGAATCCCTACAGATCTCTAGGAGAGAGTAAAGGAGGTCAAGCGCCTTCCTCTTTAACGGTAATCCATATAGTAAGGCTGCAATGACGCTCCTCAAGACTCTAGGCCTAATCTAAGGTGGAGAGTAGGAGGTAAATAGGAGAGGTAAGGAAATGGCTCTAGCCTATGAACCATTAATTTCCTCCTATTTATAGAGGTCTTCTGTCAACTTAACTCGAATTGATCCTCCCCTATTGGGTATTAGATCTCCATCCAACTACCCAAGCCTCTTAGACTAGTGGATCTCTATCCAATAATCTCATATATAGGATCCAATAATTTAGGGGCTTATTGGATATTCAATAAGATAGGGACTCTGGTAGATATCTCATATACGGACCTCTACTCATCGCAACACCTATCATATGTGTGTGACCCTCTAGGCCTAATATTGAGTTGGTCGTAAGTCATACATGTTAAAACTCCTTATGGCTCAATGAATTATTATCTCTATAATAATTCACTAGACTCATCGACTGCAAATATACTAGGCCATTAGCTGTAGTCCCCAGACGATACAAGAGAATATAATCCATTGGACTTGTCTGTCTTCAATTAGTGTGTACCTATAGTCCCTCATCCATATAATATCCCAAAGATCGTATACCGGGTTTGGTGTTGTCAAACATATACGGTTTCTAATCGAGTCTCGCTCTAATCGGATTCTCTCAAAGAACTCTTTCTCTCTCAATCCGAATAACCTTGGCCAGGGATTTGTCTAAGCAAGAATACATAGGATATTTCTCTCATGATACCGAGAGTAGATGATCCTCTATTGACAGTCAATAGCCCTCATAAGGTTGACTACCACTCTCGATGATCGACTGTGCTAGATTTGGGACATTCAAACCTATAAGTCTGGTATTAAAGAGTAGAGCACTCATACAGGACATCCTTGGTATCTCAAGTTTAATGATCAAATACACCATTGGAACTACGGAATCGCTGTTTGACAATAAGGCATCATCAACTATCCAGCATTCCATAAGCAGATCAATTAATGAACTCATTCTCTAATGAGCACCTATATTGTATCCCTAGTGTCCCCACACGAGCAGCTATGAGACCAACTGCATCTATCATATGGACAAGTATACAACACACCAGTCTGTCTAGTTATCTCGATGTCCCTTTTGAGTAACCTATGATCGGGATTATTTAAAATCTGTCTTTAAAGGCAAATCGATCTCACTATCGTGATCTCCTCACGATCTAATTCCCATTACATAGATCCAAGGACATCACAATATATACATGCATATATGCAATAGTCAATATAAAGTGATAAAATACCAAAATATAATAAGCAAAAAGACTGTGTATCAAGTCACACGTGCCATCACTCACGTGATTGGCTTGCAGGGCACATATGACTAGCATAAAAACCATGAGGTAAACCAGAGATAATCCACTATAAGAATAATGAATATACAAATCTCAGTCTTTTGCCCAAAACCCAAGCAACAATCTCAAGAGAATAACTAGAATAAAAGGATTACATTACTATGTATAATATACAAATTCTCCCCAAGTTATCATATTGTCTAACATTTCTGCATGTCATTTGATCATTCGACACTTCATCCAAACCTCCATCATATCATCGTTTCCTTTAGCATATCGCATAATCTATTGACATGTTGACTTTCCCACAATATCCAATCTTTTGGGCAATACCCGATCCTTCTGACACGATGCCCAAACTCATAGCACAAAGTCCAATCTTTGACATGTCGACCAATCCTCCAACCCGACATCCAATTTCTGATATGATATTTTTTCAGCTCAGTGTTTGATTCTCCTATTTCGATAATTTATTATTTAATGGTTCGAGTCCATGATTAAAGTATTTCTTATATTACTTATCTCAAAAGCATATTAGTCCATAAATTCATCAATTGATAAATTCTTAACAACCAAGATAAATAGTTGTGAACCAATGCCAATAAGCTTTCAAATGGATATTTTTACTTTAGTAGTGTATTGAGAGCCCACATTACCTTCCCACAATCCCGTAAATAAGGATTTTGTTGTCTTTCAAAAACTTATAATCCACCTATCAACATTAACCAATATTTTTGAAAAGGATTTTAATATAAAAAATATGTTAGCTTGCTCTTATCAAAAGAGAAGCAAAGATTGCTAACTTATATATTATAAGAAGCAAAAGTTGATTTCTTGAACATTTCAAATATTACTCGCTTATATTTTCTAAAATGATATAAAAAATTTGCTAGTTTTCATGATGTAGAATTTACTATCTTGAACATCACTAAAAATTGTTAGCTTACAATCTCAAGAGAAGCAAAAGTACTATCTTATCTATCTCAAGAAGCAAAACATGCTAACTTGCATATCGAGCAAAAATTTACAAACTTGCAAAACTCAAAATTGTTGCTAGCTTGCATGATGATTTGGTGATTTTGCATGTTATAAAGTATGAAAAAATTTGCTAGCTTATATATTGTAAAACTTGCATATCTAAAAAAAAAAAAAGTTGCTTAGATGATACACTTCTCCTTTTTGTTGATGACAAATGGGGAGAAGTATGATGATGTTATGCATGATTTGATTTTATGATGATATGTTGCTTGGATGTTTGAATCCAAGGGTTCTATCAATAAGGCATATTGATAGGAGGAGTTAAGGTTAACTCCGTCATCAATTGATTGTCATTATCAAAAAGGGGAAGATTGTTGAATCTCGGATTTTGATGATGAAATCAATTGATAGTGTTGATCTAATATGCATTGAGTGACATAGGGCTAATATTGATCAAGAGAGGCAAATTGATTAAAGCAGAAAGAATCATATTGGGTCGGAGTGAACATGTCAGAATATTGGACATCGGACCGAAGGAATGGTCGACATGTCGGCAAAAGGCTTCGAGCTAAGAATTTGGGCATCGGGCCTAGAAGAGCGGACATTGCACCAAGAAGATCGGAGTTACGGAGGTCAACATGCTGATTGGGTAAAGGCTACAAAAGAGGACGATGCACTGAATGATCGGATAAAGCACTAGAAGAACTAATGACATGTCGGACAACACATAATTAGTGCTTGTAATAATTTGCCTAGATTGAGTTAGTTTAAGTCTAATTGAGTCGGTATTGGGGTGAAACAATGCCAACTCAATTAGGGGCCAATTGGACCTAAATTAGGAGTGATTTGGGCTCATTGGGAGGCTCATTCAATGACCCAAATGTTGGGCTAGGCAATGGCACCACCAGAATAGGTGGTAGAACCGCCTATGATTTGGAAAACTCAAAAAACTCATTCTTCAGGCTATCAAGCAATGGTACCACCAGATTGGGCTGTGGTACTGCCTAGTGCTGGCGATGGTACCGCCTGTACCCTAAAATCTCATGGGTTTAAATTTTAGGCTCCAAATTTGAATCCATTTGGGACCAATAAATACCCCAACTATTCCTGTATGGAGTAGTAAGAAAGGTGATCAAAAACTCTATGTTTCTAAGTTGAAAACCATTGTAAAGTGTAAAGTCCCTCCTCCTAAAGTTTAGAGATCATTCTGAGGGAGGGTGTGAGGGAAGCTTTATAAAAAAAGGTTACAAAAGTTCTCTCCTAAGCCTACAAAAGGAGAATAGAGTTGTAAGAAGGTGGTTGGTCTTTGCCTATTGAAGGAAGACCTTTAGTAAATGCTAGTGGTCTCGACGGAAGAGGAATCGGTGAAGTAAATATAGGTCACTATGACCGAACCACTATAAAATAATTTGTATTTCTGTTTTGCTATTTATCTTTATTGCAAACCTCTTTTACTTCCTTATTATTTTGCTGCACATCCTTCCGAACGTATTTCAAGTTAACATCAATTCCAAAATCGGTTTTAATCGAACGAAATATATTTGAACCGACATTTTTAATCTGCTGCACTAATTTACCCCCCTCTCTTAGTGCCGATTCGTTCCTAACAAACATCATACAGAATTAATAATAATTAAAAAATTATTAATCAATATTTTTTGAAAGGAATTTTAATATTAATCAACGTCTCAGGTTATTATAGTAATGATCAAATGATGAAAATTAAATACAGTGACATATCAGTCAGTTTATCACAAAAAAAGATTTTTAATTAGGAATATACTGATCATTAGATATAGCAAGAGCATGATACAAAATCGATAGATGGAATTTGCAAAACAGCTGATTGTTTCAATTGATCCATATAAATTAATTATAGAGTTAACAATTAAACCACATAGGAAAATACCATAATCCTTATCAAGATTAGATCCTTTATTGATTCAAGCACCATGTTTCCAAGAATCGAAGAATTTGAAGGAACAATTGAGTTTAGATTCCATCGATCTCGAGTAGAAGCCTATAAAGAAAATATGAGAAACTAAATCCTAAAATAGATAGTAGATATGGTATGAAAATATTTAAGAATGATAAATTCTTGACAGAAGGATAAAGTTGATAGCCGATGCTAATAAACTTTCAAATGTATATTTTTTTACTTTAGTAGTATATTGAGGGCCTACATCACCTTCTAATCAATCCATATGATGTGTCGATAAGGATTCTATTGTCTTTCAAAAAACTTGTAAGCATTTTTAGTCTTTTTATTTTCCAATATTTTGGAAAAGGATATTAACATTAATCTACTTATTTTATTAATGATCAACTGATGAAAATTAAATACAAGGGCATATCAGTAAGTTTATCACCAAAAAGCTTTTTAATTAGGAGTATACTATCACAAATGATCGAGGTCTTACACAATTCAAAAGAAAATAATCTATGACTTAATATTGTTAAAATACATGAAAGTTTTTTACTTTTCAGGAGGATTGGACCCAATAAAAGGTGGTATGATATTTCACATCATCATTCGGCTATTGAAATTATTATTTTTTCTTTATCGATAGTCATGGTCACCTCAACATTCCCTTTTAAAACTAATGCTATGTTTTAACTCAAGGAAATGGGAAATTGGAAATGAAGGAGTGGAAGCTTGTGAATTGGGCAAACCTATACATCCTGCAATCAGGATTTCTTTGTAAACAACATATTTAACAATACAAATATTACTATAATTAACCACTTCTAGTTATGATTGCACTATATATATGCATTCACCGAGTAGCTGAATTATTTAATAATTACTATCATTATAATTATATAATTGGATACAAACATCAGTAAGATTGATATCCATGCAATTTTGCCCGGTTCTTATTATGCTTGAAATTTGTGGTGCACCGGTGGTTGACTCGTCATCTCATCCTTTACTTTTATGGATCTTGCGACTTCTGCTGCAGTAGCTGTCTTCCTCTTGTTGTGCTGATCAATTTTATTATCGCATTCAACAATATATATATATATCTATATATATATATATATGACAGTAAAATAAGACAACAACAATATATATATACATACATACATACATACATATATATATATAGATATATATATATATATAGATATATATATATATTATATATATATATCTATATATATATATCTATATATATATATATCTATATATATATATATAGATATATATATATATATATCTATATATATATATCTATATATATATATAGATATATATATATATAGATATATATATATATAGATATATATATATAGATATATATATATATAGATATATATATATAATATATATATATAGATATATATATATAGATATATATATATAGATATATATATATATCTATATATATATATCTATATATATATATCTATATATATATATCTATATATATATATCTATATATATATATAGATATATATATATATATATAGATATATATATATAGATATATATATATAGATATATATATATATCTATATATATATATCTATATATATATATAGATATATATATATAGATATATATATATAGATATATATATATAGATATATATATATATATATATGAACAGTAAAATAAAGACAACAACAATATATATATACATACATACATACATACATATATATATATATATATATATATATATATCTATATATATATATAATGATAAAAATAAAGACAACTTCAACTCGTGTATAGTTTGATTGTTCTCAGTGTATCTTCCTAAGATACCTTCCACGAATGAAGTACTAGTAACATTTGAAATGTTATGGATCAAGAGAGCCTCTTTACATCTTTCTCATAAATATTACTTTATATTATCGCTCACATATTAATTAGTGATGATATACATAATCTGATGGTAATTAAAGTTATTTTTAGAGGGAATATGAAGACTACCTGCTTCTTTTATCATGAGGGACCGGGGCACTTATAGGATCTGGTTTTGTTAGTACTAGTTTTGGAGGATAATCTTTAAAGGTTTTAAAGACTTGTTATCATAAACTATGTTTCCTTTAACTATCTTCTAAATATTTAAAATGATAAAGAAAAATATATAGTCTATTTTACTATACATCATAATGATAACAGACATTTATGTATACGACAAGTATGCCTTCCAAAGATACCTTCAACAAATGAAACACTAGTAACCTTGGAATGTTGGGGATTAAGAGAGTCTCTTTCATCTTCCTCGTAGACATTACTTCATATTATCGCTTGTACAATTGCATATTAATTAGTGTCAATGTATAGTTCCTGATAGCAATTAAAGTTGTTCTTAGAGGGAATATGAAGACTATCTCCTTTTGTCATAAAGGACTAGGGCACTTACAAGATTTGGTATTGCTAGTACTGGGTTTGGGGGATAATCTATAATAGATTTGAGGACTTATTATCATAAACTATGTTTTCTCTAACTATCTTCTGAAAATTTGAAATGATGAAGAAAAATGTATAGTCAATTTTACTATGCATTATAATGTTATCATAACAGATATTTATATGTATAATAAGTGTGTCTTCCTAAGATACCTTCAACAAGTGAAACACTAGTAATCTTGGAATGTGGGGGATCAAGAGCGCCTCTTTGCATTTTCCTTATAGACATTACTTCATATTGTTGTCTGTGCAGTTGCATGTTAATTAATGTCGATGTACAAATCTTGATTGTAATTAAAATTATTCTACGAAGGAATATGAATACTATCTGCTTTTTTTTACCATGAGGGATCGGGGCACTTTTAGGATCTGGTGTTGCTAGTACTGCATTTGGAGGATAATTTGTAATAGTTTTGAGGATTTGTTATCATAAACTATATTTCCTCTAACTATCTTCTAAAAATTTGAAATGATGAAAAAAAATGTATAGTCTATTTTACTATGCATTATAATATTAACAAATGTTTATGTCTATAACAAGTGTCTCTTCAAAAGATAACTTTAACAAATGAAGCACTAGTAACCTTGGAATGCTGGATATCAAGAGAGCCTCTTTTCATCTTCCTCGTAGATGTTACTTCGTATTGTTGCCTATGCAATTGCATATTAATTAGTGTCAATGTATAGATACTAATTACAATCAAAATGATTCTTCGAGGGAACATAAAAACTACCTGCTAGGGACTGGGGCACCTACAGGATCTGGTGTTGTCGGTAACGGGTTTGGGAGATCATAATCTATAATGGTTTTGAGGACTTGTTATCATAAACTATATTTTCTCTAACTATCTTTTAAAATTTTGAAATGATAAAGAGAAATATATGACCTATTTTATCCTGCATTTTAATATTATGATTACAAGCATTTATGTATATAATTTTGAAAATTGAACTTGTAAATTATATTGAATCATATGCTATCATCTTATAGTCATCATTTAAAAAAACGAGGGGATGCATGAAATTTACCAATTGGTATATACACTATCCTTGTAGATATGTGATAAGTTAGTCTTAGTGTGACTTAAGGATGAGTCATGCTTTGTGGTAAAAGAAAATAATAATGAATCAACTACATTAACAAAATATATAAATAAGAAAGAGTTATGTGTTATATATATATATATATATATATATATATATATATATATATATATATATATATATATATATATATATATATATATATATATATATATATTTATATATTTATATATTTATATATACATTGTTGAGAAAAATTTGATATTCAAATTTTGATTAAGAAAATAATAAAAATAAAATAATATTATAGACTAATCTAATCTCTTGATGATATAAGGACACTAGTCTTTTTATATATACCTTTGTTAAGGTAATTATGACAAGTCATATATGTTGAATCTCGGATTTTGATGATGAAACTAATTGATTGTGTTTAGATGTTTAACTGCATTTTGAGTGATACAGGTCTACTCAATCAGGATTAGACAGTTGACGCAAGAGGAATTGACGTTACGCCGGAGGAGATCACATCAGGATATTGGACGGCAGAATGCTTCGGACATCGGGCATCGGGCCAAGGAGAGTAGAATTACACCAAGGATATCGGGGTTGTGGAGGTCAACCGCCGATTGGGCAACAAGCCGCAAGAGAGGACGATGCGCTGAAGAATCGGATAAAGCGCCAACCAATGACGTGCCGGGCAATAGAATGTCAATTCGCGTTGTAATAATTGTCTAGATCGGAGTAGAGTTTTGGCTTGTGTGTGCAGTATTAACTATGATAACGATGAAGACATAAAGCGAAACAAAGTGCCGGAGTCAAGCGCGAAGGATTCGTTGGGAGTTCGATAGTCCGACGAAAGTTTGAAGGTTCATCGGGAATGCTGCCGGAACTAGCCGAGAATGAGTAGGGAGCTTGCCGAAGGGTTTCCGGAAGCTCGCCGGAAGTTCACGGAGCTCACCAAAAAAGATCATAGCTTGCCAAAGAAGCTCGTCAGAACTCGCCAAGATCAAATCGTGAAGTCTAGGAGCTTGCCGGGAGTCCGCAGAATGGTTTCTGAGAGTTTATCGAAAGACCACCAGAAGTTCGCCGGAAGAAGTCTTGACTTGCGGACTTTGTAATAGCTTAGGAAATATCTTTAAAATTCGTAGTTAGCATGTTAATTAGGGTTAGAATTAGGTGTTAATCTTATAACCCAAGTAGGGGCCAACTAGGCCCGAATTCGGACTGGTTTGGGCCAAGTTTGGAGCCCAACCAGTGAGCTGAAGTAGTGTAGGCGGTGGCACCGCCAGACTAGGTGGCAACACCGCCCTGAACCCGAAAGGTTGGGCAGTGGAACCGCCAGACTGGGCGGTAGCACCGCCTAGAGCCTGAAGTATCCGGAGGTGGTATCGCCGGACTGGGCGGTGGCACCGCCCAGCACTCGAGCCAAGCGGTGGCACCGCCCAGCACCCGAAGAGCTAGACGGTGGCACCGTTGGATTGGGCGGTGGCACTGCCCAGTACACTGTCAGTGTCAGAACTGATAGGCGGTGGCACCGCTAGCTTCGGGAACCAAAAAGAATTCAAATTTTGGAGCCCAAATTTGAATCCTCTTGAGGCCTATAAATACCCCTCAATTCTCAGTAGAGATTACAACTTTTGAGAAGCAATAGATTGAGA
Organism: Musa balbisiana; assembly: GCA_004837865.1. Taxonomy (NCBI): domain Eukaryota; kingdom Viridiplantae; phylum Streptophyta; class Magnoliopsida; order Zingiberales; family Musaceae; genus Musa; species Musa balbisiana. Next base: position 40,048,224 of record CM017188.1, on the reverse strand, counting down.
TAAAAGCCTTAGCAAAGTCTTTAGCAAGTCTTGTTTTCAATTGCTTGAGAGTTCACTTCCTTCTTTCTCGTTAAAACTTTGTAAGAGTGTGAACCACTTGTAAAAAGTTGTAAGAGAGGTATTTGTCCTTCCCCTTCAATGTGATTTGCTAGTGAAAGTTGAGAGCCTCATCGAAGAAGGCTTCGCAAGTGGATGTAGGTCATTTTGACCGAACCACTTTAAAATTGGCGTGTTCACTGGTTTGCATTTATTTATTGCGCTTTACCTTACTGCAAATCTTTATAAGTGCTTTACTTCCTCATTACTTTTGCTGCACATATTTATAAACACTCTTTCAAGTTAAGCACTTCCGAGTTCGGTTTTTATCGTACGAAAAAGTTTCCAAAACCGACGTTTTAATCCACTGCACTAATTCACCTCCCCCTCTTAGTGCCGCTTTGATCCTAACAATTGGTATCAGAGCTCGGTATTTCTCATTTCGGATTTACACCTGAGAGAAATGGCTCTTCATGGCTTTCAAGAGGGCTTATCGGTTGTTCGTCCACCGTTGTTTAACGGATTGGACTACACTTATTGGAAAACTCGAATGAGAGTTTTCTTGATTTCTATGAATTTGGATTTATAGAATATTGTTGTAAACGGTTTTCAACTTCCCTCTAAACCGATGAACGAATGGTCGGATTTAGAGAAGAAGTATTTTTCTTTATATGCAAAGGCTATGAATGCCTTATTTTGCGCTTTGGACAAAAATGAGTTCAATCAGATCTTTATATGCGAAATGACTTTTGATATTTGGCGAACACTTGAAATCACGCACGAGGGAACTAGTAGAGTCAAAGACTCGAAAGTTAACCTTTTATTGCATGATTTTGAGCTTTTTCGAATGCAACCAAGCGAGACTATAGGCGACATGTACACCCGTTTCACGGATGTTGTCAATAATCTAAGAGTTCTTGGTAAATCTTTTTCGAATTTTGATCTTGTAAGTAAGATCTTAAGATCCCTTCCAAAAAGGTGGGATCCTAAAATAACCGCAATATAAGAGATAAAAAATTTAAATGATTTTCCATTAGAAGAATTAATCGGGTCATTAATGACCTATGAAATGACACTTTTGGAACATTTTGAACCCGATGAGCACTTGAACTACCTTCCAAAGAATAGGAAGGATTTGGAACTCCGGACAAATGAATACCACTTGAGCGATGACTCAAGTGATGAGGACAATGATGAACTTGAACTTCGAACACTAAATCTTAATAAGTTCATTAAACAAAAATCTAAAATAAACAATAAACTTGAATGGAGGAAGAGGCCAAAGAAGAGGAAGGCAACCAAGGATGAATCAAGAACTTCCAAAGGTGAAACGACGAATTGAGCTTTGACGGGCTTCAACTACAAGGTAAGTAACTCAACTCTCTTGAATTATTTTGAAATTACTTGAAGTTTTTCATGAGTGCTTAATTTAAATAGTAGGAATAGGAAATAAAAAATTATTTTTCAAAAATTATACCATTTTTTTCTTTTTAGCATTTTTGAAAAATTAAAAAATTTGATCATGAAAAATATATTGCTAAGGTTTCATGCATGTTATGTTTTGAAATGTTGAATGATGTATGCAACATTAGGGATGATAATTATATGATATGTGATAATGCTTAGGATTAATCCATGCATGTGTATCTTGATGATTTTATGTCATTCATGAGTTTTTGAAGTAAATGTTGATTTGAAACTTTCATTTTAGATAAACATGTTTTTGGTCTAATCATTTTTATGACGAATTAAGATGACATTCTCATGACATATTAAGATGACATAGTGCATGTACATCTATGTATGAATTTCTTGATAGTCTTTTGATGATAGATGTGATATCATGATGTGTTTGGTCTTGACGGCTTCATGATGAAACTTATGTTTCAATTTTAAATGATGATACATGTTTCACAAAAAGACGTGAATACCCTCACATGAAATCAATTGTATGAAATGGAAATGAATTTCTATCCTATTGAGATTAATGAATTTATTTTACAATCTTGTGAATCTCATGAAAATAAACATGATGAATATTTGAAAATAAATGAGTGTATCATGCATTTGGTCTTAATGATTTCTCTTGAACATACTTTTTGAAATGACATTCTCATGACATATTAAGATGACATTCTCATGACATATTAAGATGACATTCTCATGACATATTAAGATGACATTCTCATGACATATTAAGATGACATTCTCATGACATATTAAGATGACATTCTCATGACATATTAAGATGACATTCTCATGACATATTAAGATGACATTCTCATGACATATTAAGATGACATTCTCATGACATATTAAGATGACATTCTCATGACATATTAAGATGACATTCTCATGACATATTAAGATGACATTCTCATGACATATTAAGATGACATTCTCATGACATATTAAGATGACATTCTCATGACATATTAAGATGACATTCTCATGACATATTAAGATGACATTCTCATGACATATTAAGATGACATTCTCATGACATATTAAGATGACATTCTCATGACATATTAAGATGACATTCTCATGACATATTAAGATGACATTCTCATGACATATTAAGATGACATTCTCATGACATATTAAGATGACATTCTCATGACATATTAAGATGACATTCTCATGACATATTAAGATGACATTCTCATGACATATTAAGATGACATTCTCATGACATATTAAGATGACATTCTCATGACATATTAAGATGACATTCTCATGACATATTAAGATGACATTCTCATGACATATTAAGATGACATTCTCATGACATATTAAGATGACATTCTCATGACATATTAAGATGACATTCTCATGACATATTAAGATGACATTCTCATGACATATTAAGATGACATTCTCATGACATATTAAGATGACATTCTCATGACATATTAAGATGACATTCTCATGACATATTAAGATGACATTCTCATGACATATTAAGATGACATTCTCATGACATATTAAGATGACATTCTCATGACATATTAAGATGACATTCTCATGACATATTAAGATGACATTCTCATGACATATTAAGATGACATTCTCATGACATATTAAGATGACATTCTCATGACAAAATTGGAATCACAAATAATATCTTTTGGTATTCATGAATTGATACTCACAATATGAAAGTATTGGTATTCAGGACTTGAATTTGATTGAAACATTGCATGCTTAAATTAATCATTCTCCTATGTTTCAAAAATTCTTTAAATGCCTTATGTGATGATTGAAAATTAATTTGCTTTATGATGAATCACGAATCATGACTTGATCTATGATATTGATATATTTTAATCATGATCCTAGGTTGTATAATTCTTTTGCTCTATTAAAAGATTTTTCGAATGAATCATATCCTTCTTGAATTTTCTTGATATCATGACATGATTTTGTAATATGGCTTGTATAATGATTAAATTTTTTAGCCATTGATTTCTCCCTTCTTTTTGATAATGATAAAGGGGGAGTTAGTTCACTAGCCTGCATATTTCAAAGGAAGGAAAATTTGCTAGCTCGATCATTTCATTGAAAGAACTTGCTATCATAAACACTACCAATGAATTGCAAATTTTGCAATATAAAGAGAAGCAAAAAATTGCTATCTCGAAAGAAGTAAAAAATGCAAAACTTAGAAAACTTGCAATATAATTGCTCTTGCCATGCTTTGTATAAAAAATAGGTTGATATCCTTAAAAGCAACACATTAAATTTTTTAGTGTATCGCAATGTATCACATGTATCGTAAATTGAAATTTTTGAGACTATTATTGTATCATGTTTAACAATTGATGTCTTTCATGACATGATTTCTTTGCATTGTTGTCTTGTATGTATCATGTGATGTATTGTATATAATGTGTATCATGAATGCTCTAAATGATGAATGCTTAGTATCATGATCAAAATATTGATAAATGCTATGATTTGTGACCAAAATGATGTATCATGTATGATATGCCCATAGTGATTAATTTATTTGTATAATGCATGAAGTAAGGATACAAATGTAAAATTTTGAAATTGTGCATATTTTAATTTGAAAACATAATGATGCACAAATAAGATTGATACTTACCTTTGTCATGATTTAGAAATTGATGTAAAGGGTCTTCCTTTCTTTTTGACAATGACAAAGGGGGAGAAAGAGTTGCTAATATGCCATCTTGAATTGATATAAAGGGTCATCTCAAAGAGAAATTAGCTAGCTTGCACAAGTCAAGAAAATGCAAATACATGCTTACTTTCTTGCACATCTAAAGAGAAGATACAAATGTAACACTTGCCAAATTGTCTGCTTGCCTCATGTAAATGTGGACACAATCACTTCTTGTCTTGTTATAACAATTATTTTTTTAATGCCCCTTGCCTTGATGACTACTAATCCTTGATGTGTTTTTACTTGATGAATTATTTGGTGAGCATATGTAGAGTAAGGAATATTAATTGAACATCATTTTCGGATTTTCCTTGAATCTCTTTATGTTATTCATTTTCGGATTTTCTTGATCTTAACAATTGACATTTTGTTAGGAAACATTGTCTGAAAACATTGTCTCTTGCTAGTTTGGCATTTTGCTAAGAAAGCAAAATTAATACTTCTCAAAAGAGAAGAAAGAGCTTGCTATCTTGAACATCACAAGCTTGCCCATCTTAAGAAACAAAAATTGTAAAAGTGCTATCTTGCCTATCTCAAGAAGCAAAACTTGCAACTTGCACATTGCAATAGGAAGCAAGAATCATGAGCTTACACAAGAAAGCTATCTTGCATTTGCTTTCAAAATTTTTGCTAGCTTGTATGTAGTAAAATTTGCATATCGTAAAAATTTCTAGCTTGTAGTCTAAAGAGAAGCAAACAGTTGCTATCTCAAGATGCTAAACATGCTAAACTTGCACATTGCAAAGGAAGTAAAATTTGATAGCTTACAACTTGCATATTTCAAAAAGCAAGAGCTGCTTTTTGAACATTTTAAAACTGCTAGCTTGCATGTTCTAAAATGTTGTAAAATGTTGTAAGGAAGGACATGCTATCTTACTATCTTGCATATCTAAAACTTGATAGCTTGCATATTCTAATGTGATATAGCACTTGCTAAATTTTTGCTAGCTTGCATGATGTAGCATTTGCTAAATTTTCAAGCTTACAAATTGCATGATAATAAAACTTGATATTATGTTTTTCATGCAATAAGTTGAATTCATATCTCAAATATATAGAAAGTGACACTTCTCCTTTTTGTTGATGACAAAGGGGGAGAAGTATGATCATGTTATGCATGATGACGTGTTGCAAATATTCATAATGAATATTTGCAATGACTTGAATTCGGCTTGAATTCAAGGTCCTATCAATGGCATATTGATAGGGGGAGTTTGGTTAAACTCCGGGGAGTTAAGGTTAACTCCGGTAGTCATCAATTAGTTGTCATAATCAAAAAGGGGGAGATTATTGAATCTCAGAATTTGATGATGAAACTAATTGATTGTGTTTAGATGTTTAACTATATTTTGAGTGATGCAGGTCTACTCGATCAGGATTAGACAGTTGACGCAAGAGGAATTGACGTTGCGCCGGAGGAGATCACGTCAGGATATTGGACGGCAGAATGCTTCGGACGTCGGACACCGGGCCAAGGAGAGCGGAATTACACCAAGGATATCGGGGTTGCGGAGGTCAACCGCCGATTGGGCAACAAGCTGCAAGAGAGGACGATGCGCTGAAGAATCGGACGAAGCACCAACCAATGACGTGCCGGGCAACAGAATGTCAATTCGCGTTGTAATAATTGTCTAGATCGGAGTAGAGTTTTGGCTTGTGAGTACAGGATTAACTACAATAAGGATGAAGACATAAAGCAAAACAAAGTGCCGGAGTCAAGCGCGAAGGATTCGTTGGGAGTTCGAGAGTCCAACGGAAGTCTGAAGGTTCGTCGGGAATGCTGCCGGAACTAACCGAGAATGACTAGGGAGCTTGCCGAAGGGTTTTCAAAAGCTCGCTGGAAGGTACGTCGGAAGTTCGCGAAGCTCACTTGGAAAGATCGTAGCTTGCCGAAAAAGCTTGTCGGAACTCGCTAAGATCAAATCGTGAAGTCTAGGAGCTTGCCGGGAGTCCACAGAATGGTTTCCAAGAGTTTATCAGAAGACCACAGGAAGTTTGCCGGAAGAAGTCTTGACTTGTGGACTTTGTAATAGCTTAGGAAATGTCTTTAAAATTCATAGTTAGCATGTTAATTAGGGTTAAGATTAGGTGTTAATCTTATAACCCAAGTAGAGGCCAATTAGGCCCGAGTTCAGACTGGTTTGGCCCAAGTTTGGAGCCCAACCAGTGAGCTGAAATAGTATAGGCGGTGGCACCGCCCAGAACCCGAAAGGTTGGGTGGTGGAACCGTCGGACTGGGTTGTGGCACCGCCTAGAGCCTGAAGTATCCGGCAGTGGTACCGCCGGACTGGGCGGTGGCACCGCCCAACACCCGAGCCAGGCGGTGGCACCTGAAGAGCTAGGCGGTGGCACCGCTGGACTGGGCGGTGGCACCGCCCAGTACACTGTCAGTGTCAGAACTGACAGGCGGTGGCACCGCCACTGACAAGCGGTGGCACCGCTAGCTTTGGGAACCGAAGAGAATTCAAATTTTGGAGCCCAAATTTGAATCCTCTTGAGGCCTATAAATACCCCTCAATTCTCAGTAGAGATTACAACTTTTGAGAAGCAATAGATTGAGATAAAAGCCTTAGCAAAGTCTTTAGCAAGTCTTGATTTCAATTGCTTGAGAGTTCACTTCCTTCTTTCTCGTTGAAACTTTGTAAGAGTGTGAACCACTTGTAAAAAGTTGTAAGAGGGGTTTTTGTCCTTCCCCTTCAAAGTGATTTGCTAGTGGAAGTTAGGAGTCTCCTCAAAGAAGGCTTCGCAAGTGGATGTAGGTCATTTTGACCGAACCACTTTAAAATTGGCGTGTTCACTAGTTTGCATTTATTTATTATGTTTTACCTTACTATAAATCTTTATAAGTGCTTTACTTCCTCATTACTTTTACTGCACATATTTACGAACATGCTTTCAAGTTAAGCATTTCCGAGTTCGGTTTTTATCATACGAAAAAGTTTCCAAAATCGACGTTTAAATCCGCTGCACTAATTCACCCCCCCCCCCCTCTTAGTGCCGCTCCGATCCTAACAATATATTCATTAAAAGAATAAATATATAATTATTCATGTAGTTAAATATCATTTATGTGGATGTCAATATGCAACTACAATTTATCATTGTAAAAGACTGTAAATTATTTCATATGTTAAACTAACTTATATATACAAACATGATGCTAATATCACTACTTATGCAGACATTCACATTTCTAAGAAAATTTATCATAATATTTTACAAGATAAAACTTGTTAGAAATTTCAAAAATGCATAACATTATATTTTATGATTTCACATTATTATTTAAAAATAGACTATCCTAATTTTCATGAATAAAAAACCCCACATTTCAAAGGGTTATTAAGATCTTAAAAATATAACTCAACATCATA